>JAHHFK020001384.1:0-57500 GCA_024533555.2 Aedes koreicus
CGTCGAGCACACCCTCATGCGGCAACGCTGCATCGATATTCTGTGCGTAGGCCATGGCGACATCCGGTTGCTTCAGCCGCCCTAGGTTGTACCGTGGCGGGCGTCGGTAGCGTACGTTGTTTACGACGGATAGTTTTGGGCGCAGTTTTACCATCACCTGGTAGTGGTCGGAGTCGACGTTAGCGCCACGATAGGTCCTGACGTCGGTAATGTCGGAAAAGTGCCTTCCATCGATCAGAACGTGGTCGATTTGCGATTCTGTCTGCTGCGGTGATCTCCAGGTGTACTTATACTGGAGGCTGTGCTGGAAGTAGGTGCTACGAATGGCCATATTTTTGGAAGCGGCGAAATCAATAAGTCGGAGGCCGTTGTCGTTCGTTCGCTAGTGAGCGCTGAACTTTCCAATAGTCGGTCTAAATTCCTCCTCATGGCCAACCTGGGCATTGAGGTCCCCGATGATGATCTTGACGTCATGGTTTGGGCAGCGGTCGTACTCACGTTCGAGCTGCGCGTAAAATGCCTCTTTGTTATCATCGGTGCTTCCAGAGTGTGGGCTGTGCACGTTCATAGTGCTGAAGTTGAAGAACCGGCCCTTGATTCTCAACCTGCACATTCGGTCATTGATCGGCCACCACCCGATCACGCGCTTTTGCATGTCACCCATCACTATAAAAGCTGTTCCCAGCTCGTGTGTGTTGCCGCAGCTCTGGTAGATGGTATGATTACCTCTAAACGTACGCACCATGGATCCCTTCCAGCACACCTCTTGCAGCGCTACGATGCCAAACTTACGATCCTTCAGTGTATCGGAGAGTATGCGGGTAACCTGGAGAACAGACGCTCTGGTGCTGCATTGGCATTTCCTCCGAATGCAGGTGCTAAATAGCTTGGTTATAGCGTTATATATTTTTGTCAATAATGATATCTTAATTTGTTGTGTAAAAAATATATTAAATATTAAATAAAATATAACAGGGAAAGGGAGGGACCATCAGGGCACCCAGGTAAAACGATTTGGATAGGGAGCATGGGACTGCCTCCTCCCTATTGTTAACATTTCGTGGAACGAGGGCGGGCTCATTGACCCCATCTATTGGGTTTATTCTGTCAATCGAGGGCTCGATTCTAGTGCTGTGACTGTGAACCTGCTTTTGGAAGGAGATTCTCTTCCCTATATTCGCGGGTTTCGTGTAAGTGTCTCTGCTTACGGGCCCGCCCAAACGTTTTTGGATCTTCATACAGGAGCTTGATGATCACAAACAATAATAGAATCCTGAACAAATCGTTTTTCAGTATATTCCACTATTATGGAAAGTTACCTTGCTGCAATAGATGGTAGTGTTACATAATGCTGCAATAGATGGTAGTATTACATAATGATGATGATTGATTATAATCAATCATCATCATTATGTCTTCGGAAGATTTAATTTATAAAATAAGATCTATCTTTTGGTTTGGTTGGTGCCTAGGGTGGTCCTTTAATGTTCATAATAAAAAATTTAATTTTTCATTCTTATGATTTAGAGGACTGTTTACTTCTACAAAATTGTAGATATTTTAATTTAATGAAACGTTGCTGAGAAAATTTTACTTCTATCTCATCTACGTATCGTTTTATAACTATTTTTCTAACTTTCCTTAGGGTGGAACTTAAAAAAAATTGTTTTGCTGTAACTTTTTCATGTCAATATGAATTTGAAAACTTTTTAGGGATGACTTTTAGGACACAAAATGACGCACATTTTGAAGATACAAGTTAGTTGCTAGTTACTGTATATAAAATGTTGTAGAAGTTGAAGTGTAGAAAAAAAAATGTTTTTTCAAGTATCTTACTCCTTTATTTGAAAATATTTGCAAACACAGAACACGTGAAATGAAAGTACAAACTTCCATCTATAAGATCAATGCAAAATCGTTAGCCCACTTTTGTGTAGTTTTGCATTTTTTCTGCATATTTTTCCATCAGCAGCATCAACAATTATTATGAAATAGCGTAACAACTCGAGTTTTATTTTATGAAAATGCTTATATTTTTATATTAACTCATCTCCTTTTATGTATAAACATTTATATCATAGACATCAGACATCAGACATAACACATTGAACAATTTGCACTACGAATCATCTTCACCAATACACCTGCTCCACCTGTTGAGCACATTGTAGTGGATGATAAAGCTGAACAGATGGCGGCAGTGTTATAACGTCAAGCGTAAGAAAATCGACTATGCGTGCTACCAAAATCTTTCGAATTGAAACCAAACCAATCGCAATAAAAAATCAAAAAATTAAAATAATTTGTGTGGATTCAATTCGAAGGATTTGAGAGATTTGAAGACTTTTGCAACATGTATAGCGCGAGAACTTATTATTATGACGGAAAACTTTCAGATTATTACAGCGTTTACACTAATTGTCATTGCTTGATTTGAAAGTTTTGCCGGTTACTTTGGAATTATTGAAAGTGAAGTATCAATTTTTTAGTACTATTTTAATTTTTTCTAATGCGAATTGTTATTTTTGCATTGGCACAGTGTTTTATAATTAAGTGGCAATTTTGTGAATTTTCAATGCCATATATTTATTAATAAGTGCCAGTATATATTTAAGTAAATCAAGATATCAAGATACATATATTAATGTAAATAAATAAATGTAAGTAAACAAATGTAAATATGTCAACACAGACAAACCGACATAAAACTTGCAGTTTCTTCATCGATTACGCATTAAACGGTCAATTCAAATGTTTTTTAGTTGGTAGTATCGCCACATCGGTATCGGTAGCGCACATAGTTGATTTTCCTACGTTTGAAGTTAGCACACTACCGCCATCTGTTCAGCCTTATCATTCATCTCAATGTGCTCAACATATGGTGCAGGTGTGTTAGTGACGATGATTTATAGTGCAAAATGTTCAATGTGTTATGTCTGTTTGTGTGTGAAATAAATGTTAATAAATAAAAGTAGATGACATAATATGAAACATGAAACAAATATGAACATTTTCATAAAATAAAACTCGAGTTTTTACTCTTTTTGATGATAATTGTTGATGATGCTGATCGAAAATTATGCAGAAAAATGTAAAACTAGCAATTTTAAAAACAAATTTTTCTGCTAAAGGGGACAAAAGGAGACAAACGGTTTTGCAAAGATCTTATAGATGGAAGTTTGTACTTTCAGTTCATGTATTCTGTGATTGCAAATATTTGCAAATGAGGGAGTAAGATACTTAAAAAACGTTTTTTTTTCTACACTTCAACCTCTACAACATTTTATATACAGTAACTAGCAACTATCTTGTTTCTTCAAGATGTGCATCATTTTATGTCCTAAAAGTCATCCCTACAAAATTTTCAAATTCAAATTGAATTAAAAAAGTTACAGTAAAAAAACTGTTTTTTTTAAGTTCCACCCTAAGGAAAGTTAAAAAAACACTTATAAAACGAAATGTAGATGAGATAGAAGTAAAGTTTTTTCAGCAACGTTTCAGTAAATTAAAATATCTTCAAATATGTTGAAGAAAAAAGTCCTCTAAATCATAAAAATAAAAATTCAAAATTTTTATTATGAACATAAGAGGACCACCCTAGGCACTAACCAAACCAAGAGATAGATCTTACTTTTTAAATTAAATCTTCCCATGACATAATGTGTCTAAAGTTAATGGTTTTCAAGTTATCGGTTTTTGTCGTGAAATGTGTCCATTCGTACCATAGTGCAGTGGGGACGATGGGGCTCGTTGGATCCATGCACGTGGTGGGATCAACAATGATGCTGAGGATAATGATGTAATACTACCAGCAAGGTTACTTTCCATAGCAGTGAAATAATCTGAAAAACGATGTAATCAGGATTCTATTGTTGTTTGTGATCATCAAGCTCTTGCATGAAGGACCAAAAACGGTTGAGCGGGCCCGTAGGCAGGGCATTTACGCAAAACCCGCGGCTATAGGGAAGTAAACGCAAGTTCACACTCACAGCACTAGAATCGAGCCCTCGATTGACAGAATAAACCTAATAGATGGGATCGAAGTCCCATGCTCCCCATCTAAATCGCTTCACTTGAGTGCCCTGATGGTCCCTCCCTTTCCCCGTTAAATGTTATGTAACAACATTGATTGCTTACCTTGCGTTGGAAAGTTTTGCTGAAAGTAAATTGGTTAGGGCTATATACCGGTCTTCATTTATAAATTAAATCTTACTCTGATGTAGGGTAACAATTACCTGTTTTTTTCACATTTTTGAGAGCCCTTACCATCTCTCAAGTATCTGAAAACCTTTTGCGGGATCCACCCAGTCCACATTCAGACTCCTTCACGATAGCGGGGGTGTTATCTTGGTGTTTCTGCTTTTGAAGAGCTTAAATCAGTGATGCAGATCTAGTCCCACGACATACATGACACATGGCATTGCTCGCGATTATGAGATAGAGAAGAGAACAGGAGAAAGGAGAAAGGGGAGAAGGCATTAGTAATTGGTAACATGCAATGTACATGTGCCCTGATGGATACAGTACAGTTATGGTGATATTCTCACAACGGCCGTTCAGAATGGTTCGACGGATGCATATGATAGATCAGTCTCGATGAGTTTCCTTGCGTTTACTCAATTCCATCAGGTTTTTTGACGAAGACAAGAGTCATTTTACTACGTGCTAAATTTGAGAATATCAGAGCAATGATTCCGCATCGCATCTTCAAGTGATCATTACAAGGTGTCCATTTGATTCAGGCACTTTTAAACTTTGATGTGGAATCACGGCATGTTGTTTCGCTTTAATCAGCATCTTTGTACACTTTTTGAAGCTCTCATTGAGCTTGAGCTGCCGTTTTCTTCGAATGGAAGTAGACAATCAACATTTACGGCAAATGACGATTATTTGGCACAAAATTAGCCATTTTCACTCAACCAGAAGTATTTTTTCTAAAGGCCACAGTGGTAGCAGGCCCTTACTTTTAATCTGAAATGGACTTTTTTATTGGTAAAATTCGCATTTATGATCCTCTATTTTAAATCAATACATAGATGTTCCTAGTGTATGGTGCCCATTTGGTCACCGTTTTTATCGTGATGATTCAAATAGTTCAGATTAAATAGATAAGCTTTTATGTATTATGTATGTTTTTGACCATGTTGAGTTTTCGTCAGTGTAGTGTGTATGTCTGTGTCTTGTCTTATTCATGCTTAATTTGTACGTGATTATGGTCTGTTTTTGTGTTTCGTACTGTATTTCTACTTGTCTCCTGGATTAATTTGAATTTATTTATAGCCATGTTTCATGTATCCGAGATCGCCTTGCCACCCTATGTTTTTGTTTTTGAAGAGCTTACCTTAATGATGCGGATTTAGACCTTTGTATTTTCATATACTTACTACCTAAACCACGTGCAGGGTTGACTGAGCAGGTGCTTGAATTTCACAACCGCTCGCGGCCATGATGGTTGCAGAACCGCTTGCAGACCAAAACTGAGCACTTCGACCGATGCATGAATTTCACAGCCGTTCTCGATGATGAAAGTTAGTAATATACAGAGGCGAATAGAGAGAAGATTTTAGTGTTTGAGGGCATGCAAGTGAAATTGTTGGTGTTATTATTACAACGACTTTTTGTTTCAATGACTAAAAATTTCGAATCACTCAAACAAAACAAACTCAAACGTAACAAAAAACAATTCTAGCCTACTCTACAGCTTGGGATCTAGTAGCCATCTCAAATTTAAAAATGTTTCAGGTACGAACTAATCTCAAACCATACAATGCAGGGCTCTATTTCCTATATAGCGGGTCATAGGCGCCAATAATTGGAAATAGGGAGTGCAAAAGTTCAAACTGCATAGACAATCGATGAGTCATCGGGAAGCAATGATGAAACTACATGCTTTGCGAGCATCAGTTAACGTTTGTGCGCAGATCTCTAACCAAAAAAATCAGTGAGGTTGTGTTTAACGCACGACCGGTTGACGTAGACTACTTTAAACCGTTCGATTAGTTTCGTAGCGGAACATTTCAATACAGGTACTCTTCTAATGGGACGTTGGGTTAGCATAAGTAATTGAGTACGTATGTTGGAAAATGCTATGATTTGCTTCTTAGAATTTCTTTAGAGGCCCTGAAAAGGGACGTTTGGTTTGAATGTTGGTATGCTGAAAGGGTTACGATTGTGCTGGCTGTAGTGATTGTATTGATTATGATCGACATGCTAGAGCCCATTATCCTTATAGATTGTCCAAGGTCTGTTTGGGAATTCAAAGTCAATAATTAATGATATTTTTGATAGTTGAGAGTCGTGAAAAACTTCCACTGAATGAAGCAAAAATCTCTAAAACCTATCGAGAAATGATAAAGCTATTAGCGTTCAAACTGTTTCAGTTATTTTCAAATTTTCATTTGACGCCTACCCTTGCCGTAAGGCAAAGTTTGATCAAAACGGCGTGGGAGTGGTCCTAATAGAACGTTAGAACTACATTAGATAGTATGTAAGTATGTTAGAAAATTCTATTGTACACTCTGGTAGTCCTGAAGACGGTAGTTTGGTTTAAATGATGATACGGCCTCAAGTTGAAGGCCCTTCTCCAGCGTCCCAACCAGTGCTTTGCAACGCATTACCTCTTGCTGCATTCAGTTTCACCCGATAACCACGAGCTCGCTCGGCATCGGTACATGGTCGTTCCGGAGGATTTTCCGTAAAGGGCGATACGGTCAAAATTTGGTCAATATCAACTTGACGTATTTCTTTCAATTTTGCATTTAAAAAACCTGAACACCCCTTATTTTGAAGGTGTGTGTGTGTAGAATGTTGCTCCTATTTTGATTTTGGAATTCACTCTTCAGTTGTCAAAATGCCGTCCAAGCAAGAAGAGCAGCGTATCAAAATTTTGCTCGCGCATCGCGAAAATCCGAGCTACTCGCACGCAAAGTTGGCAAAATCGCTAAAAGTTGCCAAATCAACCGTTACAAATGTAATTAAAGTGTTTGGGGAACGTTTGTCGACAGCCAGGAAGTCTGGATCGGGGGGAAATCGAAAACCGGAAGCCGCTGAGACGACAAAGAGAGTTGCCGGTAGTTTCAAGCGAAACCCTAACCTATCTCTCCGAGAGGCCGCAAATAAGCTGGGTGTATCGTCTACAATCGTGCATCGAGCCATCGACTATCGACTTACAAGAAGGTAGTGACTCCAAATCGCGATGATAAACAAAATACGACGGCCAAAGCGCGATCCCGGAGGCTGTACACGACGATGCTGACGAAGTTTGACTGCGTGGTAATGGACGACGAAACCTACGTCAATGCCGACTACAAGCAGCTTCCGGGACAGGAGTTTTATACGGCAAAAGGAAGGGGAAAGGTAGCAGATATTTTCAAGCACACGAAACTGTCAAAGTTCGCAAAGAAATATCTGGTTTGGCAAGCCATCTGTACCTGTGGCTTGAAAAGCAGCATTTTCATAGCTTCCGGGACTGTCAACCAAGAAATTTACGTGAAAGAGTGTTTGAATAAACGTCTGCTGCCTTTCCTGAAGAAACACGTTCCGTACTGTTTTGGCCGGATTTGGCATCTTGCCATTACGGTAAAAAGGCCATGGAGTGGTACGCCGCCAACAACGTGCAGGTGGTTCCCAAGGACAATAACCCTCCCAACACGCCAGAGCTCCGCCCAATTGAGAAATACTGGGCTATTGTCAAGCGGAACCTAAAGAAGACCAAAAAAACTGCTAAGGACGAGCAGCAGTTCAAGGCAAACTGGCTTTCTGCGGCGAAGAAGGTGGACAAGGTGGCTGTACAAAATCTGATGGCAGGGGTCAAGCGTAAGGCCCGGCGATTCGGATTTGGAAAAGCGGAAGCCTAACTGAATATTTTTCCTGAATTTTATACTAATTGAACTTGAAAAAGAAATTTAATTTGATTTTTTAAATAAACGATTTCACCGATTTACACGCGTTTTCCCTTGACCAAATTTTGACCGTATCACCCTTTATGTTCGATCTTAATCTCATTTTCACAGTTTCTTCCTAGAAGTAAAACTCTATCCAACGCGAATCGTGAACACAACAGAATAACTGTTCATAGCAGTACGTGTTGAAATATGCAGAGAATGTTTACTTCGGAATATCATATTCGAAAATCAAAACATTGTCCGTGATAGGGAATTTCTTGATACTTGCTGGAACGCAACGTTCTTTAAAAATTTTCCACGCCGATTGTTGAATATGTACGCGAAATATATTCATCGCTTATTTTTAACATTTCGAATACTTGAGTAAATAAAATGGCAATCGTAAAGACCTTTAGTTGATAAGAGCAAAAATCTCAAAAATCAATCAATCAAGAAGTGATCAATTTGTTACCAACCGGTGTTTCAATTTAACGTGACGGTAGCCATTTTTAAATTGCACACAGTGGTCAAGCTATGCAACGAAGAGAAAACTAAAATTGCTTTAGCTACCGTTGACTGCCAATTGGTAAGAACTTGGGAAGTAATGTTAGACAAATTCACTTCAAACATCTCAAAATTGAATTGGTCGTCCTGAAAAGGACAGATTTGAAATGTTCCGCATTTTAATTAAAACCCTCTCGGTCTAGATAGCGTCGATATGAATTTAGCCTGAAAACAATGCTATAAGACATCACCTTTTACCTGCGTTATATTCAATAGTTTTAAATTGTTAACGGATAATGTTTGACAGGTTTGATTGGATACGCGGGAAAATTTTCAACCGATTGATGTAAAGCTACTATATGTCCATTTAGAATCCGGAATAATAAAATCATCTGTATTTCGGTAACGGATTGACGTACAAATAAGTTTAATACATCAAAACAAAGGTAATTTACTGTACTTCAAGGATCAATATCAATACAAATCATGTCTCTTCGTTTCTAATGAAAATTTGCACTTTCTTCTTTTTTCCTCCCATCAAACGTAGCACACCTCCGGAGTCAGATTCCTTGGCACATTTAATCCACATTTTGGTCATCTGAGTCGCGTCCCGAGCCGTTTTTCAACCTTTCTTAACCTTCCGCTTCGTTATTGCCCAAAATCTCTCGATGGACTGGAACTGCGGGCAGTTGGGTGGATTTATGTTTTTATCGATAAAATCTACGTGATTATCGCGGTACCACTGGATGACTTCCCGGCTGTAGTGGCAACTCGCCAAATCTGGCCAAAACTTCATGGGACCTTTACGGGCTATAATGAAAGGTAGTACGCGGGTTTTGAGGCATTCTTCCTTGTACAGCTTCGAGTCCATCGTCGTATTCGTCACGAACACTTTGGTCTTTTCTCCGCAGCTGCATATCCCTTGCCAAATCATCAGTTTTTAGGCAAATTTGTCCATAAAAGCAAACTTAAACTTCGCCGGAACATCTCCTCGTGCCGTCGCCATGTAGAATTTTTGACCAGGAAGCTGTCCGAAATCCATTTTGACGTAGGTTTCATCGTCGATGAGCAGGCATCCTCGGTACTTCGTCGAAACCTACTGGTACAATTTCCGAGCTCGAGTTTTGGTAACGAAACTTTGCTTCAACGTTCTGTTTGGTTGCTTGCTGACTCGATAAGAACGATATCCTGCTCGTAAACGAATTTTTGGAACGGTACTGCGAGCAGCAGCGTATTTTTGCGCACAGGTCGAAAAAGTAGTGTGAATTTGTGTTCAATATCATGCACATAAATGGAGCGTCACAAAACATAAGAATTTGCGTCATACATCGTGTAATGTTCTGGGACATTCTATACATTGCCGATAATATTGTACGCAAAAGCTCATCTTTGATAGAACTATTTCATGCAAGGGGCTCCTTCGTGTGGAATGAAATACAAATTTACATGGTCTGGTATTTACATCACAATGAAAATTCAGATTTTTTTTCTGTGGGCGATTTCATTATCTGATAGTCCAGGGTTTGCTCTGACGGTTCTCAACAACCTCTGGTTCAGCTTGCGGTCATATGTTCCACTACGACGCTTAGCTTGTGGCACTCGCTCCACGCTCTTTCACTCCCTGAAACGTTTGAGCACATCATACACGGTTGATTTGAAGATTTTCAACGTTTTTGCGATTTTGATTTTGTTTTTTATTTTGATTGGTGTTGATCGTTCTTGCTCTCTCTCTCTCTCTCTCTCTCTCTCTCTCTCTCTCTCTCTCTCTCTCTCTCTCTCTCTCTCTCTCTCTCTCTCTCTCTCTCTCTCTCTCTCTCTCTCTCTCTCTCTCTCTCTCGCTCTCTACCTATCTCTCTCTCTCTCTCACACACTCTCTTTCTCTCTCTTTCTCTCTCTCTACCTTTCTCTCTCTCTTGCTCTGACGGAGTGCGCTGCTCACTCGACCTCCGGCTCTGTGGGTGCGAAGTTTCTCGAAGTGTAATGTACTCTCCCCCGAGCGAGAACGAACCATTCAGTCTTCTGGCCTTGACCATTAATAAATATTGCTGGCTGCAAAAATGAAATTGATTTATGGGGAATAATGGGTGAAACAAGGTCCGTTACACGCGACCTCCACGTCAACAAGATCAGCAAGGCACCAGATCGGAACGTCAAACAAAACACGGTTGCCAAAACGAGCGCCAGGAAGCTGTACTTAGAGTGGCTGACGAAACCGAGGTGCGTCGTGATGGACGATGAGACTTTCACCAAGGCGGACAAAAAGCAATTGCCGGGGCAAGAGTTTTACGTTGTCACATCACGGTTGGCCGTTCCTTCAGAGGTAAGGAAGAAGAAGGTCGACAAATTTGATAAAATATTCTGGATTTGGCAGGCCATTTGTGAATGAGGAGAGATTAGCCAGCCATACATCACGACGGGTACCATCAAAGGGCAAATCTACTGAGATAAGTATATCCAGAAGCGCCTGCTGCCCTTCCTGCGGTCTACCAGAGGCAAGATGCTATTTTGGCCGGATTTGGAAGCCTTTGGCAACTTCGTAAAACACATAAAAAATTCAAGAACGAACGGGCTTTGATATAGCCCAAAACCTGGGGTGTGGAAGTAGTTCGCCTCCCCGCGGTGCATCCTGGAAACGTTAAGCTCCCCTTAACGGCTAAACGAACTACAACGGAGGAGGCGCCATACGGCGCAGGATCCAGCAGGAAGCCGTAAGCGGTCGTGACTTGGAGAACAGGGACGACCCTTGGGTAGCCGCCCCCAGACGTTCCAACCCCGGTCCTGGCCCTGGCTTTCTCGATCGGAGGAAGGACCATGTGACGCGTGGTTCGGCAGGTACCGTAAGTGGTCGAACAGGGAGATCGCCGATGATCTGGCGCGGACGTCCCGAACCCTGTTTGGATCCAGGAGCAACT
Source organism: Aedes koreicus (assembly GCA_024533555.2). Taxonomy (NCBI): domain Eukaryota; kingdom Metazoa; phylum Arthropoda; class Insecta; order Diptera; family Culicidae; genus Aedes; species Aedes koreicus. The sequence goes on from JAHHFK020001384.1 coordinate 11,300, forward strand.
CGATTGAATCAGCGTCAGGTCGGTGAAGCTAACTACTAAAGACCTATGTAGTTAGACATAATGGGTGCGTAAAGCACACTAGCCCCCTCCCTGAAGTAATACCGAAAGGTGGTTCCGGGAAGGGCCAGGGCTGGAGGCACGGGTGGGTTTTTAGTGGGTCGAGGAGTTGGCGCCCTCATCCCCACACCCAGAGTTCTTCAGGAGTCTGTTTGCAGATTTTCCATCCCGTCTAAAAAACAAACAAAAAAAAAATAGCCCAAAACCTTATAAGTGGTGTCAAGGACAAATTGCGGGCATTCAGTCATGAAGAAGAGATCCAATAAACCAATGAAATAAAAACCTAATCATAATGTTTTAGTTTATTGCCAGATAGCTTGAAGAAAAACTTTGAACGACCATTTTTGTCGAATACAGTCTTTAACACTTCTAACGCTTCTTCTCTTAGCATTTCAAGCTTATTATTTTCACAATTAGCTTATTGCTTTCAAAATTAGCTTATTGCTTGCTCTCAACTTAGTGTTCTAAATGCACTTCCACAGTTATTAATTAAGAGCTTTCGATGCCAAGTACCATTTTTGCATTAGTATGATTGTGTGGCAAGTACAATCATACGCTATGCCCAGGGAATCGAGAAATTTCCTAGATAAGACCAGGAATTGAACCCAGCCACCTCCAGCATGGTGTTGCTTTGTAGCTGCGTCTTTACCGACTGAGCTAAGGGAGGACCCTTAGCTTCTAACGCACTGCAACCATTGAGCGTTGACTTTATATAAATTTATCATTACGATTCAGATTAAATTTAAAAACAGTGATTGCATTACCAGGTTGTCATCCTTGTCAATTAGTTTTAATAAACCCAATTACGAAACATAACACAACCACCATTTATCTGATTAACAAATTCCAATTGCTCCATTTATCTGCTGCTCAATTCCCCACGAACTGACAAACGAGAAAGTCATCAAGTTGCTGGCTGACACCACCGTTCATCAGAATGAAATACGATTGCTGCAGTGCTATGAATTCCAAACTTAATGGACTACATCTGCCCCCAGATCTCGTACTTCAAATTTCCATTCGCCCAACGCTTTTACCATGTGCGCGGATAAATGCAATTCATTTGAACCGGAAAAGACCTCCTTCCGTCATCTTGCGCGTCTGTCATTGACAAATTCTGAAATGCAAAATAGATTTGACACATTTTTCCCATAATTAAATTGTTCGTTTGAAAAATCCTGATAAAAGGGGCACGCTAATAAGACATCCAACAAAGCGGGATTGTATCGAAGAATTATAACGAGAGTACCCCTACATGGTTGATTAAAATCCTGCCAAATGGTTTCATCTTCAACTGGCATTTACCAAAACTAGATTGTCAACCAGCAAAGGAAGCATATCGTCTTACCAAATCAGATCGTAGAAGTTCGTACCGAAATGGTTAACTCGTGGACGTAATTCCCCAATATCTGCATCGAGCGTGGATTTGAGATGTTCGCCGTAGGTCTTCTGGCATATGCCGGAGCTACCAGCTATGATAAGCCCCCTATTACCTGATTCTGGTAACCCTAACATCTGAGCAGACGGTGATGAATGCATTCTGCAACGACGAGATAAAATTTAATTGTTTTCATTAGAAGAACCCATCTCATATCGTTTGCCATTTGCGCTCGCCGGCAGCTCCAATGGTGCAGTTCAGCTTTTATCGTCGTCGTCGTCGTCGTCGTCGTCGAACGACAGCAAAATCCCGAAAAACGGATTGTCTTCAAAGTGAGAAATGGCACTTGCACACTTGCACCACCAAGAAAGACCGGATGGATGTGCTTCACTTACTAGATAGATAGAGATATACATGAACGGGACTTGACGTACAGATGTCAATGTGAAAGAGTGCCGAATGCCGACGACGAAGGCTAGAAGTCGTTCTTTCAATGCCAGCTAGTGACGGATATGTATTATGTCCTATTAAATTTCTCCGTGCAGTGCCTGCAACCGGGTTCGTGGGTATTTGATTTTGAAAATCCTAGCAAAAGGACGGTTGCGATGGCGAAAATCTAGTAAAGCAAAAATGGTAGCGATAAGCGGCGGAGTAGAATTGAAATGTTGATTGGAAAATTTGGTCTTCTTCGCGCTATTGAGAAGCGAATCGCGAGAAAGGTGCACTCTGCGGGCCGCCACTTGGAACTGCATCGGGGTATGGCAACTTCTTCAGTTAAGTGTCTGGGTCGTTAAAACTTTTCCACATGAAAATGTCGAGCTGAAACGAACGTACTTATTAGTATAGTGGAAAAGTTTCTCTTTGAATTATCCCCGGCCAATGCGGGAGACGCCCCGCCATGTGTCAATGAGTTAGTTTGGATTTAAGATTGGATGATTGAGTAATAAGTTTTGCACCGAATGATGCCATCTAGAGTGGTAAGATTCAATCAGAATGTTTTAGGGAAGGCATTCTTGATCATCAACATACTACACTGATGCAAATTCTAAAATTTGTGTTCCCCTATGTTTATACGATTTCAAATTGAGCCGTAACGAGCCTTCCAAAAAGGTGAACTCTTTTAGTTCGGGGATGTAGCGTGCGTCCCCGCAACATAGCTATGGTCCTCACAAGTTCCTACCTCATGCTTCCACGGGTCAGGAGATGACAAAGACCGCCAGTTAAGGGTTTCGTACTTAGCTGGTAGTGCAGCCTGGGCACTGTTGTCCTTCTGACTTCAGCTAGATTGAGGAGATGCGTGCCGAGCGTCTGTCCACCAAGGAGGTGCGGATCAAACAACGTCTGTCCTGGCATCCAGCGGCTGAGTATGAAACGCGGTGTAGGAAGCACGACCCCGGTAAGGTAGCATACTGAAATCTTACCCTACCACGGAAAGTGGAAGTATTCCTTATACGGTATTTAATTTCAGATCATCCATGGAGTTCCCAAGTATTGTATAGTAATTTTGAATTATTTTCTTCCCTTGTGGCTATGATAATGCTCCGTCTACAATTGCAACAAGATCAGCAGACATGCAAATATTACAAATATAATTGTTATTATCATTTCATATTATAGCATCCCTCCACAATATTTTTATGTATTTGAAAAGATAGAAAGGTTGTTTACGTTTTTTTTAGAGACAAACAAATTTTTCTTCGTCCAAAATAGTTAATTAACATTGTTTATGACCCTATATTTTCTATTTCACAGATATAAAGAATCATTTATGGGCCCAGTAGGAAACAAGAGCTCTCGAAGAATTTCCTGTCTTGTTTTTTATTTTTTTATTTTGGATTTATTGAGTTTCGGTTTTTGGGCAATAATCACACTCATATGAAATTTATTTAGCATTATTGTTTGCTTAAATTTTCTTTCCTATTTTGCAAGGCTGCCAGGTGATCAACTTTATTTCATTGTATCACGTTTAAGAGTTTCAATCATCGCCATTTAAGAGTTTCGCCATTTAAGAGTTTCAATCATCTAACATCGCAGCGGAAGAGGCAAATAGCTGCATTTCATTATTATATGTACATTATTTAGTCTTTCTTTACAACATCGTATTATTTCCATCCAGCAATAAATTAATATGTTTAAATGTTAGTCTTGTAAAATTTCAATAGATTTAACAAACTTTTTCAGTATCCCTTAAATCAAGATTTTGGTGAATCGCTGAAAACATTTCGGGATGAACCGAATGAAGATCAAATATAATAGAGACGAATGCTTGTAGTATTTTTCATTTACTTAAATATATATATAAACTATTATATAAATATTTCATGGGTATGGGAGGGACCATCTCTTCTTCTTTAGCATTCCAAGCTTATTGCTTTCACAACTTGCTCGCAACTTAGTGTTCTAAATGCACTTCCACAGTTATTAATTAAGAGCCAAGTACCATTTTTGCATTAGTATGTTTGTGTGGCAAGTACAATCATACGCTATGCCCAGGGAGTCGAGAAATTTTCCTTTACGAAAAATGTCTAGGCCAGATTGGGAATCGAACCCAGCCACCTCCAGCATGGTGTTGCTTTGTAGCTGCACCTTTACCGACTGAGCCAAGACCCGGGAGGACCCATCAGGGCACCCAATTGAAGCACTCTGGATGGGGAGAGTGGGAATGCCCACTCCCCATTGCTAACAGTTTGTGAATAGAGGGCGAGCTCTTCTCCCCGCCCATTGGGGCATCCTCATGTTACATCGCACGCTCTTATGGTCAATTGTTCAATCTTGTTGTTGGAAGGAGATTCTTTTTATCCCTGTGGAAACGTATAAGTTATGTTGCCTATCGATCCACCCAACCCGTTTTTGGCCCTTGATACAACGGCATGATTAGGATAATCAGTGATTATTAAAGCTTGATCAAGTCTAATAGAGAGGAGAGCCCATTGCTGTCGGACTTAGTTTCCGTGCAACAATGGGTGGTAGTACATATCATACATCAACATACATCATACAAACAATTCAAAATTTGTATGGGATATATTATGGAAATCATTATAGTTGATTTTGCATTGCTCTTATAATCCGATCTGGTAGCGTGATGAGCCAAAATCTGCACGGTTTCAATTTCTGGAAACTACTACATTGACGTAGACTACGTCTTTGTTTTCAGTGTAGAGGTAAAGCCTGTTCACGTTAAATTTCGGACACTTTTCTTTCAGCGTACATTTTGAATTATTTCACGGATTGCTGAGACGTTTTACTTATATGGCAGCTGAAAATCTCCACTTTATGTCGTGGTGCAACATGTTTACATTCTTGTTACATTCAGTAAAATGGCGTCGAATCAAGAAGAAGTGCGCAAACGCATTTAAAACGAACGGCAGAGAATTCCAAATTTATCGGTACGCGATCTTGCCAAGAAACTAAAACTACCAAAAAGTACCGTGTTTTTTGTTTGCAAATCATTTTACCAGTGCTTGACTGTGGATTGAAAGGTTAAAAATGGAACAAATCGAAAAGTATGCTCCCGACAAATGGACAAGAAGGTGGTAGCCATTATTGAGAAAAATCCCAATCTCGCTGTGCGAAATGTGACTCGCAAAGTTGGAAAGTCACAATCATACGTACAAAAAGTGAAGCAGAGACAAAGACTGAATGCGTATAAAGTGAAAAAGGTGCCCAACCGTGATGACAAGCAACATTTCACTGCAAAAAGTCGTGCTAAGAAGCTTTAAACCAATTTTTTGCAAACATTCCCTTGTATCAAAATCGACGACGAAACATACGTACTCGAAAACATTAAACAGCTTCCAGATCTGGTTTTTTACACCGCATTGCAAAGAAATGCCGTTGTCGAGCATTTCCGGACAAAAAAGGCGTCCAAATTCCCGAAGAAGTATTTGATTTAGCAGACCATTTGTAGTTGTGGTCGAAAAGCTAAAAGTTTCGTCTCTACCGGCACTATCAATAAAGATGTGTACGAAAAAGAATGTCTTCAAAGGCGGTTTCTACCATTTATCAGAAGCAACGACTCTCCAGCTCTGTTTTGGCCTGATTTGGCCTCTTGTCACTATGCGAAATCTGTCCTGGAATGGTATAAGGTACAAGAGGTCAAATACGTGCCAAAAACAGCCAATCCACCAAACTGTCCAGAACCTCGCCCAATAGAGAAGTACTGGGCTCTAGTTAAGCGGAAACTCTTCGAAACTAAGAAGAAAGCAAATGGTACCGATGATTTCAAGAGAAGATGGAGAATTGTCACGGCGGGCGTATCTGAGGATACCGTACGGAACCTTATGGCGGGTGTACCACAGAAAGTGCAAGAATTTTACAGAAAGAAGGATTAACATCTTAATCAACTGTTTCTAATGTAGATATAACTCTATTATTGTGAAATAAACAATCGGTTTTGTTAAATTATGTGTAATTTTTTTTGCTGCTATTATTTTGGTGTTCGAAATTTAACGTGGACAGGCTTTACATGTCATCGAACAAATGCTTCGATTATGTGTTGATATTATTCCAGGTTTCCGGGGGGGCGTAAATATTGGGGATGCGTCCGTGTGTGCACAGGTGAAAAAAAAAAAAATTTTCAAAAACTTCCCCCAGAAGGGGTGTGTGGTGGGGTGTGTGTTTTTGGGAAGCACCAAAAAAAAAGTGCGGGGGTTTTTTTGTTGTGGTCCTTTCCTTTTTTGTTTGGGTCATGTTTTATTATGGTTTTTTTTTTTTTTCTAAAAACCCCCTTTGAACGGGTGTTGCTTATTAAGCCAAATTCCATTTTTATCCTAACCAAGCAGGATTTTTAACGTGGGGGTCCAAAATTAATTTCCTTCTCTTGGCTTCCATCCGTCACAAATTTTTTAAATCTTGATGAATCATAACAAAACTTTTGCCTCTGAAAGAAGAGAGCTCCAACTATTCCGCAGTTAAATCATTCGAGCACCAACCACTGTAAAAAAATAAGCAGTGCGTCCAGATTTTAACTGAATCGAGCTTTTAGATTTTTTCTCACATTTGCAATTCGGTACACCAGATCTTTCTCTGCGATCATCCTGAATTAGTGGCTAAAATAGTAGGCAGAATCAGTACAATAAAGCTACCAACGACTATACAGCCGGTAGAAGCATAACTGTCCCATATGACACTTGGATGTATTTTATTTTTTTATTTTTTAAGGTTTACTGGCGGAACTATTGAAGGTTTACTAACTTCTGAATTGAGAAGAAACCACTACGCCAGGCCATTGATGATATCGTTGCGTAAATCATTTCGAATCATTTTGCCAGCCGTGCAAGGATTATGTCGTCAATAGAGACGCTGTTGACACTGCCTCAAAAGGTGTTAGGTGCCTTTTTGTTTTTTTGTTATTTACTTCGCCAGCGTCACTTTCACAAGTTTAGTAAGGTGTTTTACTTATCTTCGTTATTTCTTCAGTCTTTTGTAGTTTGTGAGTTTCTTAATCTTCTGTTTGTCTGGAACCACTTCGTGCCATTCTGTGATATGAATTCCACTCCGCTATATCTTGCCATATGCAGTTTCGCCATGAATATGCGGGTTGCACTTTATATTCTAGGGCTGTTTTTAGTAAAATCCCGTGATCACTTCTATATGATAATGTACGTACCCAAGTAACATTGCTAACACCATCTTGCTTTATTAAGTTTTATTAAAGTTTTATGAAAGCCAATTGAAATCAATTTGGTTTTATTATGGCACCAAGAGGTGCCAATAGGTTTCATATTCTAGTCAGGTTTATGAGAATCCACACAGCTTGTTGACAACAAACCTTGTTTCTCAAATTCCTTTTACTCTTATCAAAGGTTTTATTTTGACTTTATGAAATGTATTGAAATGCCGTTTTATGACTCATTGATTTTATCTTATTATGGTCAGTTGAAAAAACATTTTAAAACCATTTTGCCTCCAGTAAATGCATTAAACGGCAAATTGGCATTAAAGGAAGTCACCATAAGACCAAATAGTTTTATAATAGTCATTGCGAAGAAAAATTGGCTTTATGGCAAAACTGTGATTTTTTTTCCAATCGCCATATTGAATTATAAGAAACAATTGAAATGTGGAAAAATAAATGCATCAAATTTTCAATGGTATGCTAATAAAATGTAGATCGGAGACTAATTTCGAAGTTCTTTTAGATAATCTCATCCATTTCTTAGCTTTTTTCAGGAAATCAATGATTAGTTTATCGAATATATTTGTTTTTATTTGATTTATGTTGTTGTAAATTCGCATAATTTTCGAGGCGCATTAATGTTCGACTCTTAACGTGCCAATATTCACCATAAAAATAATTGCGCATATAATTTGGAGCATAATACGCTATAGGAAACACAATTTGTTTTCGATATTTTGCTATCAAACAAAGTTTCCCGCAACACTGGACCTTTTTTTTACTGCTAAATGAATCAGAAGAGCAGAGAATCGAACAAAGCAGAACAACAAAAACCAACCTCGATTTCACAGTGAAGTTTGACAGCTGTGGCCATTTGGCCACATTCAAGTTTTCATGGCAGCCAATAGGTTTTATGAAGGTTCTCAAGTGGTCATAACATCTTTCACTAGAACATTTTCAAAATCTTTATGTTCTTATAAAGGTTTAATTAACTTGTTTTCACAACCGTCTGTAGAGTGGGCCATTTTGTACAAATTTCGGCTTTAAAGAAGCATAGAGGAGGTGTTGGTAGACAAAACAGTTTTGACTGTAGTTTTATCAACAATACCAGGAGGAGTGCTATACGGCTGGAATAAAACTAAGATTGTTTTTTGGGTTAGCAGCACACTTGTGCAAACTAGTTGAAGTTACTTGAATTCAACTCTATTAAGTCAAAATCAAGTTACTGCAACCAATTTGGTCAGTTTTGTGTTGCTTGGGTATCGAAAATAGTTCAGTCTGGCAGTTATAATTTTATTGTTAATGGTTCTGTTGTTAAGCCAATTCGATGCAATATTTGAATTTTCTCTTCCTTCTACGACGTTATTATTTGCGGCATCGTGATTTGAGTAGTTTGTTTGGTTTTCATCTTCTGTTTTCTCTGTTGAGTCTATTGTCGATGCACACTTTAAAAGCTGCGTTTTCTTCAAAAACGTGTATCTTGAATTACATAAGCAAAATTGCCTCACGCTAAAAGACCTCGATACAAGTATAGCATCTAGGGTTACCATTCCTATTTTCATCTCATCCCTTTGCAGTTCGTGCAGTTTGAAAATAAAAAGTTGACGGCTATGCGATTTCTGATTTCTTTCCTTTTTTTTATTTTTAATTTTTAATTATTTTTATTTGTTGATTAGAGCAAGCAACAAAAGGAATCCATTGATTGATACATCAAACCTACATTTTCGATTAAAATGAACAATGGATCATGAGATGAATAATGAAACAGTTCCCCTATGTGGTAATGCTTTCCAAAAGTGTGCTGATTTGTGATAATAAACTATTTTAGCTTTTTCAACTGATTTTATATGATCAAATGCCACATTTCAACTATTTTCAAATACTGTACTTGAGCATTGATCACCATCACAAGACTATAATGTTCATCAATAATAAGTACTAGAGGATTTTCAAAAGCACTTTTGGGCTGCATTGTCACTGATCTGGCAACACTTATGTGCTTCTTTCCAAAATGGTAAAGAACCAGACCAGCCCTGGAACCTGGTAGTTGAAGTTAACTTGATACTATAGTTCTTGATACTCCTTGCACGTATCGAAACAAATGCGATCTTCATCTATATCATAATATCGATCCACTTAACCGAGTGTTGTTCTGACGGTCTAGCTGAACTAATGTGTCACGTTCTCATGAGCATATTTCCCTATTTTTTCCAATTTATCTCCTCCGCAGCTCACAAATCATCTCCCAACCATCAATTAATTATTAAATATATCTTTTTCAAACTTCCCTCCTCTCGTCCTAAACGAACCGACATTGTTTCCCAATTTGTCTCAATTAGTCTCAACCACTTGGCACCGACAACACACAATCTCCAGCATATCGTCCAGCGTTGACTCGCCATGGGTAGGAAGAAAAAACTCCACCAGCAAGCAAATAAGTGCAAGAAATGAAAAATCGACTCCCTGAATAATCCTTTAGTGTAGATAGACACTGACTGCGGTCGGAACATGGAAAGCCTTCTTGCCGGGTTCATCGAGAGCAACAGCCATGCAGCTTGATTATTTATAAGGCACCACACAGCAGCCGAGGATTTATGGAGAACATGCCTCTCACTTCAAAGGATTTCTTCTTTTTCTTTCCCGCGGCTAAACCCTAGCCTACCCACGCTTGCCCATTCGATCAACGGGACCGTTAGCCGATTGGGGTGAGCAAAAATTGGTTAGTGTTTTTGCCACACGTTTGATTTATGACCTCACTTCGGCAAGTGGTTTCCCAGCTGTCCCAGGGCGGGCGGGGGGCGGGAAATTATTACGCTCACAAAAGTCCCAGTGTCATCTCTGCATCTCCATCTGTGAATGCACGTGGGCACCGACTTTGAACGACCAATAGCCAGCGGGTGTTTTGCACATCAGATATAGTTCAAACTTTGCATGAGATATTGCATTTCGAAATGTGTCACTTTGGCGGGTTGGAGGAGGGGAAAGGCAAAGTTTGCTCCTCTGGGTTTGGTTTGAAGAGCAGTGCTACAAGGTGAGATTGATATACCTAACGGAAAAGTTGAGAAAGTTCTGATTGATTGGTATTGTTGCAGAAATTCTCAGTAGAACTTTTACCATCCGATAAGCAATAAATTTCCATGAAGATGAAACTGGCATCACTGAACACATAAGCCTATGTTCCACGATAAGCATGGAAGGGTAGTTTGAAAAGTTTCGGCTTGTGCAAAGGCTCGCAGGAAATCATGTTTCTGACAGCATATTAACACAAATAGTAGTAAAACTTTATCATTGTTAGATGCTACGTTGCCTCTAACTAACATTAGAGAGAAGCAGAGCCTGTCGGCATGAGCTAACTGTTGCCATGGGAAATAAGTTCCAGGATCAGAACGATACAGAATGAGCTAGCCACCATTCTTGGGCTCTCGGCTTGTTAAACTCTGGACGATGAAGAACAGCCCAACCCGACATAGCCATAAACAAAGCAATACCTCATGGTTCACGGCCAGACGACCTCGGTCTAACCTATCAGACGAAGCACAGCCGCTTTCATACCTTCCTCACTAGAAGAACTAATAGATAGGCAGCACGATGAAAGTAGAAATCATCATCTCACCTGGGCTGGATAGCAAATTACTCTACGGGAATGGCGTCCATAATTCACGATCCTATTATGACGATGAGCTATGTGTGGATAGGCCGTATTGTTAGCCAACATGGGAGTTGTTCGCAGTTGTTTCCTATATGGACACAGATTCTTGTATGATGGCAGAAAATGGATATTGATGAGCGCTGGGTTCTTTTTCTCAGAATTAACAAATTGGAGTTTACTCGAACATGGTTCGAATATAATTGCTTTATTTATTGACTGATTGTTTTGAACGAAAAGACTAGACCTACTGTATGATGTTCGCGTCAAGTACACGACGCTGAAGATGTCTGAAAGTTGCAGACAAAACAAATTAACATCAGCTATGACATTAAGTTCGCAGCACAAAACGTTCGTCATTTTAATAAATTGTATAGTTGTGGCTACTTTGCGCATAAAAGTTTTGTTATTTATTTTTCCAAATATCCTAAAACTTAAGATATCATACGCTTATGATAAGAAAATTCCACTCAAAAAAAGTAACGGTAACCTATAAACAACATTCGTGGATCTTGTAAAAGTGTTAAAACTGCAATAAGAAAACATTTACTAGACACAGCGAAAAATTCTCAGAAAGTACGAACGCAATATCGGGAAACGCACCGAATTGCGAATTTATCTTCTATATATAAATAGAAATACAAATAATATACAAATGAATTTCTGTCTGTCTGTCTGAACCTTATAGACTCGGACACTACTGAACCTATCGGCGTGAAATTTTGTATGGAGGAGTTTTTAGGGCCGGGAAAGGTTTTTAAGAAAGTTAGAGATCCCTCCCTTTTCTGAAAGGGGAGTGGGGCTCCCATACAAATGAAATACATATTTCTGCATAACTCTAGAACTAATCAAGCAAAGGAAAGCAAATTTGGCATGTTGGAGTTTTCAAAAACAATAAATGTCTCAATTGTAGTTTGAGACCCCTCCCCATTCTGAAAGGGGGCCTCCCATACAAATGAAACACAAATTTCTGCATTACTCGAAAATGAATCAATCAAATGGAGCCAAATTCGGCAGGTGTAGGTTTTTGAAAGCCAGAAATGTTTCTAAGGTGACTCAAGACCCCTTCCCTTTCTGTAAGGGGGGCTCCCATACAAATCAAACACAAATTTCTGTATAACTCTAGAACTAATCAAACAAATGGAATCAGATATGGCATGTGCAGGTTTTTGAAGGCAAGAAATGTTTCTTTGTTGGATTGAGACCCCTCTGCCTTCTGGAAAGGTGGGCTCTCATACAAATGAAACAAACATTTCTACATAACTCAAGAACTAATCAAGCAAATGGAACCAAATATGACATGTAGAGGTTTTCGAAGGCAAGAAATGTTTCTTTGTTGGATTGAGACCCCTCTGCCTTCTGGAAGAGGGGCTCCCATACAAATGAATCACAATTGTTTGCATAACTCAAGAACAAATCAAGCAAATGGAACCAAATTTGGCATGTGTAGGTTTTTAGAGGCAAGAAATAATTTTATTCTAGTTCAAGACTCCCCCTCCCCCTCTTTAAGAGGGGAGGGGAATCTCTCATATAAGTGAAATTTGGAAAATCAAACCACATTTGGTAGACCCGAATAATTCTTAAAAGGTTTATAATAAATGAAACAAAAAAAAACACATTTGACATGTGAGGGTTTTAAGAGGCAGGATTTCTATATATATAAAAATGAATTTCTGTCTATCTGTTTGTGTGTCTGTCTGACCCTTATAGACTCGGTAGCTACAGAACCAATCGGCGTGAAAATGTGTATGCAGGGGTTTTTGGGGCTGTGGAAGGTTCTTATGATTGTACTATACTCACAAAAGACGGACATGCGCTTATAAGCAGTATAGACTTATATTTTTAAACCATTTGTTTCAGAAATCATCAAATCGGGCTTTTCGGTCACCCTAATTGAAAACATGTCTTATAGAATAATATGTTGCTTTTGAGAAAAAATCGTATATCTTTTATTGAAATTTTATTTTTGATATTTGGAATGATCAAATCTGGTTTCAGCTCTTGCAGGACTTGTAGAATATTGATACACATCTAATTTTTTATTTTCAGTAACAAAGCAGTGGGTGTCAAATATATTTTGTACATATCCATATTTTGTTCTCTTACTATTTTTGTGAAAACAAATACTAATTTTACTAGATCCTTATCCTACAGAAGTAGCAACAACTGAAATCTTTCGATGAGCGGATAAGCAGCTATGTTTCGGATATATATATATATATAGACTGTTCCAGAAAGTATAAGCACACTTTCAAAACAACAAAAAAGTCATGTTTTTTTAGTTTTTATAATTATATTTGGCCAATCATATTTGTATTTGTGTATTATATGAAATTTTACTCTCATTTAATCAAAATATTTAATCATACCCAAGACTCCTAACTTTTCCTCGAACATGACCCATTAGCTTCTGCACAGTGGTACTTCCCACCATTTTGACCACTTTTGGCCAATCTTTTTAAATTTTTGGATGTCGTCCGCTTGTTTTATGAATTTTCGAAGCTTTGCTTTGGTTAAAGCCCAAAACGTCTCGATTGGCCGTGCCTCCGGGCAGTTCGGCGGATTCATATCTTGTACCATTCTAAAGTGTCCTTTGCGTAATGAAATGACGCCAAATCAGGCCAAAACACTACTTGACCTTCGTGCTGCCTGATCATCGGCAATAATCACTTCTGGAGACATTCCTTAACGTATTTCTGAGTGTTCATCGTCTCCGTTGTGATGTACGGACTAGATGTTTTACCACACTCGTATTTTGCCTGCCAAACCATAACCTTCTTACCGAATTTTTCGGTAAAAATTGCCTTCTCCGTTTCGGGGATGTCATTGTCTTCGCTTATAGTATAGAATTGTGGTCCGGGAAGCGGTTTGTAATCTAGTTTCACATACGTTTCATCGTCCATTATTATACACACAGAATTTCTACACAATAACGAATCGTAGAGTTTGCGGGCCCGTGGTTTCACGGACGCGGCCTGTTTTGGGTTCCTTTTGGGTTTTTTCTGCTTCCGGTATGTTTTTAGCCCAAGTCTTTCTTTGGCACGTTACTCGACGAGGTCCCTAGTTTTTTCACAACATCCCGAACAGAAGTCGCTGGTTTTCGCTTGTAGGCATCCCTGATCTTTTTATCGATATCCGGACTAACAGGACCGGATTTCCGACCACTCTTCGGCGCATCTTCAAACGTACACTGTTCTCTATATTTTCGAATCGCAGATCGTACCGCTCCGACGCTTACACCCTCTTCCTTGGCCAATTTTCTCAAGGAGAGTCCGCTCACAGTGCACCATTTGTGCACGATACTTTTTCGTTGTTCCGGAGTAAGACCGTGCATTTTAATAGGTTACACAAAACTGAGCACTCTTTTGATGCTATGTCATTCAGAAATGTGCAAACAAAAGGACGCAGCCAAAACATGTTGAAATATTTCATTATATTCAAAGTGACCGTAAAAATAAGGTATGCTTATACTTTTTGGAACTGTCGTTATTCGATAATCGTTTATTGTCTTGCTCCTATTATTTATAATGGTATTATTTTAATACGGCATTTTATTATTTTATGTAATGATATGAAATAGTATGAGATTATTGTATTTAAATGCATTTCATTAAGTTCACTATAGTACCTTTGAGATCCTCTAAAAATTATGATTTCAATGGACGGACACGGAACAGCTTATCGTTATTTTATGTAAACTTTTCTTAATATGCTAGATAATTTCAGATCGCCGGCGTCGGTGGTGTAGTGGAAAACGTGACTGCTATTTGGCACCCCTGTGAATCTGGGTTCAATCCCAGTCGACGTCGGTGGTTTTTCTGAGGCGAAAAAATCTGGTCACGTCTTCCTTCGGAAGGGAAGTAAAGCCATTGGTCCCGGCTCATATTCATGAGTCGTTGAAAGGATCCAGGTGGTGGAGTCGTCTTCCTGGCGTCGGTGATTGTCACCATGTGAGGAAATAGGCCGACATAAAATAAATAAAAAAAAAAATTAAGATCATCCATGGAATTACAAGTTGTAGCTACAATGTCTTAACTTCCAGGTTCACAATACGTCCTTCTACAATTACAGCACGACAAAAATCGGTAGACTTGTAATTTGAAATGGAATTTTTATTATCATTATAATATCATTCACTATATTATATATAATTATTCATTTGCTATATACTAGTATATGACTGTGAAGATTTATTGGGAAGGAACGGAGCATCAGGGTATCACTCAAGCTGGAATTGGACAACCGGCGTTTTGGCGGGAACAAACAGTATCATTTTCTTATCCTACCAATTCGATGGTGATGCTGCGAATTCTACTCCAACAATTCCAGTTAGAGTGACGCGCCCTTCTTAACAAGCCATCCCGTAGAAAGCTTAATAAGTATTGCGAAATGGGTTATTCCATTTATTGGATCGTATCGTTGGAATCTTATGTTCCCGCGGTCTTCGTGTGAGTGTCTCTGCTTACGGGTCCACCCCACCGTTTTTGGCCCTTCATACAGCGTTACTGTGAATACAAACTGGTAACTCAATTTGATCTTGCTATTCAGTGGAACTGCATACATGACAAGGTCTTAGAAGGGATGGTGGTTACCTTCCTTACATACATACATACATACATACATACATACATAATGTATTGTTCTCTAACTATTATTCTGAATACAAATACTAATCTTACTGCAACGGCTGAAGTCTTTCGATGAGAGGTTGATCAGCTAAGTTAGCTAAGTCAGCTATTTCAATTTTAGCTAATTTGAACTATTTAGCTGTCGTTTTCACATTAGTATTATTAAATAGTTATTTAGGTAATTCATTCATAATAAAATTAAAAACAGTGTAGAGCCTTTGAGATCCACTTCAAATGACTAAAACGGTAAGGAAACGGAAGAGCACCTCGAAATTTTAAATATAATATTCTTTAAATGACATATAATCTCAGATTGTCTTTGGGATTCCCAGGTTTTCTTAAATAATTTAATCGAGGCTATGCTACATTTTAAAAGCTTTAAGGTTAATAATGGAAACGTGAAAGTTTTTCTACAATTGCAACAGGACAGCAATCTACATACATGTGTAATAGTTATTATGGTTTCACATTATAATATCTTTCACTATATTTTACATGCTATTCTACACTAAATTGCATACTGATTTTACATTTTCATCATTACCATTACCTGGTTTCTATTACTCGGATTTTCATAATTTATTTGAATATTATTTTATTATTCTTACCTTGGAGCGTATGGTACGGTATGTCCACGCATCCTTCCTCCCCTGTAGATTCACAAACTGCGTTGTGGCTCAAATCTATTCATTTGAATACAACTCATTTTACAGAATCATCTTTTGCGGTTAATGCAACGCAGTAGGCCTGGCCACTTTGACGCTTGTATCATGTCTTTGATATGCTGCAAGCATCAATATTGACAAAAAAATAATTGGGCGTCATCTAACCCAATTATTTCCAGGATGCTTTCTCGTACTGGCTAACGTAAATTTACATTGATTGTTTGCCGGATGACTATGACAGTTCATTTAATAAACAAATGTTTTAAAAATAGACGATTTGCATATTGATAACAATCTATGACGTTTCTTTCTTTGGTCCTACTAAACTTGTTTTTTTTTTTAAATTAGTTCGATTGTTTGTTAGGCTCAGGCGTGTGTAACACTTCACGGAGCCGATATTCAATATTGTTATTTACAATGTATAATTTTTCAATTTTAGTAAAATGGGGTGCCAATTACTCGTGACTAGCTCGAGGTAAATGGGTCATATTATCGTTTGGAAGGGGCTAGGCAGGTAACTTATGGAAGGTATTATTTGCTGCTCATGGTTGCGACATCTACCAAATCCTTGGTCCCTGTAGTCCCTCTCAGGAACTAAGCCGCAGATGGGTGCTGGGCAGGTACAACACGGTGGCCAAATTGCGTACGCGGAAGCTGTACCGTGAGTGGCTGGTCAAGCCAGGCTGTCTCCTCATGGACGACGAGACATATATCAAGGCGGACACCAAACAAATTCCCGGCCTCGAGTTTTTTGTCGGTACGTCCCGCATGATGGTTCCGGAAAAGTTCCGGAAGAGAAAGATGGACAAATTCTCGAAGAAGTACCTGTTGTGGCAGGCGATCTGTGAGTGCGGACGGCACAGCAAGCCGTTCGTTACAACCGGCACCATAAACGGGCAGATTGATCGAGAGGAATGCTTGCAGAAACGCTTGCTGCTCTTCCTCCGCTCTCACCGTGGTCCCACGCTGCTCTGGCCGGATCTCGCTTCGTGCCATTACACCAAGCCTGTAATGAATTGGTACGAAGAAAAGGGCGTTAATGTGGTGCCCAAGGAGGCGAAGCCGCCAAATACACCATAATTTCGTCCGATCGAAAAGTTTTGGGCGATAATGAAGAAGAAGTTGAAGAAAAGCGGAAAAACATTCAAAACCGATGAAGCTTTGAAGAAAAACTGTGAGAAATTGTGTAAGGAAGATGGACAAAGCCTCGCCCAAGATTTCATGAGCAGTGTTAAGAGAAATGTACGAGCATTCAGCTTGGGGGAGGAAATTCAATAAATGCCAAAACATAGCTAATATATTTAATCCCTGAAAATTTGAGAAGTATCAGATTTAAAATGAATTTTTGGTGATCATTTTTGTGTATCTCATTTTTTCCGAGTCCAGTCTTTAGGTAAAATTTCAATAAAAAATGTGTTAGTTTCGGTTGAATGTTTTTCAAATGGCTCATCTAAACACAAATCAAAGGATCAAAGTCTGTGTGGAGTGAATTATAATGTTTTCATTATGGAATGACCAATAAATCATATGTGAAAATCACTTAAGTGTTTCTAAGCAGTTTTATATTAGTTTGTTTTGATAATTTTGTTGCTGGGTACAGCGAATACAGCTGGCACCGCCTTAAATCAGAAAATCAGAAAAAAAACGTACGTAATCAACATTTAATAACAAATCTATCGAATGGGACGAAGCTGCATTCACAAATAGACCCAATTTATTGCTTATAGACCGACATTACATCCATATTCCTCAAAATTTTCGGTGTAACATTTCGTGACACATACTACCAAATGTCTTATTAAACATTTATAGACAAATGTATAACTAGTTAAATATTGCTTCCAGCTCAAATGTTTTATGAGTTATATCAAATGATGTAATCGATCGTTGCATATTCGGCTGAGTCAAGCGACACATACCCTACATTCTTTTAATTATGGTTTTTATTTTAAAACAACAAAACAGTATCACTAACAGAAAAGTGAAGCCTGTTCACGTTAAATTTCGGACACCTATTGTAGATTTTGAATTATTTCATGGATCGCTGAAACGTTTCGCTTATATGGCTGCTGAAAATCTCCCCTTTAGTTTGTGGAACAACATGTTTACATTCTGGTTACATTCAGTAAAATGGCGTCGAATCAAGTGGAAGTGCGCAAACGCATTTAAAACGAACGGCAGCAGAATCTGATTTTATCGATACGCGATCTTGCCACGAAACTGAAACTACCGAAAAGTACCATGTTTTGCCGTTGCAGATCATTTGACCAGCGCTTGACTGTGGATCGGAAGGTTAGAAGTGGAACAAATTGAAAAGTATGCTCCCGACAAATGGACAAGAAGGTGGTAGCCATTATTGAGAAAAAATCCCAATCTTTCTTAGCGAAATGTGGCTCGCAAAGTAGGGAAGTTAAAATCATACGTACAAAAAGTGAAGCAGAGGCAAGGATTGAAGGCGTACAAAGTGAAAAAGGTGCCCAACCGTGACAAGCAAAATTTCACAGCAAAAAATTTGTTCACCAATTTTTTGCAAACCTTTTATTGTATCATAATGAACGGCGAACGTATGTCTCCAAGGCTTTAAACAGCTTCCGGGTCTGGTTTTTTACACCGCAATGCAAAGAAACGCCGTTGCCGAGCATTTCCGGACAAAAAAAGCGTCCAAATTCCCGAAGAAGTATTTGATTTGGCAGGCCATACGTAGTTGTGGTCAGAAATCTCAAAGTTTCGTCTCTACCGGCACTATCAATAAGGATGTGTACAAGATAGAATGTCTGCAAAAGCGGTTGCTACCGTTTATCAGAAGCCACGACTCTCCAGTTCTGTATTGGCCTGATTTGGCCTCTTGTCACTATGCGATATCCGTTCTGGAATGGTATAAGGTACAAAAGGTCGAATACGTGCCAAAAATAGCCAATCCACCAAACTGTCCAGTACTTTGCCCAGTAGAAAAGTACTGGGCTCTAGTTAAGCGGAAACTCTTCGAAACTATGAAGAAAGCAAATGGTATCGATGATTTCAAGAGAAGATGGAGAATCGTCATGGCGGGCGGATCTGAGGATACCGTACGGAACCTAATTTAACTAATTTAACAGAAAGAAGGATTCACATCTTAATCAACTGTTTCTAAAGTATACATAACTCTATTATTGTGAAATAAACTATCGATTATTATTGTATAATAAACCACCGAATTAACGTGGACAGGCTTTATATTCAGCTAAATTAAGAAACACGCTTATAAAACACCACTATTGCATATAACATTTTGCAACAAGTTTGTCGACTCCTCCATAATCGATTCTTTACTGTTGGTTTAAATCGGTTTTTATTGTCTCTCAAGCATAGTTTATAATAATGTTTGCTTTCCCAATGAGGTAAGCCACCATCATAGTTTGCGAGTGGCCCCAACAGTATCCCTACTGATGGTTTAAATCGTTTAAGCGTTAAAGACTGTACTCGAAAAAAAAATTAGACACAATGATTAGCTTATAACTTTTTAGCATGAGCGTAAGACTTGATGAAATTTTGACAAGTTTGGAGTGTAATAATTACGTTGGCAAAATGTCACAACATTCTATCAAATGGTTAATGAGAAGGCAGTGGACCAAAAGTGGATCAGCCAAAAAGTTATGAGCGCCATCGTGGAAAATTCAACTGCGTCCCGCAGATGGATCGGAAAACATCTGAAACTTCATTTTTCGACGTTGTCTCGGGTGGTGAAGTCATCCAAGGAGACCCCGACGACCCAGTGGAAGTAATCTGCTATCTGTTTCGATCGATGATGTGGTAAGCTGATTTGAAATCGATGAAAAGATGATGTGTGGGCACGTTATATAAGCGACATTTCTGCAGCATTTGTCGAATCGCGAAAATCTGGTCCGTAGTAGCGTGGGCACCCATGAATCCCGCTTGGTATTGCTCCACGGACTCCTTTGCAATTGGTGACAAGTCGCGGCATAAAATTTGGGAGAGCAATCTTTAGGCGACGCTCAGTGGTTGCACGAGAGTTGCAGCAATACAGCTTGTCACCCTCTTTATAGATGGGACGCACGATATCTTCCATCCAATCCTCCGGTAAACACTCTTCCTCCCAAATCTTGCTAATTACCCAGTGCAGCGCCCTTACCAGTGCTTCTCCACCGTATTTTAATAGCTCGCTTGGGAGTTGGTCAACATCAGCAGCTTTTTTGTTTTTCAACCGACCAATTTCCTTTTCAATTTCCTAAAGGGTTGGCCAATAATCTCCTACCATACCTACTCATCATTCCTATCATTTTCTGCGCGTGTTTCTAGATTTAATACCCTGCCACCGTCGTTCGCTGTAACATTGCCGTTCAAGTGCTCGTCAAAGTACTGCTTCCACCTTTCAATCACCTCACACTTATCTGTGAGAAGTTTACCTTCCAGGTTTCTGCACATACTGGCTTGTGGCACACGTAGGATTTGCTTGTGTCGTTAGCACGGTACAGTGCTTCCATAGCTTCGCGATCCAGATTTTCTCTCTACCGCTTTTTCCTTCGAAGAGTAGAATTTTGCTTGTTCCGTGCCTGTCTGTACCGTTCCACATTCGCTCTCGTACGGTGTTGCAGCATTCTCGCCCGTGCTGCATTCTTCCCCTCTACTAACTGCTTGTATTCACCATTAAACCAGTCATTTTGTCGATTCGGTGCAAAGGTACATAATGTCGCTCTTGCAGTGCTACCAATAACGGTTCGAATATCTTTCCAGCCATCTTCAAGAGTAGCTGCCTCAAGCTTCTCTTCCGTTGGTAGGGCTGCTTCTAGCTGTTGCACGTATTCATGAGCAACTCCGGTTTCCCGTCGTAGCTCAATGTTAGGTCATGGCGTCCGAATTCGACGTGTGTTGTACACCGTCGAGAGTTTCGAGCGCATACATACTGCAACTAGGTAGTGGTCCGAGTCTATATTCACACTGCGAACGTTGATGATATCGGAGAAGAATTGCCGTCGATTAAAACATGGTCGATTTTAGCCTCTGTTCGTTGATCAAGTCAGGTTGGTCCAAGTCACTTTGTGGAAGTCGTTACGGGGAAAGAATATATTTCTGACTACTAAACCACGGGAGGCGCAAAATTCATAGGCCATCATAGGCATCATAGGCCGTTATCGTTCGATGCCGTATGCAAGCTGTTCGGCCCAATTACCGGTTTATAAGGAGTGTATCGAAAAGTAGTTATAAACATTCGATGCGTTATTACGCATAAACTACTTTATATATTTTTAGCGTGTAAGCGCCATTTGCTTTGTTTACATGTCAAAAATGATTATTCGGTTCATTCATTTCCGTTGATAAAGTTGTATTCAAAATGTCGCGAATTGAATTTGAGACTAAAAAGAAAATTCTGCACACTTGGTGCACCGAAAAGGGTGTTACTTACAACCAGATTGCGAAAAGAGTAAATGTTCACCCGGCAAGTGTAAAACGCATCATCGAAAAGTTTGGTAAGGAGTGCTCCCTCAAGGATTTACCAAGAAGTGGCCGGAAACCCGGCTCCAGCAACCCCGATTTGGACCAAAAAGTTGTGGATTATATTCAACGGAACAAATCTGCCTCTACTCGCGATCTAGCCAAGAAGTTCAGGACCAGCATCGGAATGATTCAACGAATCAAGCGCAGGAATGACTTGAAGACGTACAAAAAGCAGAAAGTGCCCAAACAAACTCCGGAACAAAAGTCTCGTGCCAAAACCAGGGCTCGAAAGCTGTACAGCTGCATTTTGGACAATGTCGACCAGTGCATTTTGATGGATGACGAAACATACGTTAAAGAAGATTCAAGAACGCTACCGGGGCCGCAGTTTTATACTAAATCTGTTGGGGAACGTGTGCCAACCGCAGATACGACTGTTGCGATGGAGAAATTCGGTCAGAAGGTGCTCATTTGGCAAGCTATTTGCACATGTGGCTTGCGTTCTTCAATTTTCTATACAAAAGGAACTATAAATCCTGAGATTTATCAAAAGGAATGTTTGAAGAACAGGTTGCTACCATTGTATAGAAAGCACCAGTCCCCTCCTCTCTTCTGGCCAGATTTGGCATCGGCACATTACGCCAAATCCACTCTACAGTGGCTGACGGAGAATAACATCAAGTTCGTAGAAAAAGACATCAACCCACCAAACTGTCCCCAGTTGCGACCGATCGAACGCTATTGGGCAATAGTCAAGCGTATATTTAAGAAGGATGGTACAGTGTCCCAAAACATGACCGATTTTAAGAAAAATTGGGCAGCGGCATCCAGGAAGTGCACAAAGGTCACTGTGCAGAATTTGATGGCAGGTGTCAAATCAAAGGTACGGGCATTCTACAGAAATGAACATGATGACTAGTTTTTCCGTTTGGATCTTTTGTAAACATGTTAAGCTATAATAAACTGAAATAGTATGTTAATTTTAACCATGTTTTCATGCCTATTTTATTATTTGGAAGTTTATAACTACTTTTCGATACACTCCTTACATTGCCTCCCGTCCTACCTGTGCATTCAAGTCGTCAATGACTTTTACGGCCCGGTCGGGGAAGCAACAAACACGCCCAGGGGGGGGAGAAACATTTTTGTCGGTGGGGGGCGGCCGCGGGGGGGCCGGGGGGGGGGGAGGGGAGGAGAAACGACCGACCCAGCGGACACGGGGGGGGACAACGGGGCCCCGGAGCAGGGCGGGGGCAGGGGGGGGGGGGGACCTGGGGGGAGGGGGGCGCCCGGGCCCGGTTCGGGGGGGGGGGGGGGGGGGGGGGGGGGGGGGCGGGGAAGGGGGGGGGGGGGGGGGGGAGGGCGAGGGGGTGGGGGGGGGGGGAGAAAAATATGGTTTTTTTTTAGCCCCTGTCGGGTCGGAGAACCATCGTGCACAGCACTGTTTAGAGTCCCACGATGGCATGACAACTATGATCAGCCACTCCTAACATGGAGAACAGACGCTGTTTTGAGCCGCGCCTAACATGGAGACAGACGCTTGGATAGGCTGCATAACTTCGAAGAGAGCAGTCTCCCTTTCCTGTCAGCATATGACCAAGGTCCCACCGGGGTTGGCTACCCGATCTTTCCTATGGTTACTGATACCCCAGTCGGCACCACGGGGAGGTAGGGAAAGGAGTTACTAGACAAGAGGCTAAGGATTGCATTAGGATCAATTTCATACCTGTATATCCGCGAAGTACCTATTGTACACATTGTACAGCAGGAACGCCAGATATACAGACATGTCTGTATTTATACAGACATTTGATCATGCATACAGATTACAGACATTATACAGATATTGCGATAAAGTTACAGATTTATACAGAAAATGATTCTGAAACGATTTCTTTTTCCATATAAAGTTGGCATGTTTCGTTTGTTGACCTAAAACATCCTATATTTATTTAAAAAAAAAAGTTTTCGGAAAACTGTTCATTTCTTCAGATGTTTCAGAGCCTAGTTTATATTGAAATTTGAGGTCTAAGTCAAGATTGATATTTTGAAAATTTGCGCAACTTTTTTAGAGCTATGGTAACCTTCTATTGATAGCGAACTGATAACTAAAGAGTTATTCAGCTACGCAGAGAATATTGTTCGCAAAACCACATTTGCAGTTTATTCGTTCTGAAGATGCCAACGCATTCACTTCAAATCTATTTATCCTACTGGAAAATCCCATAGAAATTCAGGAAACATATCAGATAATCAAGAAGTAAAGATTGTTTGGAATGTAGCGGTTCAAATTTTATTTTCAAAGAACTTTTAATTATTTTTACTAACTTTAAAAATCGAGTAATTAAAGAAAAAACTTCTGTTTAGGTTTGCGTGTTGCGGAATTTATTAAAAGTTCAATATTATTTAAAAAAGCAAATTTTTTTGAAAAAAAAAATTAAAAGAACGGAAACATTTTTTTTTGGGAAAAAGTAAAATTTAATTGGTATTTAACCATTTTTTTTTGGTTTTTTTAATAATCCCATATACTTGGAGAAACATTTTGAAAATTGGCCTTGGTTTTTTGGGGAATTTTATAAAAAAAAATTTTTTTTTTTTTTAAAAAAAAAATAAAAAAAAAAAAAACAATAAAAAAAAAAAAAAAAAACCAAGAAAAAAAAAAAAAAAAAAAAAAAGGACGCACAAACAAAAATATCCGGGGGGGGAGAAAAAAAAAAAAAAAAAAAATACCGCCATCATAGGCGTAGCGGGGGGGGGGGGGGGGAGGGGGGGCAGTTGCCCCCCCCCCCCCCTAAGTTTTGATTTTATTTTTAGAATTTTATTATTTGTTTCAATATATTATTATTTATTTTTTATCTCTAGAAGGTTGCAAGGTACCTTGTTGCAATACAGTTGATGTTACTACAATACTACTCAATTAAGTCACAATCAAGTCACTGTAACCAAATATGACGATTTTGTGTTGCTTGGGATGTTTGTCAGATTGCTCCTTTGCCTAAATGAAAAAGCCAAACTACGCGAAGTTGCCTCGATTTTGTAACAAGTTGTAGCAAAAAAGCGTAAAAAATTGACATCCATGAGAAAATAGTTATAATTATATAATAGTTTTTAAATAGTAACGAGTAACAATTTTATTACAATATTTTTCCTTTAACCAAGAACCCAACCTATGTAGCCTAAAGTATCTAAAAACTCCAAGCAGCACACAACAGTCAAAACTGGTTTCAGCAGCTCTATTATGACTTAATTGAGTCACAGAGCAGTCACCTTTACTGGTTTGAAACAAATATGCTACTAGGGAAATATCTCTTAATCTGTAATGTTAGCTATTAGATAAGCAATGATTGATTTTTTCCCCGGCAGCTAAAAGTTGAAAAAACCTTCGTTAAAAAAAAGTTTGGTTTTTGGTTAATCAAAAAACTGAATATTCAAACCTATGCTATAGCTTTCATAAGCCAAATAATACTAGATTAAGAAACACAGTTGATAGTTAGAAAGAGTATCAACGAAAAATATTTATTTGAACTATTCATGGCATGGGTCAAACCGCTCCGTTACCCCGATTTCCCCGTTTTAGGGTACTGTAATTTCGTATTATTGAGAATATATGTTGATCATATCTTACAGTTTGATTCAGCGTGTGAGAAGCAGAACAGCAAGCTAGTCAGAGCGAGAAGTTGCAGTTGTCTTATCCTATTCAAAGAATTTATCCGTTTTTATGAGCATGAGCAGGATAATGTGCATGATTAACCGCCCGAAGTTGTTATTCCGTTACTGCCAGTTCAGCTGTTATTACTCAGAAGATCAACAGATGAGGCAAACATGGTCAATGTGTAAAACTGGTGATCCCAAACTAAGGCAATACCGGCGCTGGCCTCGCCCGAATGCAGGTCAAATAAGGAAAGGGTAGGAATGCGTTAAAGTTTATTTGGACGTTTTATTGGAAGCCGAGACCACCACCGCACTTCCACGAGAAATCACTGGGATTTTGGATAACAAGATTGGGTGGCAGCAGGGTTCGTTTTGGTAAACAATAAGCTGAACTCACGCTTCGTTTAATAAAATATTTAAATACTAGTACCGATTTCTGATTTGAACCGATTTCAACCAACAGTAAGGATGCTATTGGAGCCACTCACAAAGTGTAATGGTGGTTTTCCGTTAGGAAAACAAGGATAATTTTATGAACGCTTGAGAGACGCTTTGTTGTTCTCTGACTGTGCTCACTCGATCACTCGTTACACCGAATTATAGATAACCGAAACAACACGAAACGCGCCATGCTCGATAGGAAAATAGTGCGTAATAAAGCACCGACACAACCTTTCACAGCCGATGCTCGAACCAAACTCTTTTTTCGTAAATAACAATTTTTACTACTGTATTCTACAATCTATTGCACTGCTGTAACTAATAACTGTGTCAATCAAGTTGAAGTGTCTAATGAACAATCTATGCTAATCCATTAAAAATTGAAATTGAGGGATTTCGTAAAAATAAGAGTCCGTAGATGCATTTTGTGCCTTCTGGTAGCTTTATGTTTCTATTGATATCCATGCTCATCGGTTTAATACCAACCGGGAGAGACTTGGCCTTATACAAATGGATTTCATTATCTCCAGTCCGCTCAACCAATCTCAACGTTTTGTGATAGATTGGACGGATTATTATAATTTGAGATAACTCCATGCAGATGTCTTCCAAATTTGGCAGATCGACAAGCAATCGGTGGACAGTTTAGAGGAAGACCGGAAGAATAAGCGATGGTTCTGCGCGTGTTTATAAACAGAAGAACCTTCATAACAAAACGAATCATCGGGTAAAATACATTCATAAGCACTCGGTTACTATTTTGCATGACAAAGACATAAAACAAGAATAATGGAAATTCTTCAATCAAAGTCATACCACTACAAGTCGAGAACACTCGTATGAACTAAGAGGAAAGCTACTATCAATGTCGATGTTCATTACTTCTCATTCCTAACTTGATTTCGAAAAAGTTGCTCTGCTGGCGAATTTAGTGCACAATGTGGAAATTGCGCAACGTTTTTTTTTTTGAATTATAAGCAGTCAAAAGCAGTTATTTGATACATTTTATCCAAAAGTACAATAAATGAGCATTCGAAAGTTTTTCAAAAGTAAGTATAATATTTTCCAGCATGTAATTAAAAAAACAAGCAAACAAAACAAAACGATTGTTTATTCATGCAGCTGAAATAACCACGAATAGAAAAATATGCAAAATGGTGGTATTTCTCGAATTTGAGACAACAATTTTAATGTAATTCAATGATACACCGTTTTGGTTTCATACTACTCAGATACACATGATTGCTACATATACCATGTTTCGACAGAACGTGTTTCAGTTGGATCATATGAATTTCTTTTCGTCATTGATGAATAAAATTTCTTAAATTATTTACTAACTACTCGTGTGTTAAGAATGCATGTAGCAACAATTCAACACAAAAAACACAGCTTGCTTACATTTGTGACTTACGTCGTTTTAAACGGTTATGTTTGATGTTCCTTTTTAGAAAATATCAGATAAAATAATTATACTAAAGGTAAGCAAAGGGGACACAAACCATGAGCTATAAACCACCAAAACTCAAAATGTATGTTTGTTAAAAGCTAATCACTTATTATTTGAACAACCATTAAAAAAATATAATCTATTCAAACGGTGTGAGCTTGGTGAGTAAAAAACGGTGTTTCTTCTGTGTTGCTTTGGGTGAGAGGGTCGCGGATGAAAAGTACATTTTCAGTACAAACTGCAAACAAATTCGGTGGTTATTCTATAAAATAATCCAACATGACCCGTTAAATGTTTGGCATTCAGTGTGGTTTGATTTAAAAACATGGGAAAAATCGAAAGTTTTTAAAATCATTTTTTTATTTTAATCTTCTAGAACAAGCCTAGAATTGTTTAATCTTGTTGCAAGAAACGGACGGGTATTGTCAAATACTTTGGGTGAGAGTAGAGAAGATAATCCACCCGTCATTCAGGCGTATTGTCACATAAATGGGGCTCCATTCCCGCTCCATCTGTCGGAACATGAAAATGATCCTACTCTACTGGTCCACCGGGCGTTGTATTGTCCGTTAAGTGTCCGTTAATGTTAATTGTTCAGTATGTGCAACCACTGGTTGGAGACGATGTAATTCTCTCTCTCTCTCTCTCTCTCTCTCTCTCTCTCTCTAAAAAAAACTCGCCCCCCCCCCCCCTATTTGAAATCCTGGCTACGCCTATGCGTGCCATCCTCAAAACATTAAGATTTGATGATGGAAGTGCATGCACAGTACCTTTATCCATTTGATGTTTGTACTGTGTCTATGCGGGGCTTGTTGTAAGTGAAAGTGACCTCGGGATGGGCGTGGGTAACCAGGCTTTTTGAAATGGGTCACTGGAACCCAACAGAGCTATCACCTTCCAACTCCCTGGCTAAAAATGTTTGTCGTGTCGGCAACAGTTCGTTTAACTGCAGACATTTTTTTTCCATAAAAACACTGCCGGACGGTGAGCGTTGGATTGTATATATACACACACATACAAACACACACACACACACACACACACACACACACACACACACACACACACACACACACACACACACACACACACACACACACACACACACACACACACACACACACACACACACACACACACACACACACACACACACTGGGAGCTAGGAGCAAACGTGATAAAAAACAGGCGCACCCAGAAGGGGGACATGCTATTCGAGCTAAAGAAAGATCCTTCGGTCAAAAGCGCAACGTTCAAGTCACTCGTCGAAAAGTCTCTTGGTGACGGTGCAAACGTTAGGGCCTTATCACAGGAGACGGTGGTTGAGTGCCGCGATCTAGATGAGGTAACGACAGTAGATGAAGTAAGAAGTGCGCTGCAGGTGCAGGGTGAACTAGGAGATGAGCCGATGACAATCCGGTTGAGAAAGAAATACGGTGGCATGCAGACGGCGGTGATCCGTTTGGCTACAGCCTCTGCCAACAAACTGTTGGCGGTAGGTAAAGTAAAAGTTGGATGTTCAGTATGTCCGCTAAAAGTCACCCCTCGAGTCACAAAAGAGATGGAACGGTGCTATAAGTGCATGGGATTTGGCCACCTGTCGAGAAACTGCGAGGGTCCTGATAGATCAGATCGGTGCCGAAGGTGCGGAGAGAAGGGTCATATCGCTAGCGACTGCAAGAAGCGACCTAGGTGCATGCTGTGTACAAATGAGGACGACAACGACCACATCACGGGAAGCTACAAATGCCCGGTGTATCAGAAAGTGAGGGCGAGCCAACAATGATCGAGATAATCCAGATAAATCTGAATCATTGTGACATCGCGCAGCAACTGTTGTCGCAGTCAACAACAGAAACCATGTGCGACATTGCAATCATTACAGAGCCGTATAGAGTACCCTCGGATAGCGGCAAGTGGGTGGTAGATAGAGCAGGAACGGCTGCCATACATGTTATGGGTAGATATCCTATCCAAGAACTGGTTTCGAGCACGCATGAAGGTTTCGTGATAGCCAAAATCAATGGAGTCTTTATATGCAGTTGCTACGCACCACCTCGATGGACGGCGGAACAATATCACCAGATGTTGGATGAACTCACCGTACATCTGATCGGGCGGAAACCTGTCATCATCGCAGGAGACTTTAATGCTTGGGCAGAAGAGTGGGGCAGCAGATGTACCAACGCCCGTGGGTTCAGCCTTCTGGAAGCGCTGGTAAAGTTAGAGGTTCAGCTGGTCAATGAAGGTACCGTCAGCACTTTTCGCAGAGATGGTCGTGAGTCCATTATCGACGTTACTTTTTGCAGTCCATCGCTGATGAGAAACATGAATTGGAGAGTAAGCGAGGAGTACACAAATAGCGATCATCAGGCGATCAGGTACACAATCGGCAAAGAAAACTCAGTATCAGTACGACGGATGAATACGAGCGAACGAAACTGGAAGGCAAAGGAGTTCGATAGCGACCTCTTTACAGAAGCACTGCGTGTAGGAAGTGCCCCTTCGGACGCGGAAGAGCTGACAACATGGTTGACTGCGGCATGTGATACCACCATGCCGAGGAAGTTGAAGCCAAGAAATGAACGGCGCCGAGTATACTGGTGGAACGAGGCACGCAGTAACCTTCGTGCTAGTTGTCTCATAGCCAGAAGGCGAGTTCAGCGAGCAAAAACGGAAGCGGTTAGAGAAGAGCGTAGGGTAGCATTCCGGGCGGCCAGAACCGCATTAAAACGAGAAATACGGAGAAGCAAGTCCAGCTGTTTCGTAGAACTGTGCCGAGATGTCGATGCAAATCCCTAGGGCAACGCTTACCGAATAGTGATGGCAAAGTTTAAGGGTCAAGCGACACCGGTTGAAAGATGCCCGGATAAGCTGAAGACGATCGTGGATGGTCTCTTCCCGCAGCACGAACCTACGGCATGGCCACCGACACCGTACGGCAATGAAGTTGCAGCAGCAACTGGTGGTACACGAGTCTCCAACGATGAGCTCTTGTCAGTGGCAAAAGGGCTGAAGGTGAACAAAGCTCCGGGTCCGGATGGAATTCCCAACGTGTCATTAAAAGCGGCGCTACAGAGGTACACGTTTAGGAATGTGTTGCAGAATTGTCTAGAAGAGGGGAGATTTCCAGACAGGTGGAAGATTCAGAAGCTGGTGCTACTGCCAAAGCCAGGAAATACGCCAGGGGATCCAGCATCGTATCGACCCATATGCTTGTTGGATATACTTGGCAAGCTTTTGGAAAAGACCATCCTAAACAGGTTGATAAAGTGCACAGAGAGCGAGCATGGCTTGTCATCAAACCAATTCGGGTTCCGGAAAGGAAGGTCAACGGTGGATGCAATTCGGATTGTCGTCGACAGTGCTAATAAGGCACTCAAGCAGCAGAGGAGAGGTAATCGATATTGTGCGGTGATAACGATAGACGTCAAGAATGCCTTTAACAGCGCTAGCTGGGAAGCCATCGCCGAAACGCTACACAGAATCAGGGTTCCTGACTATCTGTGCAAGATTTTGAGTAGCTACTTCCAGAACCGGATTTTGCTGTACGATACAGAAATGGGCCAGAAGTCGATTAGGATCACGGCTGGAGTGCCACAAGGGTCCATCCTGGGACCGACGCTTTGGAACGCAATGTATAATGGGGTGTTAACACTGAAGTTGCCAACGGAAGTCAAGATCGTTGGTTTTGCAGACGATATTGTCCTGACAGTTTCAGGCGAGACGATAGAGTAAGTAGAGATGTTGGCGACCGAAGCGATTAACACGGTCGAGAAATGGATGCGCGAAGCTAAACTGCAGATAGCACACCATAAAACGGAGTGGTCAGCAATTGCAAAGCGGGGCAACGGTCGGAAATCGTCGTGGGAGGGCATGTCATAGCCTCGAAGCGAGCACTGAAGTACTTGGGAGTGATGATCGACGACCGGCTGAACTTCAACAGCCACGTCGATTATGCCTGCGAAAAAGCGGCAAAGGCTATTAACGCGATAGCCAGAATCATGCCGAATAGCAACGGACCTACCAGTAGTAAGCGACGTCTACTAGCTAGCGTTTCCTCTTCAATACTGAGGTACGGTGGGCCAGCCTGGATTTCAGCGTTGGAAAGCAAGAAGAATCGTGTTAAGTTAAACAGAGCGTATCGTCTCATGGCCATGCGAGTTGCGAGCGCATACAGGACCATCTCTTTGGAAGCAGTATGTGTTATCGCCGGAATGATTCCTATCAACATTATCCTGGTCGAGGACAGTGAGTGCTACACGAGGAAGGAAACCAAAGGGGTTCGAAAGATCGTGCGTGCGACATCGATAGAGAAATGGCAGCAGGAGTGGAACACGGCGAGAAACGGTAGGTGGACACACCAGCTTATACCAGTTCTGTCGTCTTGGACAAACAGAAAACATGGCGAAATTAACTTTCACTTGACGCAGATCCTGTCTGGTCATGGATGCTTCAGAAAGTATCTGCATCGGTTCGGACACGCAACGTCACCCGTCTGTCTAGTGTGTGGAAACGCAGAAGAAACAGCGGAGCACGTGATCTTCGATTGCCCAAGGTTTGAAGAAGTTCGAAGGAAGATTCCGGTGCTTAATACGGAGAACATCATCGAGGAAATGTGTCGTGAGGAGAGCACCTGGAATGCCGTCAATAGCGTAGTGACGCAAATTATGACTGAGTTGCAGCGCGAATGGAGGGAACATCAGCGGTCAAGCAGCGTCGGTGTCCCAAGAGGGTGACTGTGAAGGAGGGCACGTTATGACGGCCGGCTACTCCATATCGGTACACGTCTCGATGGGTACACCGAACAGCGCAAAGTAACGTCGGCAATAGAGAGGACAACATTGAGAGCATCTGGATCCCTGTAAACAGTGTAGTGGTTCTATGGTGGAGTGAAGATTGATGGTCAGTAGCGCTGGAGCAGAAGAGGGTGCCACGAGGGTGACCGTGAGGAGAGCACGTTATGATGGTCGGCTACTCGGCATCGGTACACGTCTCGATGGGCACATAAAGCAGCACAAAATAACGTCGGCAAGAGTCAATACAACAGAGAAGTGCATGAGCACAGCCGCCCCCTGAAGTAGTCGCTTCATCGTGGTCCCGGGGGGAGAAGGCAAAGAGAAATAAGGAATGTTTTTTAGTGGTTAGGCACGACGGAAGCGAGTCCCATTACCGCTTGAGTGAGTCCCACACAGTGCCAATAACACTACAGGCCAGGCTTTTGAAGCTTTTTTCAACATAATTTTAAAAAAAAACACACACACACACACACACACACACACACACACACACACACACACACACACACACACACACACACACACACACACACACACACACACACACGCACACAAGAAATTAGAAAATATATAAAAAAATTAAAACAAAAAAAAAAAAAAATTAATACGAAGCATAGTTACGGAAGGTTTGGTAACATTTAAGAAGTCTTCGATACCGTTCTGAGAATCAAAACAAAAAGGCACATAATTTTGACAAACTCCAGTACTTTTAAAAATTTACGTATGCATTAAAAAAAATGGATTAATTTCGAATGGCGATGCCAAACAAAATTACAAGATGTTATTCAATTGCACAAAGTTTCGTAACAGAATAAGTTTATTGAACTTTCTACCAAAATGCTTCTGCCGAGCGTCCCTACAGCAGTGGACCGAAACCTTATCCATGGCCGATAGAAAGATGAATTTCGGCAGCTCTTTCTTGGTCTTGGCTTCTCCGTTTTGGCCACGAAATTATTGGACTAGATCCTCAATTTAAGATTCGATTAAACATGTTCTATCGGCCGCAGCTTATGGACGTAAGGAGTGTTAATGGGCTGAGGCCAGGTTCGCCCAAATGGCCACATTCTCCTTCGTGTGATAATTCATAACGAAGGAGGTAACTTACGGCAGGCACTTCGTACTGTATATTTCCTTGTTCACCGCAAGCATTCCCTTCTCACTCAGCCACAGAAAGACCTTCTTCGGCAATTGAGAATGGAAGATATGTTTGATGTCAAGCGACAAGTAGGTCTCTTCATCCATTATGAACACGATGTCGCGCTTTACTGAAAAGATGTATTTCATCAGCATCTTCAGCCGCTCCATTTGGGCGATACACAGATGGATTCACCACCTTGTGGCAGGATAGAAGCATGCTCATTTTTTTAAATGCATACGTTAATTGTTACAAAATGAGAAGGACTTCAAGAATATGTGTAAATTTGAAAAGGCCAAGAATACTTAATATATAAGAGATTCTCCAGAAACTTGGTGACAGTTTAAAAACTGAAAAAGTAAATGAATAAGGCTCCCGAAACCAATGTATTTGAGAGTATGAGTTTACCTTATTTTTGCGAAACAATTACTTACCTTGTTCTCGAATAGAATACTCTCCTCACCCATATTCTTTACGAGCATTTTTGTCAAAATCCTTAATACAGATATATACAGACATTTTTCAATGTTCCCTTCAGACATTTTGAAAAACTATCTGGCATCCCTGTTGTACAGTCATTTACCAGCATTTTCGAGTGCATGTGGTTTATTCGAAGAGAAATGTGGCTTAACGGAATGTCTCACTATTCGAAAGGTTATCAAATTGAGGCTAAATAACCAAACTATCACAGAAATTTATTCAGTGAAGTGCATTGACGGATGAATATATAGGATTAGAGATTTGAAATTAGGATGCCTAGAATGGTCAACATTGCCGAAGCCAACGTTTTAATTACGTTTAATTCATATGTGAGCTTTAAAACTCAAATAGTATGTGGAGGCAAGCAGAGATGATCAATGGCGATTAAGATTTCAGTATCCCATATGCAACACAAAAACGCCGATCGCTTAGCTCTCATCTGAAATAATAAATTCTCTTACGACCCCATTATAAGATGACCCAACGAGAAAAGCGTCCACCCTAGTGTCATCGCCAAACTCGCCCGATTCAGTCGTATTCATTAGCCTCATCCTCCAGTGGGTAATACTATTACACTCCACCATGTTGCGGTTGCTTCCTAGATTTGATTACCCGTGTCCACCATTTGTGCTGACAAACACATCCACACACCAACTGCGGTAATTGCCAATGACATTTACAAGGTTGTAAAGCTGTCTCGTTTGTTTCATCCTACCGTGTCCTCCTTCAGCCCGGAATAGTCGGGATGATCCATCCCCCCGGAAAATCAGTTTCGAATATTTCACGGACACATATTCCGTTCTCAGGCAAAGGGACGATGGTTTTTAAAATTAAATTAACAATCCGTTCTGACTGTTGCATTCTGCAACCACTTTTTCCTCGCCGGGAGAAAATCTCATTAAAATTATGCTTCACATTTCTACCAAACCACCGCCACCTGTCTGTTCACGTGGGCTCAGGGCCATGGTGTTAAATGGGATGAAAAATGAAAACTTTTTTTTTGTAATTTCCCACACTCTGCCATGCTCCAACTAAGGACATCACATGCATGTCAGATGCAATTATGGCTTTAAAAGTCTGATCGGAAAAGGCTTCCACACCTTCCAGCGTTGATTGGGCACAGAATGCAGCTGGGTTCTTTTGGTTTTAAGAGTTTGGGACGTGTGTGTGTGTGTGTGTGTGTGTGTGTGTGTGTGTGTGTGTGTGTGTGTGTGTGTGTGTGTGTGTGTGTGTGTGTGTGTGTGTGTGTGTGTGTGTGTGTGTGTGTGTGTGTGTGTGTGTGTGTTCGAGTGTGGAACTAATTTAAGCAACCACCCTCAGCGAAGGCATTCGATGGAGGTAAAATAAATTTATGGCTTTTTATGGTCTCTGAAAGAAGCCTGGAAAACTTCATACACCACTATCAGGTGGCTAAGGGCACTTCTTTCGATGTGATCTCAGTTCAATTAGAGCGTAAACGATGCCAAAGTCTGTTCCGGACAGGTTCAATTTATTCACTGCCGGCAGCCGGAGGGTTTCGTTTTTTTGTTTTAAAAGGAAAACAAAAACCCGCTGACCTTTGGCGTGAGTGTGTGATGGGCATTTTTATAGGGGCTTTGTGAGAAAGTGGGAGATGCTAGGGCTGGAGTGGAAATATGCCTGGAATGTTTATGGTTGGCGTGGTTGGAAAATTGCATGTGAAATTGATGTGACAAAGACACTAGTTCGTAGTGAATTAACTGGATCAAAGCTGTTAATGAAACCTTATTGACTTAAAACCAGTGCCAGAAAATTTGCCTGTGTGAAGGCTTCGGTCATACGAGATCCAATATCAGTTATGGAATTGTCAGTTTAATATTGTATCCACAACAATGAAAATTTCATATAATGATATAGGGTAACGGGATGTAATGTCAGCCTTACTCCTTCATTCGAGCTATGTGTAAAATATGTCATACACACTACCAAAATGTCATGTAAATTTCTGTCCCCTGAGACCGACACATGCAAGCGTCCTTTAGCACACAAGAATGAGTTGAAAGAGATGAGAAAATAAATTCAATCAAACTCATCTTTTGTCGAATTGCGTATTTATCAGTTTGAGGAGACATAATTTTACACGAAATCTTTCTTTACGTTCCCCGACTTTTTACAAACAGGAGTTATGTCTCATGTAAAATTCATAATTTCTAAGTGTGTAGATAATAGATAAAATCATGTTCGCATCACGATGATCCATTAGTTTTGATGCAGTTTAGACTTTATTCATCAATTTATAGCCGTACACTTGAATGATATTTTCGATTTACTTAACGTTTCAGTCACCAGTCCATGTCACCTTTTTAAAAACAGTTTTTTTTAACTTGGAAAAGCACTCGACACTGAAGAAATCTGTAAGTCGCAGACGAGCCTTTCTGTCAAACGAAAAGCTTTTTCTGCTGGAATTTAAACGAAATTGCTCGCATTTACTAGGGATAGTTTGAAAAAGTGTTTCAATTTTTTTTCAAGTAATTAAGAGAAATGTTAATTGAAATTTACCTAAAGGGTGTATTCGATAAAAATGGCACACATATATTTACTCTCCAAAATTAAACCGATTACCGAATTTTCAGGGAATGAAAAACTATTAATGAGTTATGGTTTACAAAATTTGTTTGATTTAATTTCATCTGCCATCCCGAATGCTCGCACCTTCCATTTCACTCCACCCATCAAATTTTGTACAACCGATTTTCCCAGTTCTTTTGTTGTTTTAACCCACATTTTATTCAACTCCACAGAGCTGGATTGGGTTTAACAGTTTTCGGATGTTTGCGAAGTTCCGTCTTCATAATTGCCCAGAAGGAAGCGCTTATTTCACCGCATCCGCAAATCACCTGCCAGATCAGGATTTTTTTGCAAATTTCGATAATTTCTTCTTTCGAACATACTTCGAAACATCGAGCTTAGACTAGGCAACGAAATTCTTGCCAGGAAGTTGACGAAACTCGGCCTTGAAATAAGTTTCGTCATCCATCACAATGCAACACGAGTAATGTTTCCGGGTGCGGGTTTTCTCAGTGATGTTTTGCTTTTCCTTCCGGCTTGGGACTTTATAAACATGTAACCCTGCAACCTTTATGATTTCTGGCAGAAAACCGACCGACACCTTGAACTTTTTAGCAACATCTCGAATTGATATGTTTGGACTTGATGACGGCTAGTTTGTTGCGCTCCGATAGCCGGGACCGTCAATTTATCAACGGATAAAGCGCTTTGAGCAGACCGATACATTTATTCCGCAGGTTGTCGGTGTGAGCACGGTAGTTTCTCTTGTTGTCGATAGTGACACCAAGATATTTTACTTCGCTCATCCAACCAACGGGGCATCCGTTTACCCGGATGAAGCAATCGGGTGGAGGCAGAAGTTTCGGCGATGATCGATGTCGGAACAGGATAGCTTGGGTCTTTCCTTCGTTGACTTTAATCTTCCAGCTGCTGAGGTACGTCACGTACGCCGTCACCCCTTGTTGTAACCGGGACCGGTAGTTCATTGGCATTCGACCGTTGGCCATTATTACATTGTCGTCCGCGTACTGCACCAGACGGCAGCCAGCTAGAAGTTGAGGGACGTCCGAAGTGTACAGATTGTACAGAATGGGGCCTAGGAGGCTACCTTGGGGCACACCGGCTGGGATCGTTTTGGACTCGGACGATGCTCCCGCAAAAAATATCCGGAATGTACGGTCGCTTAGGTAGCTCCTTACCATCTTCGTCAGGTAGCTCGGGAAGTTTGCCTGTACAAGCTTGTGGATCAAGCCGTCGTGCCACACGTTGTCGAAGGCTTTTTCCACGTCTAGGAGGACCATGGCCATGTTGGTGGAAAGTGCGTTGTTGCGGTGGCTGATATTTTCAACTCGGACCAGCTGGTGGATGGTAGAGTGATCCTGTCTGAAACCGAATTGCTCCGGTATTATGACGTGGTTCTCGTCAACGTGTAGCATCAACCGCTGGAGGATGAGCCGCTCGAATAGTTTGCTGACAGCCGACAGCAACGTGATAGGCCGGTAACTTGTAGGGGCAGTAGGGTCCTTGCCACGTTTAAGGATAGGGATAACTTTCCCTATCTTCCACCTCGTTGGAAAATGGTCCAGCTGGAAGCACCGGGTGAAGATTTTCGCCAGAGAGCGGGACGCCTTGCCGGAGAGTTTCTTCAGCACCATGTTGAAGATGGCATCGTATCCGGGTGCCTTCATGTTATTCCCGCGCGTCACTGCTGCACGAACTTCGTTTTTCGTCACTTGGCCGACGAAACGTTCAGTATCGACTTGCTCCACGAGCTAGCGAATGGATTGCTGAACAGCAGCTTCATGGGGACTCACCATGTTGGCACCGAGGTTGTGAGCCTCCACTAGTTTGTTGGCGATTGCGTTGGCCTTCTCCGACGGGGTTACTATGATGTCTCCATTGTCATTCATCAGTGGCGGGACTCCTTTCGGTTTCTGTTTTAGAACCTTTGCTACCTTCCAGAATGGTCTCGAATGGTCGTTCATTTGGGCGATGCTGTTGGAAAAATGCTGGTTCCTAATGGCCGACATTCGACCTCTGATTTGATAGCTGAGGACGGAGAGTTCTTCCTTCTTGATAAGGCATCCGGTACGTTGAAACTGTCGACGAACTGTGTTCCGTTGCTGGATGAGTTGTCGAGTGTAGCGATCGATCTTCGTGAATTCTTTCCTCACTGGTATCCATCGGATGCAGGCTTCCTCTGCGGCGTGGACTGCTTCCTCGAATAGACCGAGTTGGTTGTCGATGATATCGACTGACGATACGTCCGGGTCATCAGGAAGGAGAGAGTCCACCCGACGACTGAAATCCAGCTAGTTGACTCGGTGGTAATCCCATCTCATTGATAGAGGAACTTCCGTTGGGCTACAGCTCAGCTCGCACACCACCGGATAGTGGTCGGAGCTTAGCTTGTGATGTGTGACCGGCTTTGACAAGTCGGACAGAAACACATCTAAGGTGGATGTTCTCCCAGCTGGGGATAGGAAGATCGGATCGTCTGGGATGTGAATAGCACACATACCTGAGCTAAGGTGGTCAACCAGAAGGTTGCCGTTATTGTTGGCCGAGTGATTTCTCCACAGGGTGTGGCGAGCGTTGAGATCACCGGCAACTATGAAGCGAAATCGGTTGATGATAAGCTTCTCAAGGTCTTCCACGAAAAGTTGGGAGGTGCCATCGCTGCCAACACACTGCCGAGGCATGTAAACGGCGAAGATCGTGATGTCTCCAAGGTGAGCGATGATTTTCACGCCGATAGCTTCGATGACGTTGGTCTTCGGGTGCGGTAGTATCTCGTACCGGATGTCTTTTCTGATGGCCACTGCCACACCGCCACCACTTGCGTTGGGACGATCCAGCCGGACGATGCTGTGTTCCGGGAGCGAGAAATTGATTTTCGGGTTTAGCCGGGTCTCCGAAATCACTCCCACGTCGATGTTTTGCTGGGAAAGGAAGTTTTCCAGCTCAATCTTTTTCGCCCTTACAGAGCGAGCATTCCAGTTGGATACACGGATGGTGCGGGGCTCAGTTGACCCCATACTTGCACACCATATATCCTAGGACCTCCACCTGGTCCGATTTTGTCATGCACCGCAGAAGTCTTCCACGGAATTCCGTAAAGATGGTCTATCCCGGGGGTAGACTGTGGAGCCACGAACTTTGGAATTCCGGCAGGTGCCGAACTGTTCGGCAGCGCAGGGTAGTTTGCATCACTCAAGACAGGAGCTGTTGGGGTCTTGTTGGATTGCTTTCGGCCCTTCTGGTTGGAAGAAGATTGTTGTCGAATTCGAAGAAACTCGGCTCGTTTCGGGCAACTACGGTCCGTAGCTGGGTGGGCACCGCCACAGTTGGCGCACCGTTTGGCTGAAGAATCTTTCGACGGGCACTCGTCAGTGTCGTGGGTTCCGCCGCAGTTGTTGCACCTTGTCCTAAGGTGACAGTTCCGGGTGCCGTGACCGTGGTACAGGCAACGCATACACTGCGAAACATCCACGCGCTTGTTTTGGTACGCCTCCCAACGTAGCAGGATCTATACAACCTGCCTAACCTCGCGCAGTTTGGTAAACTTTGTGTATGCTTTGGCGAAGTGTACCAAATAGAATGCCTCATCGAAGGTTGCGTATTCACCCTTTCGTCGGATGATGTGCACAGCTTTGGCATCCAGGTCGTGTTCCTCCTTCAGGCGATTGATGAGGATTTCCGGTGCGACCAGTGGAAGACCTCGTAGAACCACCCGGTAGGCCCGTCAGATGGCTTGTCATGCGTGTAGTACTCGAATCCCAGATCATCGCGATACTTGCGCACTTTATTGTAGTCATCGGTGGTGGAGCAGTGGATCCTTGTGACAAACCTGGTGATTTTATATGTTAATCGAGCCTTGCAGGACTCCATTTTACTTTCCGGTGTGCAGACAATGGGTTGGGATTCACTGGCAAGCGCGCTAAAAGCGTTGCTACTCAGTAGCTGCTGATTCACGTCGGCGTCGACATCGGGCTTCTTCCGCTTGCCTTTTCTTGCGGTCGTGCCAGCCAGATCGGGCGGCGTCTCTTCTATCTCCATCCTCTAGGAGCGAGCAGCAGGGCTACCGTGCACCATGCACAAAGAAACGTAGGAGCGAACGAAATAAAACCGAAAACTTTTCGGAAAGTGAGCGAAAAGCACGTCCGAACGTGTCGCTTGAGCGATACTGAATACTGAAAATTTGAAAGAGTTCTGCTTTTATATCGTACAATGCTGCATGTGAGACGTTCCTTACTTAAATTTGAAGTCTGTGATAGGAAAGTACAGTGCATTTATTAAATTTACTCTGAATAATCGGCATTATTAGACATCACCTTATATTTGCGTTAATTTCAATAGTTGAATGTTAAAAATCAATGATTTTAAATATTGAAATCGAAGCGTAGAAAATGTCCCGATCGATTGGTGCAAACATTTTGGAAATCAATCGTGGAATGACTTAGTTATTAACGTTCAAAACCTATATATTTTTTGTGACGCTCCAAACTTTCGCAATTCGAACGTGCACCCCAGTATTGAAAACACAGACGAAGTCCTACGTCAAAAATCTGGCACAAGATGTTTTGTTCATATGTATCTCAATTTTTGACCATGCCAAAACCCACCAGTAAAACATATCAAGAAGTAAATCTGGCAACTGCCGATGATCGATGATTATCTGGCTCGTTTGTATCGTAGTGTGTGTGCTGTCTAAAGTGTGGCTTAGATTGTTGAGAATCTCGAAGTTGAAATGCGATCAAATGTATCGTGAAGATTTACTTGGGGCGCAAGTGATTTTACGAGTTGCGCTGTTCTGCTACATTGACAATACAGTGGCCTGACTTGTTCCTCGTTTGGGAATTTGGGAACAAAAATGATCACCAAAAATTCATTTTAAATCGGATACTTCTCAAATTTTCAGGGATTAAAGAACTATACATTAGCTATGTTTTGGCATAATTTATTTATTGAATTTAGTCCCCGATGCTGAAGGCTTGTTCATTTCTCTTAACACTGCTCATGAGATCTTGGGCGAGGCTTTGTCCATCTTCCTTACACAATTTCTCCCAGTTTTTCTTCAAAGCTTCATCGGTTTTGAATGTTTTTCCGCTTTTCTTCAACTTCTTCTTCATTATCGCTCAAAATTTTTCGATCGGACGAAGTTCTGATGTATTTGGCGGGTTCGCCTCCTTCGGCACCACATTAACGCCCTTCGCTTCGTACCAATCCATTACAGGCTTGGCGTAATGGCACGAAGCGAGATCCGGCCAGAACAGCGTGGGACCACGGTGAGAGCGGAGGAAGGGCAGCAAGCGCTTCTGCAAGCATTCCTCTCGAAAAATCTGCCCGTTTATGGTGCCGGTTGTAACGAACGGCTTGCTGTACCGTCCGCACTCGCAGATCGCCTGCCACAACAGGTACATCTTCGCGAATTCGTCCATCTTTCTCTTCCGGAACTTTTCCGGAACCTCCATGCGGGACGTACCGACAAAAAACTCGAGGCCGGGGATTTGTTTGGTGTCCGCCTTGATATATGTCTCGTCGTTCATGACGAGACAGCCTGGCTTGACCAGCCACTCACGGTACAGCTTCTGCGCACGCAATTTGGCCACCGTATTTTGCTTGTCAGTCCAGTTTGGCGCCTTCCTGACCTTAAAAACACGTAGCCTAGCCCGCTTCATGGTCTGCTGGACGAACCACTTCGACAAATTGACCTTTTTGGCCACGTCTCGGGTGGAAAGGTTCGAGTTATTGTTAAAGTACTGCCTTATCTTCCGCGCCTTCTCTGGTTATTCCGTTTTCGGTTTTCGGCCGCATCCAGCGCGCCGCTCGACGGTCTTTATCTCCTGGAACATCTTCACAACGCGGGACACGGTGGAATGGTGGATTCCAAGCCTTTTGCCGATCCATCTGTGCGACTGACCAGGATTATCGATCACCGCGCCCAAGGTGTGCTGGCTCAGCTCTTCTTGTTTCGAATGCCTCTTGAAAACTACTTGACAGATCGCAAAATTTTTAAAAATAAAAAAAACCAAAATAAAGGGGAGTTATTCTGGTTTGTTTTATAATATGTTCTGTAAGAGGTGGGAAAAATAATTATACTGAGTGAGCGCGGAGAGAGATAGAAAACGAAATATATTAATAAAAAAATCGTCAAAAAATCTTTTTTTTAGGGAAAAAAAAAAAAAAGAAACAGGAAAATAACATTAATCCCCAAATATAATAACTATTTTTTAATTATAAAGAAAAACATTTATGTTTTTTTTATTTAAAATTAAATTTTTTTTAACCCTTTTTTAATGGCCAGGAGGGAACACCACATCTGAAATACACCGCTATGTCATAAATATATTATAACTTTAAATAATTATAAAGAAAAAACTACAAGGTACAGCCCAATGGGGTTGTGCGCAAAGGTGACGTAGGA
The DNA here is from genome assembly GCA_024533555.2 of Aedes koreicus. Taxonomy (NCBI): domain Eukaryota; kingdom Metazoa; phylum Arthropoda; class Insecta; order Diptera; family Culicidae; genus Aedes; species Aedes koreicus. The sequence continues at coordinate 53,636 of JAHHFK020001384.1, forward strand.
CTACGCAGCAATGTGCAATCTAGATCGCTTGATTGTTTAAAGAGTGGCTGAAATGGGTTTCGTTCCAAATCTAATTCCCATACACTAAGCGTTCACACTACAACCTTAATTAAGCAACTAATCTACTTAATCCACTATGTACAACTAGGAACTAATATATGTGTACACATGGTCGGTCAGCTGTAATAATGCTTCGTTTGTTGGTTGTCCAACATGCTCGGTCAATTACTCCGGGACGCGACGTAAGAAGCAAATGCCACGTTGAGCCGGTGCATGGTATAGAAAATTTTGATGAGCGCAAAAGAAACTACAATTAAACAAACTCTTCAATTGGGCAAATTAATTTGTTCGTCCTGAAAAGGACTGGTTCTAATTCATGACGGGGAACACATGGTTCGCGATTAAACTTAGCTTTTCTTCACGGTCTGAAAAGAACAGCTTGTGAAATGGTCACAGCGGAAAGAAGTTTCATCAGCTTTTCGTCGTTGCTGCAGATAACGTGGTCTACTTGTTGTCGCGGCGGCGTTACCTGCCAATTCGAGGACTTCAGTCACTAGCACACATCACTGCAGCAAGATAGCTGGGGGCACCGGCGGCAACGCGCTCGATGTATTGCCCTTCCAGAGCTGACGATGAATTCGACCGAGTGAGAACTGCAATCCGACCGGAAATTTGCCTCGCCGACTCATATCGCTAAGAAGCAGTGCACCAGACGACTTAACGGGCACAGTCGAGCGCTGCTGTAACATCTTCGATAATGGCGGATGAATGAAGCAAATCCTGCAGCCACTGCACAGCTCCACGACTGTTGTAAGACTGAATCAAAATGTTCTGATAAGAGCTATTACGTAATGGCGTCGGTTGCTAGTGCACGAAAGAAGGCGGTACCAACGAAGGCAATGTGATACATATTGTATCAAAGGGGACGAACTTCAATTATTGCGCCACAATAATTAGTTTTAATTATTCACGCTAGACGGACGATTTTCTTAACCGAAACATTTCTAATTTCTTGCCACCCCAGCAACTAATCCGCTATGCACAACTAGGAACTACAACGAACTCAACCACATGGTCGGTCTGAAGTGTCGCAGTTCGGTTCGAATTATCCGTTCTAGAAGTTCGTTCGTTGGTTGTTCAAGGTTCTTTGTCATTAACTCCAGGACGCGGCGTTTAATGAATGCTATGTTCAGCCTAGGCGCGGTAATTGAAATTAATTTGAAACAGTACAAGAGAAAATTTTAACCAAACAAACTCTTTAATTGGAAAACTGATTTGGTCGACCTGAAAAGGACGGATTTACTTGACGGGGGAGAAACATGGTTCGCGATTGAACTTGGGCTTTCTTCTTGGTATTCTTGGTTCAGCTACTCGTCGTTGTGGGTGACCATCTGCATTTGACGTGGGATAGTTGATTCTTGTCTCGTTGTCACGGGCGACTTTTTCCCGCCAACTCGTAGGCTTCAGCAGCCATGTTTCTCGCAACGACCAACTGCACCAACGCCTCTCTGGGCAGCGACTGCTCGCCAGTGCACCATCCAGGGTGCTTGCTGCAGCCAACTGCAAGCCTACAGCCACTGCACAGCTAAACGACTGTCGTAAGACTGAATCAAAATATTCTGCTAAGAGCTGTTAGGTAATGGCGTCGGGTGCTAGTGCACGAAAGAAGGCGGTACCAACGAAGGCAATGTAATACAAATTGCATCAAAGGGGATGAATTCAATTATTGCGCCACAATAATTAGTTTTAATTCTTACGCGCTAGACGGATGATTTTCTTCGGCTTGCATTATCCATGTTAGAATTTCGTTCGTTGTTTGTTCATTTACTCCGGGACGCGGCGTTTCAAGCAATGCTATTTGCAGCTGAGGCACGGTAATTAAAATTGCCATCATCACAAGATAAAAATTCAACCAAACTCTTTAGTTGGCAAACTGATCTGTTCGCCCTAAAAAGGACGGATTTAGTTGACGGGGGAGAAACATGATTCGCGATTGAACTTGAGTTTTCTTCTTGGTATTTTTGGTTTATCTCCTCGTCGTTGTGGGTGACCATCTGCAGGTGACGTGGGATGATCTTTGTCTCTTTGTCACGGGTGGCTTGTTCCCGCCAACTCGTAGGCTTCAGCAGCGAGGTTGACGGGAGCATCAGCACCAACAGCCAACTGCACCAACGCCGCTCCAAGCAACGACTGCTCGCCAGTACACCCTCCATGGTGCTAGCTGCCGCCAACTGCGATCCTACAGCCACTGCGCAGCTTAACGACTGTCGTAAGACTGAATCAAAATGTTCTGCGAAAAGTTGTTATGTAGTGGCGTCGGATGCTTTTGCACGAAAGAAGGCGGTACCAAAGAAGGCAATGTGATACAAATTGCACCAAAGGGGACGAAATTCAGTTATTGCGCCACAATAATTAGTTTTAATTACTGCACGCTAGACGGATGATTTTCTTAACAGAAATATGCCTTACGTACTTGCCATCACCAGCAACTAATCCGCTATGCACAACTAGGAACTAAAATGAACTCTACTAAATGGTCGGTCGGACGTGTTGCAGTTCTGCTCGAATTATCCTTTCTAGAATTTCGTTTGTTGGTTGTTCAACGTGCTTGTCATTTACTCCGGGATGCGGTGTTTAATGAATGCTATGTACAGCGCGGGCGTGGTAATTGAAATTTCAATCAGCACAAGAGAAAAATTCAACCAAACTCTTTAATTGGCAAACTAATTTGGTCGTCCTGAAAAGGACGGAATTACTTGACGGGGGAGAAACATGGTTCGCGATTGAACTTAAGTTTTCTTCTTGGTCTTCTTGGTTCAACTCCTCGTCATTGCGGGTGGCCATCTGCAGGTGACGTGGGATGATTCTTGTCTCGTTGTCACGAGCGGCTTTTTCCCGCCAACTTATAGGTTTCAGTAGCGAGGTAGACGGCAGCAACTGTTCGTCAGTGCACCCTCCACGACTGCCGTAAGACTGAATTAAAATGCGAAGTTGTACCCTTTATATAACATTCATCACTGCCTAGGAGACGTTCCTTACTTGAATATGAAGTCTGTGCTAGGATTATACTGTGCATTTGGTAAATTTACTCTGAAAAATTGACATTATAAGACATCACCTTTTATTTACGTTATTTTCAATAGCCTTATTTTGATAATCAATTAATTTAAATTTTAAAATTGATGCGTAGAAATATTCCAGATAGATTGATGCAAAAATTTTGAAAATCGGTCATGAAATGAATTATTTATTAACGTTCAAAACCTAAGCATATTTCGTGACGCTCCAAATTTTTGTACTCGCAACGTGTACCCCTGTATTAAAAACAAAGACGTAGTCCTACGTCAAAAAGTTTCCAATTTGCACCTCTGCCCAGAAGATTTCACAACACCTTACAAGACTACATATTTCCGTAACATAAAAAAATTCGTAGTATAATACCGCAACTTTGAGGATTCGTCCTAATTGCGTAAAAATAAACAACACACTCATACTTCAAACGCCTTTAGAGTTGTTAAGAACACACACACTTTCAGATCTGTGAAATGTCACAAACTTTTTCTAATTATTCCTATTCTCATTTGAGACTCTCCCACTCATCTGCCGTTGACATTGCAATTAATGGCACTTTCGCACCATCTCATTAACGAAAAATGTGATTTTATGTCTAAGCCGAGTGACGCCCGACAGTGATGCTTGAGCTAAGAGTAAAAGCCTGCACTTCATTTCGAAGCATTAGTGTTCCACAATGAACCGTGCTTGATCGCCTAACAGTCCGAAAGGGGGTCCCATTTTAAATTTTAATATTAAACCACCAATTAACCAATTAGTATCGATATAAACACTATGTAAAATGCACGAAAAT
>JAHHFK020001384.1:60000-61277 GCA_024533555.2 Aedes koreicus
CCAGTCCTGCTGAAACGAAATCATTCTTCCCGTACATTTTTACTAAGCTTTGCTTCACGACATGGCGAAAACTTCCGTTTTATAATATGAAGCGTTGATCTTAACACCGTTCTCAACCGCGTTTTCAAAATGAGTTATGATTATGATTATGTAATACTACCATCTAAGGTCTGTATTAACTCCGTCCATTAGGGTTTGTACAGACTCTTCAGAAATCGTAGAAGCCTTCATTGTCCAAATTTTTTGGAAGTGTTTGATGTCTTTGATTCCTTGCTTCTTTCCAAAAAGCTTCCGCTTCATCAGAGCCCAATATCTCTCGATTGGTCGTAGCTCTGGGCAATTTGGCGGATTTGAGGTTCATGGTACAATGTTCACTTGATTTGCTTGATACCACTCCATCACAGTTTTAGCATAGTGGCATGGTTTTTCTTTGTGACTTTTGATGAAGGATCGCTACTGCAGACACTCTTTCTGATAGATCTCCTTGTTGATTGTGCCTGTAGTGACGAAAGATTTACTCTTTTTGCCACACGTGCAAATTGCTTGCCACACAAGGTATTTTTTGGGAAATTTCGATGCCTTCTTCGTTCTGAAATGCTCAGCTGTAGCATTTCTTGCCATAGCAGAATAAAAAGCCAGCCCTGGAAGCTGCTTGAAATCCTCCAGGACATAAGTTTCGTCGTCCATAACAACGCATGAAAACTTCGTCAAATATTCGCAGTACAAACGTCGAGCCCGTGATTTTGCTGCCAAGTTCTGTTTGTCGTTGTGGTTTGGAACTGTTTTTACTGTTTACGACTTAAGTCTCAAACGTTGTTTTGATTTTTGGACAAAACCAGGCGACATCCTTATTTTACGAGCCACCGTTCGAATGGAGAGATTTGGGTTTTTCGTTAATATCCTTTTCACCTTTCGGTCCATGACAGGATCAGCGCGTCCAATGTTTTTGTCACTTCTCGGTTTCCTCTCCACCGTCAAACGTTCCGAAAATGATTTGAGCACATCGTGAACAGTGGATTTAGGCAAATCCAATGTTTTTGCAAGGTCCCGTATTGACAAGTCAGGATTTGCCGTACGCCCGTACAAAATTCGCTCGCGCACTTGTTTTTCTTTCGTCGCCATCTTGAATACTAAACATGAAATGTAAACATCAATCATAGTTTTTTTCATCATAGACTCTCAGCTATACCACAGTGAAATTTTTCATTCCTACGCGCAATATTTCAAAAGTAACAATGATTTGAAGGTGTCCGGATTAATGTGAATACAGACCTTAT
>JAHHFK020001385.1:0-47192 GCA_024533555.2 Aedes koreicus
ATTTGTTTAACTTGATTACTTAAAATGTTGTTGTTATTACTCTCTAAAGTTTCTAAATTTTGATTGATTAAGTCAAGATCTTCCTGATCTGGATTACCTGCAACAAATTTGATTACCTTCCCAAGTGCATTAACAAGTCCTCTTTTTGACTCTCTTTGGATAGAAACCAGCTAATTTTTTCGTGTGCTTTCCTAATTTTGAACTGAAAAGTTTGTTTCAAATGATCTGTCATGTTCAACTTATTTGCGAGATTTTCTATATAGTCAATATTAAGCCTAATTTCTTCAAGATCTACTTTATGCATTATCCTCTCATAGCCTTCTCTTATCTTAACTGTGTCCAGGTTTATCGTCAGGGAGTCCGTTTTTTGTTGAAACGTCATGATAAGTAGTTGCTGTGGTCAGTTGTATTAGTCTGAAATGAAGTCAGCGAAATTATTTCTTAATCCTCTTTTTGTGTATCTTGAATCCATATGAGTCTTTAAATGTCAATTCGTTATTTTCTTCTACTTTTGCTATTTTAAAGGGTTCTTTATCTTTCGTAATCTCTTTGTGTGACTTTGACGTATACATTTTTTCCCTTGTTCTAAATCTGTTGGCAATGTTCTTTGTTTGTTTTTTCTTCTTCTACCTGCTTCTTTCGTTTATTCATCATTACAAGGATGGCTGACTGGGTTTTCTTATAGTTTTGAAAGATATCCTCTGCATTGGTCTTATTTTGGTAATTGAAGATTACATGTCTAGGTTTATGACCCGTTGACGAGTGGATTGTGTTGTTGTAGATATCCACTAAAATATTTATTTTATCGTTAAATTCGGTGTCCCCGAATTTCTGATTCAATGTCCTATATAATTCAATTAAAGTGGAGTGGAAACGTTCCACTATTCCATTTGAGTTACTAGAACTCGCGTGGTGTATTTCAATGTTTAAATTTTGTAGGAATCCAATAAAATCTATTGAAGTAAAGCCGGGTTCTTGATCACAAATAATTATCTCCGGTCTGCCAAATACACGGATGTGTTCCGTGATTGCTCTTTTAAGATCTATGATAGTTCTTGTTTCGAGGGCGATCACGTTAGCGAATTTTGAAAAAGCGTCTACAATCGTAAGCATTTTTCTTCCTTTAATAAAAGAAAATGTCTATATGAATTTTTTTCGAAAGGTCGTTGAGCTTCATTTGTTTTTTTTTGTATTAATTTTGGAGGTTTTCTGTCGTATTTGCACTTTTTACAGATAGGACAGTTGTTGATGAAAATTTTGACTTTTTTATCGATTTCTGGGAAAAAATAGTCCGAAAGTATTTGTTGTTTATTTTCTTTCATGCCTCTGTGTGCGTACTCGTGGACCTTACGCACGATTTCGTCTTGTTCCTGTGACCTGCGAAATAAAAATCCTGAAAATTTTGTTATTAGAGAAATGTTTGCGATACGTTTCTTGGATTGCTTGGGTTAATTGTATGGGACAATATATGCAGTTTATACCGTTTGGATTTAATTTTTCCTTGAAAATTTTGACTAAAATCTTCTCCTTATATTCTGGTTTTGAGATTATAAACCTATGATATTTCGGGAAAACTTGTTCATGCGCATCTATTTCTATTGGAGATATTTTGAATATTAACTGGGTTTTGAATGAATTCGTTGGTTTTTCTGTTGTCCAAATGTAATGGTCGTCACTGGTGTCCGCTGAATGTACCGTATTCCCGTCACTGTCGTTGTCGTCTGAGTCTTGTCCGTCTTCTGTACTATTTTGATCGTTAGCATTTAGTTCTGATTTGATTCTTGAGAGGGCGTCGGCTACGACATTCTCTCTTCCGGGTTTGTAAATAGTTCCAAAAACTCGCTCAGGTCTATTTTCCACCTAATTATTTTTTGGTTTGCACTGGTCATTGAATAGATCAGTGGTTGGTGATCTGTGATTAATTTAAAACGTCTCCCGTAGAGATAGGGGCGGAAGTGTTTGACTGCCCATATGATTGCAAGTAGCTCCTTTTCTGTAGTACAGTAGTTTTCCTCTGCTTTGCTAAGTGTTCTCGAAGCATAAGCGATAGGACGGTCTTTACCCACTTTCCCTTGCGACAGGACTGCACCAATCGCGAAATCACTGGCATCAGTCGTAAGTATGAATTCCTTCTCGAAATCGGGGTAGGCAAGAATTGGGTCCATCGTAAGAAGAGATTTGCATTTTTCAAAGCATTGGATAGTTTCTGCATTAAATTCAAAATCTGTGTCATTTCTCAATAGCTTTGTTAGAGGCTTGACCATTTTGGCGAAATCCTTTATGAAACGCCGGTAGTATCCGATCGTTCCGAGAAATTGTTTCAATTCTTTCTCGTTCTTAGGGATTGGCCAACTTTTAATGGCATCAATTTTATCACTATTTGGCTTAACCCCGTCTTTCGTAACTGTGTGTCCGAGGAATTGTGTTTCTCGTCGAAAGAAAAAACATTTGTCCAATTGGATTTTAAGGCATGCCTCTTTTAGTTTACGAAGAATTTTGCGAATATCTTTTACATGTTCTTCAAATGAACTTGAGAAGATAATTATGTCGTCCATATAGACTAGACAACATGCTCTAACAAATTCTCTAAGAACGGCATCCATTACTCTTTGAAAAGTCGCAGGGGCGTTCTTGAGACCAAACGGCATTCTGGTGAATTCGTATTTTCCAGAACTCACGGAAAAAGCCGTTTTTTCAAATCTTTTTCATCTAGTTGGATCTGATGAAAACCAGATACTAGATCGATGGTAGAGAAATAGGTTGCTCTACCTAATTTGTCTAATATTTCCGTGATATCCGGAATTGGATATCGATCGGAAATCGTTTTGTCATTAAGTTTCCGATAGTCGATGACTAATCGAAACTTCTTGACACCCGATGCGTCAGTCTTTTTAGGGACTACCCACACTGGTGACGTGTAAGGTGATATGGATTCTTTAATAATCCCGTCCTTAAGCATTTTCTTTATCTGTTTTTGGACTTCGCTTTCAAATATTTGTGGGTAACGGTACGATTTTGTGTGAATCGGGATGTTATCCACAGTTCGGATTTTATGTTTAATTTGGTGGGTAAATGATAAAATGTCATCTTCGAAATACAAAATTTCTGAGTTCTTTTGTATAATCTTTTCAAGAGCCTCCTTTTCTCGTCTGTTTAGTGAGTCATCTAGAATCTTAAATTTCTTTCTATCTATGTTTTCTGGGCCTTTTGTTTCAATAAATTCGTCGTTACTGAAACTCATTTCAGTCGTGTTAATTTCTAAATTGCATTTCCTGTGATTTCTAATAGCCACATAGGCAGAGTTCCTTTTGCTGCTATAAATCCCAGGTAGTATTGAAAAATTTCCCAGGGATTTCTCTTCACCTACGATGAAATCTCCTTCATTTACAGTTTTGATTTTTATAAACTGAATTTCTTGTTCGTTCAAATTAATTGTTTGCTTTTCGGGGAACTTTTTCTTTAATTCGATTGTTTTCCTCCCTATTTTGAGTCTATTTTTGCTTGCACTAACGATTATGTTTCGTTTCTAGTTTCTAGGCGATGTGTGCCTGCCGTCAATTCGCTTCAAGAAAAAAAAAATCACTCGCGTGGGATGTTCTCTCTTGCACACTGTTTGTTTTGTTTGCTTATGAAAGCGTTTTGTTTGATGCACTCTTTGTCTGTTTTGGCCAGCGATGTGCTTGCCTGAATTTATGATTTCGCACAGAATAAAAATACTTAGGTTTGATTTTCCCTCTCTCCTAATTATTTAGATCACTGATGGAAACACTTTTCTCTGCTAAGTTGATTCACTTTTGTTGCTTCGCTAAGAAAAAAAAATGCTACTCGGGTTCGATATTCCCTCTTGCCCGGCCCCCAATTTAACTATTGGAAAACACTTTAATGATCACTTAGTAAAACCGTGGTGGTTAAAATGGGTACTTACGACAGGATAAACAGCATCCTCCCGGAGTTTAAAGTGTGTTGACGATGTTCCTGGGGAGTGTTGGTTTGTGAGTGGATCCTTCGTTGCTCCAAACCACGCAAACTACGTGATATTCCCTCAGTAGCGGTTTCCCGGTGATTTGGTTGTTCTCGATGAACGTTGCTTCGTCGGTTTTCGCGCGGTCACTTCGACTATTCTTATGTTCCCTAAGTTTAGTCCAAGATCACTTTTGCACTTAATTTCCACTACACTTTCCGGAGACTGCGCCAGCTAAGCAGGAATCTGCCGAGACTTCATAAAAAAAAACATTTATTCACGAAACTGAACTCAATCTAACAACATCACTCTTAAAACTAAACTGGTTCTTCCAGGTCAAACAGTTTTTATGTTCTGGATCTGCTGAATCTGCATTTCCCTATGTGGCGTGACTCCGGTGCAACGTTCATTCCGGCGGCGGGTGAATCTTGCGTACCTCATCGTTTTGTCGTCGCGCGTGCAATGGGCTGAATCTATGTCGTTGTTGTCGCTATGGGCTCATGTCGATGTATTGGTGTTGGATGGTGGCGGGAACCGTCATAACGTATATATATATATATATATATATATATATATATATATATATATATATATATATATATATATATATATATATATATATAGATATAAAGATTTTACTCTCGTTTAATCTAAATATTTAATCATATCCAAGACTTCTATTTTCAAAAGCTGGGGGTCCAATTTGACTATTTTGGGATTTTTTTAATTTTTGGGGTGGGGGGTGGGTTTTATTTTTGTTTGGTATAGCATTATTTAATAAATATAAATATAAATAAATATTTTAAAATATGTTAATTTTTATTTGTAATTTTTATTTATATTTTATTTTATATATATATTTATGTGTTCAAAAAAAAAAATCACGATTTATGGCCGTGCCTCGGGGGGTTGGGGGGTCATGCTTTCGGGACGAAACATACATTTTGATTTTTGTACCATTCTAAAGTGTCCTTTGCGTAATGACATGACGCCAAATCAGGCCAAAACACTACACTTGACCTTCGTGCTGCCTGATCATCGGCGATAATCGCTTCTGGAGACATTCCTTAACGTATTTCTGAGTGTTCATCGTTTCAGCAAATTTTCAATAGAAACGACGAGAAATGATTTGTATTGATATTTTTTTTCCTTTAAGTACAGTGAATTACCTTTGTTTTGATATATTAAACTTATTTGTACGTCAATCCGTTACCGAGATACAGATAATTTTATTATTCCGGATTCTAAATGGACATAGCTTTAAAGCGACTTTCGCATCATGCATGGCATCCTCGGCGATGATTTCACACCGTCTGGAGCAAAGATGTTAATAGTTTCCTTCAATTTGCCATGCAGGAATGCTGTCTTCACATCCATCTGGTGAAATAAGAAACCTTCGTGGACGCCTACCGCAAGGATGATCCTGATTGTCCCAAGCTTGGCCACTGGAGCGTACGTTTCTTCGCAGTCCAGTCCCGGTTTTGGGGGAAACCCTTTGGGGAGGGGTGGGCCTTGTACCGAACTGTTCGACCTCCTTGACACGAAAAACCCATTTCGTTTTCAACGGTTTGATGTTGGTGGGGTATGGTACCAGCTTCCACACCTGGTTGCTTTCCATTGCTTCCAGTTCGTCCTGAATGGCTTTCAGCCACTTATCTCGAACGTCCCATGTCTGCACTTCTTGGTAGGTTTGAGGAACATCTAGGACGGAGGAAAATACGCAGAGGTTGTTCCGTAGCCAGAAATAAAGTCCAGAAATTTACCTGGAATACATTACCCAAATTTCCGTAAAAATTACAGTTTATTATAGTTTAAATATTTTTCAAGTGCTGAAAATTTCGGAGTTTTTTTGTAATTGTGGTTTTTTAATTACTCAATCTTTTGCTAGTACAGGTATACCTCGATGGTACGTATATCAACTTTTTTACTTCAAATTTCAATTACATAAAAACTACAGATTGATCTGAAATAATATGCAACCTTCTGCTCTTTCTTTTGGGTATAGTAGATTTCAGATAAAACCAGTAGTTTTTATCCAATTGAGATTTGAAGTGAGAAAGTTTATGTACGAACTATCGAGGTATACCTGTACTCTAAGTCTCGAGTGTGTTAATGCTTCTATACACACTTCGAAAATTTTACAGTATTCGGTAATTTTTTACCAAACTTTCAACAGCTGAACGTTCGGTAATCCGATTTAACGGATTTCGGTGAAATTTTACAGTATTCCGGTAAAAAAATTACCGGAACTTGTCAAATTTTACCGAAAACCGTTAAATTGGATTACCGAACGTTCAGCTGTTGAAAGTTCGGTTAAAAATTACCGAATACTGTAAAATTTTCTAAGTGTGTATATTCTCTGTAAGAAGGGTAAAAATATCCACCATTTAACATTTAGGAAAAATTACAACATATCGCCAGCATAATATTCATCAGGTACGAATATGAGCTCCACAGCTTTGAAAATAACAGGCGATGTAAATACGTTCAATTGATAATTTGTTCTAGGCTTCACTCAATTTGACAGAACCAGTCAAGATTATCGGGGTACATTGACTTTACTCTGGAGCTGTCAAGTTGTTACCGGGTTGATTTCTTAGCCCAAAAAAAGACCATATTGTTCTTTTTTAAAGAAAATGTCGCAGTGATATATGCATTAAGAAAATGGACTGAATCTAAAAAAAAATAATAGCTATGATTTTTGCGTTGTCAGGGTTCCATATTTTTTACTAACATTTCGATAGCTACGTTTGCTTGAAACTCTTTTGGCTCTGCGATTGATATTAGCAACCGAAAGTTATAAATGGTTCAAGAAGCCTCAACCCCTGATCTCGGACGATATCCCAAATGAATGTTTTAACTTTTAAATATAGCCTCCTTTGCCAATTCAAATTATGGGTTTAACCTCAAAGAGGTATTGAAAACACAATTCAAACATTCTACTCACGTTCCAACATCAAGATATCCCCTAATCTCCAACCCAGCCTTGAAACCCGTTCAGGAACCCCTTCCTGCACGAGGCACACAAAACCAACACCTAAAAATAAAGAAAAGGCTTAAAAGTCACGAAAAATCCACACTTCAGACGTTCACCAACAATGGCAACAAGAACAACAAAGATGTAGGCGACGGAGCCGACGAATAGAAGCACAAAAAGTCCCGTCATCCGAGACGGCAAAAAAAAAACAATCGAGCGGAAAATAACAGTGTGCCGCAGTCTGGCTGTTTGTAAACCGGAGAAAATTGAAAAAGGCCGGAAAATGCTGGCTCTTACACACAAACACATGGGCGCACGAGCGCGGATAGCAAACAATAGCAGCCGAAAGCCGCAACAGTTTTCGCCAAGATTTATTCCCTGGCAAGGTTTGTCGGCAGAAGTCGGGTGCGTCAATGTGGGAGAATTAATTTTCTTATTTATGTTCTCCGTTCGCTGGTTGGCTGGTCAGTAGAGGGAAACTATGTCTTTCATAATTCAAAATGAAAATTCTGTCACCGGTAAATCTTGCCAACCTTGCCTCCGTCGACAGTATTGCATGTGTTTCGATATTTGCACAACGGGTTTTCTGTGTTTCCACCTCCTACAATAACAATACTCGCCAGTGTGACTGACTCTTGTTGTAGGTGGAAGTGGAAGACCGTCATCATTTCGGTTATGGATGAGTTCAGAGATTTCTTTTCGTTCGTTTTTTGGCGAAACAGCCACAGCTACTGCTCGGCCTCGGAGAAAAATCCTTTTCAATTTGTTTTCATCGGTATCGGAGACGACGACGACGACGACGACGACGCCATGGTGTTGATAGTGTAAATGGATGGGGCTTATGAAGAAACGAGTAGGCTACAAATTGCTGATACGGATGAAGGTAAAATGTAGTCTTCCGAACATAGGGCAGACTCAATCATCATTCATCAGCATTATCTGACACATGTTCGGTAGGAAATATTATCGCAGCAGAAGCTTTGGAAATTTTCCGCCTGAAAAGCATGCCTTCATTAACCGTTTGGCTCCGATAAGTATGCAGCCAATTAGATTGAAATTTCCGAACCACTCTGTTTACTCTCGATGAACGAGTAGCTGTTTTACATTTTCCCATTTTTCCCAAATAATGAAACGAAAATCCACTTGAACCCGAATTTAAGGACGCGCTGAGTAAACACTAATTAAAAATGTTCTCCTGCATGGATGCACCCATTTCAACCCCGAATCGAAATGCAAACTCCTGCCATTCCGAACACGTCGATTCGCCGAATTAAAATGCTAATAATTACCAATTTCGCCTCTGGGGAAACTTTTTCCTTCTGCCAATCCCCGAATTTGCTAGGGTAATTGAAAAAAATCCCAAATAAATGGATTCTCTGGTTCGCAGCAATTTGAAACGCATTCCACCCACCTAGGAAAAATCACAACACCAGAGGATCAACCGTAAACCTTCCAGTCATACCGGGAGTGAAAATGCCAGGCACAAAGAGGCGATTAATTTTGAGCAACAGTTCCGACGACGGTTGGTTACAAAAATAAGCCGAGGGGGGGGGGGGGGGGGCGGAAGTGAGCTGACTGTCTGTGGCATGCCGAAGCACATTATTCTTTCACCACGTGTTTTAATAACAAGTGTACTCTGTACATTGGCAGAAGCTCAGTCTGTTGGAAAGCAGAAGCCAACCATCCAAGCAACCAAGCCAGCCAACAACCCGGTCGACCAGGGTAACGAAAGACAGAGGAAAAAGCTCATTTTTCTTTCTTCCTGGTGCGACACATTGGGCTTCGGTCGACGGTGGTAAGACTCTGGAAAATAATATACAGAAGGGCCCTCTCGTCGATGTCTGGGAAGATGAATTTTTCCGAGAATCGGTGGAAAGTTGCAGTTCGATAAACTTTGTTTATGAGAAGGATAAATGTTCGATTAACATCATCTCTCAAGCTATTTAGTATAGAAAGAAAAACAACAGCAAATTATCAGTGTTCGAAGATATACTTGCCGTTGTGACAAGTGACACCGACAATATTTCGACAGATTGACGGAGATATGAGTTAATCTATTTGCTGGTTACTTATCAAACTAGAGCAATCTCCAAATAGCGCGGTTTCTTCCGCGCCTCGGAGCTAATGGAAACCCCTAGCTTATGGGATTGACTGGTAAATGTTTGCAGGTATAAAAGAGACCCTACTGTGCCGCTAAACCTCATGTAAATTATCCCCTATCCCTTCCTTCCTGTGCTGCCACCTGTGGTATGAGTAACCACAGGAAAGATCGGGTAACCAACCGCGGGGTGGGACCTTGGTTGTATGCCGACAGGACAGCCTATTCGAGCGTCTATATCCCATCTGAGGGGTGGCTCAAAACAGCGTCTATGCTGCAGGTTAGGGGCGGCTGCATCCGAATGTCTTCAATGTAGGCGGTTAGACCATAAATAAACCTTTGCACGATGGTCCTCCGGCGAGACAGGGGATTTATATGCAGGCCTTGCGAACCGGCCTCGAACAAAACATACACAATTGCAACGAATCTCATAAAACTCAGAACGGATTACTCGGCGTGTACTGAAGCAAAGGAAACGAACTAATGATTGAAAACTCGGAACAAGATCGCTCAATTTTTTTGGAAGTACCCGTGTGGTTACTGTTATATTGAAAGACCAAAAATTCGACATCGTAGCGCTGTAGGTTTGTTGCAAGAAAAGAATGGTGCGTACGTAAGGTGGTCCCACCGTCTACCAGAGCTGCGGAGAATCGCACGGCAAAGCTTTTACCGTGATCCACTTGGGTTCCAAGTGGACCCTTTTGCAGCCGTATTGGCTAAATCGACCCCACACTGGGCCTTGATGGCCGCGGAGATTTCGCTAGCCTTCGTGATCTCGTCCAGGTTGTTACACTGGAGAGTCAATGACGTGGCAAGAGGACATACCTCCACTCCCGTTCCCAGGGCTTCTTCAGCAAGCGCTTTATGTGCTGGGCCCTTTTCTAAGCTCAAGGATCATTTCACCGGTGCGGGTACGGAGAATACTCCGCACATCGGCGGCCAGATCCACAAGCTTAGCGTCGCCGCGCATCGCTTTGAGAACCTCAGAGTACATAGACTCTTCGGTCTTCACAATGAGGACCTCGCCGTGGCTTTGGTTCGCTTTTTTTTCTGGGTCTATCTCCCTTTTTCCAAAGCTTCGTCCAGGGATATTCCCTGCCTCTAGAGAGGTTGTCGCTCGTACCCCTCTTGTCGTTCCGTTCGTTGCTGGGGCCGACCCTGGCGCTTGAACCGCCCTCAGCGCTTGAGGCTTCCCGCACCGACGAAGTGAATCTAACGCTTTTGGCACCGGGACCATCTCTTTACACCACGTTCGCGTAATGTCTTCGGGTCCGTGGGGCCACCTGACACCAGCCGCTTCTTGGGAGCATCGGGTGCAATTTCTTCCCCCGCTTCGATGTCCCTGCCCCCACGGTTGGTGGGGTGGGATCTACCACGAAGACCGACGCATCCGTCTGCGTGTGTTTGCAGGCTGATTCCCTGGCCTTTTCCGATGCCACTAGTTTTGCCATATATCTGGCACTTTGGCCGGCTAGATGCTTTGCTTCCAGTTCGTCCCTCTAGCGGCATGCAGCCTGAACGGATCTACGAAGCTTCAACAAGCAATGCTTGAGGTCCTTCCTGATATTGCTATGGGTCGACGTTAAGTCGATTAAAGCATTCGGCTGTTCTGAGACTCGCTTCCTCTCCATAGCTCTAATGAGCCCAGGCTAGACTAGACCTCTTATGGCGAACGGGTTTCACCTCCTCTTGCTGTTTCGTTACATCTGGAGCTTGCGTCTCCATGCTGTTGGGCTTCAGCCGCTATCGAGACCCACGTGGAGTAGACGTCATAGTATTCGCCATCCCATGGTTATCTATGCAAGCAGGGAAGCCAAGTTGGGGTGAACGGGGCTTGGGGAAACATGTGAGGGGGGGGAGGGGGGAGGGAGGGGGGGGTGGCCCCGGGGGGGGGGGGGGGGGGGAAAAAGGGGGGGGGGGGGGGGTTTGGGGGGGGGGGACTTGGGGGGGACTCGTTTTTTTGTGGGGGGGGGGGGGGGGGGGTGTTGAGTTTTATTTTTGTGGTGTGGGGCGGGGGAAGGGGGTGGTTTGTTTGTTTTTTTTTTGGGTGTGTGGTTGGGGGGGGGGGGGGGTGTGGGGGGGTGTGTTTGTTGTGTGGGGGGGGGGGGGGGGGGGGGGGGGGGGAGGGGTAAGGCTTGCTTCATTTAGAATTGGAACAAACTTTTGCTCATATTGTGGCGCTCCTGGTGGACGGATTTGGAAGTTCTTGGCACCCACGTGTCGGGAATTTTGTCAGCTTCACGTATGTATTTTTGACATTCCACAAATCGACTGTACTTTGTAAACAATCAACATGGAAGCCGAAAGAAGGGAAAAAAATGTGCACAGTTATTTGGAAAATCCATTGTGGTCTGCATCTAGGCTAGCTAAACAGCTGAAATTGCCCAGAAATACCGTATGGCGCGTTATCCAACGGTATAAAGAAACATTAACGACGATTTGGAAGCCTCCAGCCAATCGTCGGAGTGGAACTGTCGACCGGAAACTGCGTGGTAAGATTTTGAAGACGATTAAGAGGAATCCCAATCTGTCGGACCGTGATTTGGCCAGAAAATTCGGTGCTGCCCATAGTACCGTGAGGAGAACTCGACTCCGGGAAGGAATCAAGTCGTATCGAGCTAGCAAACAGCCAAATCGGACCATAAAACAGAATAGTGTGGCCAAAATCCGTGCTCGGAAGCTATACGACCAGGTGCTGACCAAGTTCGACGGGTGTCTTCTGATGGACGATGAAACCTATGTCAAGGCTGACTTCGGGCAAATCCCAGGTCAACAATTTTACTTGGCAACGGCTCGGGGGGATGTTCCAGCCAAATTTAAATTTGTTTTTGCCGACAAATTTGCACGAAAATTCATGATTTGGCAGGGCATTTGCAGCTGGGGCAAAAAAACGAAAGTTTCCGTTACAAATAAGACAATGACGTCGGAACTATACCAAAAAGAGTGTCTCCAAAAATGAATTTTGCCGTTCATTCGATCCCACGACCATCCCGTAGTGTTTTGGCCAGATTTGGCAAGCTGTCATTACAGCAAAATCGTTCAAGATTGGTATGCAGAGAAAGGGGTCCAGGTTGTTCCGAAAAACCTTAACCCACCCAACTGCCCCCAGTTCCGCCCTATTGAGAAATACTGGGCAATCATGAAGAGGAGACTCAAGGCGAAGGGAAAGGTTGTCAAAGACATCAATCAGATGAAGACCTGGTGGAATAAGATAGCTAAAACGATGGACGAAGAAGGTGTGCGCCGCCTAATGAGCCGTGTTACAGGAAAAATTCGAGAATTCCTTCGAAACCGTGACGAATAATTTTATCCGTATTTTTTCTTAAAAGTATGAAGAAAACGCTACATTTGTAAAAAGATCTTGAATTCAATAATAAATAACTGAAATACAGGCAATTGTTTTTGTTCCAATTCTATCTGAAGCAAGCTTTAAGTGCAAGAACTCCTTTAAACTGTTGTGTATTTATTTCCTTTTTCTTAGCTGTCCCCGTACGACTTCGAAAAAAGACGAACGAACTCCACCCTTTGGGGAGATTCGGGGGGAAAAAAAATGGGGAGGTGAAAAGCAAGAATGTATTGTAAAAAAAAAAAAAGAAAATTCAATCAAAATTTCACATTAATTTAGAAATTATTCCTCGATGCCTTCCTCAGAACGGTTGTCCAAGCCAGTTGAATCTTGAACACAGAACAGGTCATAATGGACTTCGTCATGTATCAGGACAGCAATCGATTCATATGTATTAATATTAAATTGTTAATATGATGCGCATTTTATTTCTACCGTTATGATTTTATTCAATCCTTTCTTCTTGCATGGTCTCTAATCCGCTCGAAACATTTGGCATACTATTGCATCTCTGGATCACAAGAGATGATATTTTAATCGTTGTGTGAGGTACTAAAAGTAGTCACCAGAGGTGTTCCTTTGTCGGCATTGCTCTGGCTTAAGAACTGCGCTGCAGTTAACAATTTGGCATTCTAAAATGAACACTACTACTATGCCTTGTCAGGACGAGTTTCCTCTCTCGTCCATCGAAAACGATAACTTCTACCTGTTGCTTCATTCGATAGGCAAATAGGGCATAACGTCTCCGCTAGGAACATTCCACAGCTTTAAAAAAAAAAACTACAAGGTACAGGCCAATGGGGTTGTGCGCAAAGGTGACGTAGGACTACGCAGCAATCGAATTCCCATACACGTCAGGGCCATCCGCTAATTGATTTAAGTCAGTCCTGAAAAAGGCCAAGAAAATTCTATTGTACACTCTTTAGAAAACATTTGGTTGTATTTTCTACGATGGTTGAGAGGGCCACTATCTCTAACGCGTAGAAGATAGTTATGGATCTGTTGGTTCATTGGATGTTCAACGCGCTTTGCCATTTACTCCAGGACGCGGCGAATAATGCAATGCCATGTTCAGCCGGGGCTCGGTAATGGAATTTTCAAACAGCACAAGAGAAAAATTCATCCAAACGAACTCTTCAGTTGGCAAACTAATTTGGTCGTCCTGAAAAGGACGGATGAAGTTGACGGGGGAGCAACAGTTCGCGATTGAACTTGGGCTTTCTTTCTTGGTTCATCTAGTGGGATGATTGATTCTTGTCTCGTTGTCACGGGCGGCATTTCCCGCCAACTCGTAGGCTTCAGCAGCCATGTTTCTCACAGCGAGGTTGACGGGAGCATCGGCAACAACAGCCAATTGCACCCACGCCTTTCTGGACAGCGACTGCTCGCCAGTGCAGCCGCCAACTACGATCCAACTGCTGATCCTACTCAGCACAGCTCTACGACCGCCGGAAAACTAAATCAAAATGCATTTTTTCACATTAAATTCCATTTTATTTCAATTTTCAGGTTGTGATCCAATATTTTTACAATGCAAGTGATCCACTTAACGTTATTGTCACAACCCTCGGGATGCAACGCACCTCGATTTACATCAACCTTGTTTTCGAACAACACCCGAAGTTCGAACATGCCTTGCGAGCTGTCAGCTACGATCGACGGGTGACGATGACGAACACACTGTCTGGTTGTCGTGTCATTAGTCAGCAGAAAAAAGGTGAAAGTGCGGGTCAATAGGTGAGCTCGTGAAGTGCAAATGAAATTTATTATTCTAAGATTATTCAATTTATTATCCTACTTAAATTTTGCTTAGAACTATTAAGAGCAGTGTCACGACTCTTTATTTTACTTATTATCTTAAAACTACGTACACACAGAAGGTAAAATTAAGTCTTGAATTCATTAAAAAACTTAACCTAACAAAACACATTTACAGTAATTACATCTAGTATGTACGGAGATAGTACGGCCTGATCGTTGTGACTAGTACGGGCAAATTAACGATAGAAGAAAACTAAACGTAAGTAGCTAGCATGCTTTTTTTTTCTCTCTCTCTCTCTAAACACGATTGTCTCGTATATCCTAAATTAGCCTATTAGTAGACCCGAGTATGTGACCATATTGCTTTTTTTTTTCTCCCTGAAGGGATTTTTTAACTGTTTTCAAATATACCAGTTACCAAACCGAAAACTATATCTTCTCTGTCCGTTGCTAGCGCAACATTTTAAAAAATCCGTTTAATTTACGGATTCTGTATACGCGATCGGGAGGCAAGTCGGTATGTCGAAGAAGGGTGACGGTCAGAAGCGGGGAACTTCTCCTGCAAATATTTCGCCCGCGGGGGTCAGCTGTGAAATCTGCAGGCAGCCGGATGACAGTCGGATGGTAGCGTGTGATCGGTGCGGGAAGTGGTTTCACGTCGTGTGTGTGAATGAGGATTCAAGTGTCGAGGACCGTGATTGGAGCTGCGAGAATTGCGCCGGAGCCGGAGCGGCAGTTCAAATCCCAGCCGGAACTTTAACATCATCCACCACTGGAGGAGCTATACCAAAACAATCCGCCAAGATTCACGAGCTTTGTCCGGATGATAGTCTTCAGCGGCAGTTAGCGGAGATGCAGAAGAAGCTGAACAAACAGCAGAAGGATCTGGAGCGGGTGATGAAGGAGAAGGAGTTACAGCGGCTAGTAGCGTTCAACGGAGATGCAGCTGGAGGTGCTTCCGGGCTTAACCCTCAGGCAAGCGCGTTTCAACCAACGAGCCGTAGCAATTTGTTTGGTATTTCTTCACTAAACCAAAGTCAGGTTTCAGGGCGTCAAGCCGTTAGTAAGGAGCTTCCGAACTTCTCCGGAAATCCCGAAGAATGGCCGCTCTTCTTCGCGAGCTACGAGAACTCCACGCGCGTATGCGGCTATAGTGATGAAGAGAATCTTCTACGCCTTCAACGGAGTCTGAAGGGAAGAGCCTGGGAGGCAGTACGTTGTCGACTGCTGCATCCTTCCAATTTATCAGGCGTTATGGTTACGCTGAAGACGTTGTTTGGAAGGCCGGAGATCATCGTGCATTCGTTGGTGAGCAAAATCCGGGAGATGCCAGCACCGAAAGCAGAAAGGCTGCAAACACTGATCGATTTCGGAGTTGCCGTTCAAAACGTCTGCGCCACCATCAAAGCGTCGGGCCTCGATGAGTACCTTTGCAACATAGCCTTGCTACAGGAGCTGACGGAGAAACTGCCACCGGCCTTACGGCTCAATTGGGCGTACCACCGCCAGACGCTGGATCGAGTTACACTGTCGGAATTCGGAGATTGGCTGGGGAAGTTTGTGAAGGCAGCTAGCGTAGTCACGATTCCATCCATTGGAGGCATGAAACCGGAGAGACGCGGACGAAAGGAGGATAACTATCTCAACGTTCATTCGGATTGTAGTCCTACCGAAGAGCCCGCTACGAAGATCCGTGCAGCAGCAGTTCCGAAGAGTTGCCTTATGTGTCAGGAAACTTGCAGTGGTCCGGAGACCTGCCATAAGTTTCTCAACATGGATATCGGAGCCCGCTGGACAGTTGTGAAGGAGCAAAAGCTATGCAGAAAGTGCCTACGTAAGCATTTCGGCGCCTGTCAGACCAAAACGCCGTGCGGAAAGAACGGATGTTCGTTCATGCATAGCAAGCTGTTACATGACGACAAACGCTACAAGAAGCCCGCCGTTTCCGAACCGATGGCATCGACGAATACGAATTCAACAACACAGAGTTGTAATACGCATTCGAATACGGTTGGGAAGGTTTTGTTTCGATATGTGCCTGTGACCATCTACGGAAAAAGGAAGACAGTTAAAACCTTCGCCTTTCTTGACGATGGATCGTCGGCCACCTTTATGGAGCACAGTCTGGTGAAGGAATTGGATCTCGAAGGAACATCGCATCCATTATGCCTCAACTGGACGGGAGGCCAGCAAAGGGAAGAGAACGAGTCGGTGAAGATAGCGCTGAAGATTTCTGGCACACACGATGCAAGTAAGGTCTACGATCTTCCGAAGGTTCACACGGTACGGAACCTTTCTCTGCCGAAGCAGTCGGTATCCGCGCAACAGCAAGCCAAATACAGCTATCTGAAAGGCTTGCCATTGGAGTCGTACGACAACGTGTCCCCTAGGATCCTGATAGGAATGGACAACTGCCGCCTTGGTCATGCGTCGAGGAGTACCGAAGGAAACGAGAACGAACCGGTTGCATCGAAGACTCGCCTTGGTTGGCTCGTGTACGGACCGTGCGCGATAATATCTGGAGCATCGAATGCTGGCTATAGCGGTTACCACAGCTTCCATATTTGCCCATGTAGTACGGAAATGGACAAGGATTTGAACGGCGCTTTGAAAGAGTATTTCTCGATAGAATCGCTGGGAATCTCCGGATCATCGAATCAACTACTTTCAAAGGACGAAGAACGAGCGCTGAAGATTCTATCCACCGAAACACGTATGAAAAAGAACCGCTACGAGACTGCCCTGTTGTGGCGGTACGACAAGGTACAGCTGCCCGATAACCGAGGAATGGCGATGAAGCGTCTAGCGTGCTTGGAGAAAAGACTGAAGCGGGATCCCGAACTAGCAATAGCGATGCGTGCAAAAATGTCGGAGTACGAAGACAAGGGGTACATTCGAAGACTTTCAGCAGATGAAAAGGCGAAGAAGCATCCGAACGATTGGTACCTGCCGATTTTCCCGGTCATCAAACCAGGGAAGATACGGATAGTATTCGATGCAGCTGCAAAGGTGCACGGCGTGTCCCTCAACTCGTTCCTTCTTACGGGACCGGATCAACTGGTGTCGCTACTAGCAGTTCTGCTCAAGTTCCGTGAATTCCGTATCGCTGTAGTTGGAGACATCCGAGAAATGTTCTTCGAAGTACTTATGAGGTTGCAAGACCAGCGCAGTCAGATGATCCTGTGGAGTACTGGAAAACCCAACGAAGATCCGGAAGTGTACGTAGTGAACGTTATGACGTTCGGCGCGGCATGTTCCCCCAGCTGTGCACACTACGTGAAGAACTTGAACGCGGACAGATTCCTGGAGCAGTTCCCTCGAGCGGTCGAGTGCATCAAGTATGAGCTTTACGTTGATGACATGCTTTCCAGCGTAGAGACCGAGGAGGAAGCTGTACAACTAGCCAAGGATGTACACTTCGTGCATTCGCAAGCGGGCCTTCGAGATTCGAAACTGGCTTTCAAATTCCAGCAAAGTCACGCCGTCCATGCGGGAAGATACCACCACGGAGAAGAACATGAGCCTACGTACGGAGCCGGGAACGGAGAAAGTGCTTGGAATGTGGTGGGATACCGCCACCGACACGTTTACGTCCAGGCTATCACCGAAACATGACGCGGAGCTGCTGTCTGGGGTGAGACTGCCTTCGAAGCGGGAGGTGCTAAGAACGCTGATGGCAATATACGATCCGATGGGGCTGATCGGCAACTTCCTGATGTATCTGAAAATACTGCTGCAAGAGATTTGGCGCTCCGGATGTTCTTGGGACGATGAAATCACAGGAAAGCTGGCCGAGGCATATCTTGCAGTCGGTGAGATATTTGATATAGGCATCCAGTCTGGTCTGAAGCTTTGATACGAGGATTGGTATAGCTCGTCCTTTGTAGCTGATCGCAGAATCGTCAGCAAATAGCGATAGTGTTCCATCTTGTGGAAGAGACAGAATGTCAGATGTGTACAGATTGTACATAATGGGTCCCAAAATGCTACCCTGGGGGACACCGGCGGGTACCACATACGGATCGAAAAGTGCGTTGTTTACGCATACTTGGGACGTTCTACCGTCGAGGTAGTCTGAGATCATCTTCACCAGGTAGTTGGGAAAACGGAATTGGAGAAGCTTGTGCACTAAGCCGTCGTGCCATAACGTTCTCGATGTCCAAAGGCGCCATGACTGTTGTCTTCGATACCAACTTGGCCTGGTTAACCAAGTTTGTGACCAGTTTGAGTTGGTCCACCGTCGAGTGGCCTCGCCGGAATTCAAATTGTTCGTTCGCCTCAGTGTGATCAAGGATTCTGGTGTAAATTAGCTTCTCAAACAGCTTGCTGAGCGAAGAGAGCAAACTGATCGGACGATAGCTTGACGGGTTAGTTGGGCCCTTCCCCGGTTTGAGTATCGGTGCAACCTTGGAGCGCTTCCAGGTAGGTGGGAAATATCCAAGCTCCAGGCAACGATTGAAAACGTTCACCAAGAGAGTGTGCACTTTCGGTCCCAAATTCTTCAGGACGATGTTGGAGCGGCCGTCAAATCCCGGTGCCTTCGTGTTCTTGGTGGCCTTGATGGTATTCACCAGCTCGTCCATCGTGATTTTTTGGTCATCTGGTAGCTCGCTAGGCGTTTTAGCCAGCTGGAAGACGCTCTCAAATACCGATGCTTCTTCCATCGGACTAACAATATCTCGGCCCAAATTATGAGACGCCATAAAATGTTGAGAAATAGAATGGGACTTTTCGATGGCTGTTATAAAAACATCATTTGATACCCTTAAGTACTTTCGCTAAACGCCAGAAAGGCTTAGAGTAAATAGGTAAACTTGAAAGGTCTTTTGCAAATTGTTTGTTTCTAAGTTTTTCCACCCTAATGGCAATGATTTTGTTTAGTTTTATAAAGAGTATTTTCCTAGCTATATTCTGCGTTCTTTGGAACTGCCGCCTAATACAGTTTCTATGAAATATTATTCGCCTGGTCTCGTCATCGAGGTTGGTAAACTTAGATGCCATCGGAGTTGTCGGGATGAACCGTTGCTCTGCCTCGCCGATATGGTCGGAGAGCGCTTGTAGCACGTCGTCGATGTCCTCCGTCGTCGATAGTGTTGGATTTTCGTTCACTCGGTCCTCAACGAGCTGCTGGAGCTGAGGCCAGTTTGCTCGGTGATAGTTACGCCGTCGATGCTGCTGACGTTGGTCGATGGTTTGGTCCAATTCAAATACCACTGGTAGGTAGTCGGAAGATAGTTCGGTTATGGCACGGGGTGTAGAGCAACCGTCTGCCATGTTTGTTAGAGCGATGTCGAGAGTGGATGACTACGTAGTGTCCCGCCTGTAGATCCTCGGACAGCACTGTTCCGTTCTTGTCGTTCCTTAAATTGTCCCACAGTGAGTGGTGGGCGTTGAGGTCGCCGGCGAGGATGAACTTCCCCCTCCGACGAGTCAGTTTTTGAATGTCGTTCTTGAGACGCACGGTTGTGCCGTCCGACTCCTTGCACTGCACTGGACAGTAGATAGCGATAAAAGTGATGGGACCATCGGGTGACGCCAGCTCAACCCCAACAGCCGCCACGAACGATAGACGAAAGTCAGGTAGCATTCTGTACTGTAGTCCTCTCCCGACGGCAATGGCAACTCCACCACCTTTTTGCGCTCGAATTCGGTCAAGCCTAATAATTCCGTGATCGGGCAAGCTGAAGTTATACTCCGGTTTGAGGTGCGTCTCAGTTAGAAACGCAACGTCGATTTGATGGTGTTGCAGGAAATCTAAGAGTTCCAGCTTTTTACTACCCACCGAGTGGGCATTCCAATTAAGATCGTTGATGTTGAATGTTGAAACTCATCATGAAGTGCATCATTTGCATCATCTTTTTTTGCATTTCACTGACGAGAGTTGTCAGGTTATTGATTACCTGTGACAAACCATCGGTTGGCGAGACCGGTGGCACGGAACCAAGCTGGCTTCCCCAGAAGCCTGAGGGCGGATTGTGAAATCCAGCTTGTGTGGAATTTTGACTGTTTTGCCCACCGGGTAGTGAACCCAAGCAATACAAACGTTTTATAACGGTTGAAAATAGTTTTATTTGACTAGATTTGGTTATATAGAAGCTTACTCAACATAAAATCATTAAGATGTGTTACTCGGGAAAGTGGTGCAAAATTTGGTACACTCCCTCTCGCTAGAGGAAGCGGTGGGAATCCATTATCCAAGTCGATATCGGGTTGTTGCTTCTTCTTCTGTCTCGGCTGGCTTGCCTTCTTCCGGAGTTCTATGAACTTTGCTCGCTTGGGACACGATCGACTGGTCGACGTGTGGGCATTTCCGCAGTTCTGACCGGTGGGTTCCTTGTCCTTCATGTCCACGATGCACTGAGCAGTGACATGTTGTTCACCGCATTTAATACAGCGGGGTTTCATATGGCAATTCCGACCGCCATGTCCGAAGTTCAGGCAGTTGGCACACTGCGTGACGTCTTGGTGAACCGGTTTGAACCGCTCCCATTGCACGACGGCATTGAAGAGGGTTCTGACGGATTGAAGCTCCATCATGTTTGTGGAACCTTTGACCAGCTGTTCTTGATACAACTGGTCGCGACACTTGAAGGCCACGTTGTGATGGCTCATTTTGGAAACCTTCAATGGTTGAAGTTTGTTGTGTTTTAGTTCCGCTTCCACCTCGGAGACATCAAGCTCATGGAGCCCTCGTAGTACGACCTTGAAGGACTTCATGGATGGAACATCGTGTGTGAAATATCCCAACTTCCAGATTTGCATCGTCTCCTCCACTGACTTGAAATGCTCCGCCGAAGGAACGCTGATTTTAACCCCATCAGCGCAGAGACGGAATTCAGCCCGCAGGCCCTTGCGAACTAGTTGGTTGAGTTTGTTCAGTAGCTCCTGTGGCTGGCCTTTCCCGTAGAAAGGAGGAAGCTTCTCTATTTTGTCAATTTTTTCACCGCCGTCTTCATGTAGTAGCGAAAACGGGTTGCTAGATAGCACCCTCTTAACAGAACCGTCATCGGCTTTGTTTTCGGCCGGCCGCTTGCTGCCGTTTTTCCTTTACCCACCGCTTGGGCCCGGCTTTCCCATGCTTGCGCTTGGGTTGAACGAGAATGCGAAAGACAATGCGCGAGAAAACTTGCGAACACACGAGAGAAAAAAAAACTAACGTCCGACCACACCGACTGCTGGTCGTGGAATCTAAATCAAAATGCGAAGGTCTACCCCTTATATAACATTCATGGCTGCCTAGGAGACGTTTCTTACTTAAATATGAAGTCTGTGCGCGGAAAGTACTGTGAATTTGGTAAATTTACTCTGAAAAATCGATATTATAAGACATCACTTCATATTTGCGTTAGTTTTATTAGTTGCATGTTAAAAATCAATAGTTTTAAATATTGAAATCGAAGCGTAGAAAACGTCCCGATCGATTGGTGCAAACATTTTGGAAATCAATCGCGGAATGACTTAGTTATTAACGTTCAAAACCTATATATTTTTCGTGACGCTACAAGTTTTCGCAATTCGAACGTGTGCCCCAGTATTGAAAACACAGACGTAGTCCTACGTCAAAAGGCTAAACCTGGACCAGGCCCCCACATCCGAAGTCGATGACCAAAAAACAACACCTGCAACCGATCCCGAGAGTGAAACCTGACAAGAAACAGAAAGTGTACGGATTACTCATTGATATAATTTGTATTAATTAGGCACTTATCTTCTCAGCATCCGTTATGCTGGCGATATTAAGAACGTTGATCAGTTGTTCAGAAAGGAGTCAAGACAAGCTATTCGGGTAGTTCATAAGCAACTTTAATCATCCCTGCACATCATTAAAAAAATCCAGCAGTAGAACCTGCAACTCGAAAAGAAGAATAAATCCTTGCAGGCTGTGATGAATGAGTTACAGCCCAGAGGACTAATATCTGACAAAGAACAGTTATTGCTTCAGATATTTTTATTCTAATTAAATACATTCTGGCGTTGGGAATCATAAGGGCTCAAAGCTACTTATACGGCTTTAACTAACTAACTAAAGGGTGATACGGTCAAAATTTGGTCAAGGGAAAACGCGTGTAAATCGGTGAAATCGTTTATTTAAAAAATCAAATTAAATTTCTTTTTCAAGTTC
Source organism: Aedes koreicus (assembly GCA_024533555.2). Lineage (NCBI taxonomy): Eukaryota > Metazoa > Arthropoda > Insecta > Diptera > Culicidae > Aedes > Aedes koreicus. The sequence goes on from JAHHFK020001385.1 coordinate 22,266, forward strand.
AATTAGTATAAAATTCAGGAAAAATATTCAGTTAGGCTTCCGCTTTTCCAAATTCGAATTGCCGGGCCTTACGCTTGACCCCTGCCATCAGATTTTGTACAGCCACCTTGTCCACCTTCTTCGCCGCAGAAAGCCAGTTTGCCTTGAACTGCTGCTCGTCCTTAGCAGTTTTTTTGGTCTTCTTTAGGTTCCGCTTGACAATAGCCCAGTATTTCTCAATTGGGCGGAGCTCTGGCGTGTTGGGAGGGTTCTTGTCCTTGGGAACCACCTGCACGTTGTTGGCGGCGTACCACTCCATGGCCTTTTTACCGTAATGGCAAGATGCCAAATCCGGCCAAAACAGTACGGAACAACCGTGTTTCTTCAGGAAAGGCAGCAGACGTTTATTCAAACACTCTTTCACGTAAATTTCTTGGTTGACAGTCCCGGAAGCTATGAAAATGCTGCTTTTCAAGCCACAGGTACAGATGGCTTGCCAAACCAGATATTTCTTTGCGAACTTTGACAGTTTCGTGTGCTTGAAAATATCTGCTACCTTTCCCCTTCCTTTTGCCGTATAAAACTCCTGTCCCGGAAGCTGCTTGTAGTCGGCTTTGACGTAGGTTTCGTCGTCCATTACCACGCAGTCAAACTTCGTCAGCATCGTCGTGTACAGCCTCCGGGATCGCGCTTTGGCCGTCGTATTTTGTTTATCATCGCGATTTGGAGTCACTACCTTCTTGTAAGTCGATAGTCCGGCTCGTTTTTTGGCTCGATGCACGGTTGTAGACGATACACCCAGCTTATTTGCGGCATCTCGGAGAGATAGGTTAGGGTTTCGCTTGAAACTACCGGCAACTCTCTTTGTCGTCTCAGCGGCTTCCGGTTTTCGATTTCCCCCCGATCCAGACTTCCTGGCTGTCGACAAACGTTCCCCAAACACTTTAATTACATTTGTAACGGTTGATTTGGCAACTTTTAGCGATTTTGCCAACTTTGCGTGCGAGTAGCTCGGATTTTCGCGATGCGCGAGCAAAATTTTGATACGCTGCTCTTCTTGCTTGGACGGCATTTTGACAACTGAAGAGTGAATTCCAAAATCAAAATAGGAGCAACATTCTACACACACACACACACCTTCAAAATGAGGGGTGTTCAGGTTTTTTAAATGCAAAATTGAAAGAAATACGTCAAGTTGATATTGACCAAATTTTAATATAACGATTTATCATACAGAAACATATGAGGAAATTGGTTCACTTAGTTGCAATAATGCAAACAGAACATGGAAGAAAATCAATCATCACGAATAGGCCCTTATGATTTTGAAAACTTATTGTTTGTGAGTTATATCAAGCAGCTGCCCCGATAAAATTTTCGCGTTTGGATCGAGCATGTTTTATTTTATCTTCCAGGCATACAGTCTAGAGTTTGAGCTTCAACAAGAACTGGTTTATTGTCTTTGGGGGAAGGCGGAGGGTGGAGATTTTTTTTTTGCCCAAAAGTAAAAATTGTTTTTGATTTGGGGGGAAAATTTTTTGGTTTTTGGGTTTTTTGGGGAAAAAAAAAAGGAAAAAAATGGTTTCAAGGGGTGTCTCACTGATGTCGAGCGCAGCAAATTTGAATCAGATTGCAGTCACTTCAAAGTGAATAATCTCGATTTCCTCGATTTGCAATTTTCGATCAATCTAGTAGCACAGTCAATTTCATTGTTTTGTTTATCTGCTCGTAACGAAACGGCAATTACGTGATAAAAAGTACTGCCTGCGATAACTTAAGAACTTAAAGAGAAACTTCTGTGCTAGTTTGGATAAAAAATCATCTGCTTCAATGTCTCAACCGGAGCATTAAAAAAAGGAAAAAGGGCGGGTAAGTGTTTCTAGTGTATGAGTTATCACCTCGGATCTCGATTAGATTTTGGAAATAAGTTTCACTGTTATTTTATTCATGCTTATAGAACCGGTTTTGGAATCGCATTCAGAGAGAGATCGGTATAGTGCCAGATTTAGTAAAAAACGTTCTAGATTTACTGGCCTTTACGGTTACCAGCTTCTTCGGCGACTTCAGCGAGACTGGCGTGACTGGAATCCAGCAGGAGCTGAAAACAGTTGGGCTGCTGAAAGTCAGAAAGCTGCTTGTCCAAGCAAATTGTTCCAAAAAAATTGAAGATTTTTTTGGGGGTGTATGATGACGACCCTGAGGCATTTATGTTTACAAAAGCCCAGATCAAAAGCATAAAAAGTGTTGGTGACGCAATAAAGCGGTCAGGTGTCGGTATATACATCGACGAAAACCAGAATGAGACGCACAACAACAGCAAGAGCAGCAATGAAACAGAGCATGGTTCTATAAAATATTCAATATAAGTCATTTTTGAACAATATTAGGTTTGCACTCTTTTTCCTGCGAGGTTGGGGTAATTCAATAAAGACACGTTATGGTAATTTGAGCAAAACTGTTACCCCGAACGCCTACCTTTGCATAAACGCACATTGGTGTTGCTGGCAAAAAAATGTCGTCTACAAAATGTTCCCGAGTAGTTCTTAGCCTTGAGTCTGTCTAGTCATGCAGTTGAAGACTTATTTCGTCAGCTAAGATCTTCAACCGGCATGGGTAATACGCAGATGCGTCTCATAGTGACGACACTGGAGTTTCAAGCACGACCCTACCTGATGCCCGAAATTCTGCATTCGAATTTGTGACCACAGGAATCGAGCTCATCGATATTACTTACAGCAAAATGAACCGCCGCAATTAACCATAAATTAACAGAACACAGCGGAATTGATTTCCGAACCTGAGTTAGATTCGATTCATAGCGATGACTTTATATCTCCATGCAGGACGGAACTCGAAGCGGAAGAAGTATTTCCTGAAACAGTTTCAATTAACTGTCCTGGCGATAATCGAGCGCAACTGCCAGCTCGAAAGGTTTATTTAGCTTCCCGATTATTCCGTAATTGCAGTGGGTCTTTAAACCTTAAAAGCACAACCAGTACATTCAAGCACACATTTGCGGTAATGGACGATGATGGAAAAATCTACAACATTAAAATTGAAATGCTTATATGGATGGTTACTGTTGGGAAACGTAAATCCACGGCCAGGTTACTCCGGTATAGAACACCATCAATGAGACGAGCCAATTTGAATAGGAAGATTCTATTTGAGAAAGGCGTTTATTTTTTTATATCTTGAACCGCAAAGCTATCGCTATCTTTTTTGCTCTACTTTATGTAAGAAAATTGATAGAAACTACCATCTCGCGATTTGTACTACAAAACTCATAGGCACTTGTCTACGGCGTCAAAATAATTATAAACTCAACTTAACCTTGAGTGCAAGAATGAGATTTGAATAGTACTTGTTAAAAATTTGACCTTGAGCTGACGTCTGACGTTGCCGAAAGTCGAGTTGTTGCTAAACACGACTACTGCGTCGCATGTTCTGTGCAGTAATGTGCAACGAATTGAAGTTGATGCAGTATCTTCGAATAATTCGAGTAAACTTTTTTGAATATATTTGATCGAATTCATGTGAGACGCCCCTTGATTGAACTACTCGCTAAAGGCTTAGATAGAGAATGCGGGGGGGGGGGGGGGGGGGGGGGGGGGGGGGGGGGGGGAGGGGGGGGGGGGGGGGGTTTTTTTGGGGGAGAATGGGGGGGGGGGGGGTGGGGGGGGGATTTTTGGTTGAAAAAAAATTCAGGGGAGTAAAAAAATAAAAACCAAAACGCAGCACTTAGTACAAGTACAAGCTAATTCTTTTCAAAGGTCAATAATTGTAACTTACTTGTAAGGAGCAAGGTACTGCTCGCTACGAGATGGATTTTTATATCAATTTAACAACAACAACAAATTTAACAAAACAACAGATCTTGAAAGGTCAATGGAGTATATTTCTAGCATTTGGAACTAAGGGCCGAACAACGACATTAGTTCATGAGATATGATAACCCAGGGTTGTCAGCATTGATGCCATCAGACGCCTCTGCAAGGAATTTGCGTTTGATAAGGTTGGCCTAAGGTTTATGGTGGGCCAACGTTTATGGTGTAAAATACAACGAATACTTTGAAAATCAATCACATTAATTACATTAAAATTGCAATGCTTCTACCTGATAAGTTTCCAACAGCAGGCAAAACAAAATAAACAAAGAACGGCGGTCGTTTTTCAGTTGTCAGATGTCAAAAATTGTCAGGTGTCCAAAATTGTCAAAACCATGTGAACTATGGTGCATGTTGCATGCTGTAGACAGCGATGCACCCTAGCAAAGTAAAATAACAAACTGATATCAAATAAGTCTCAGATATAATTTTGAACTCACCAGTTATCACATAACAAATTCAATTATCAACATTGACTTGTTATCATCTGTTATCAATTTTTATAGATGATTTTTGACGAACGTACCTTACCTTACCAATCAGACTAAGGCCGGTGTGGCCTCTGCTGTACACAGAAGTTGTTTCCATTGTAATCGGTCCATGGCTGTACCTCGCCAGCCTCGCTGTCTGCGGAGGGTCCACAGGTCGTCTTCTACTTGATCAATCCACCTTGCTCGTTGCGCGCCTCTTCTTCTTTTACCTGTCGGTTCGTTTTCGAGAACCATTTTCACAGGGCTCCGATGTGTACGATGGGGACTTCTCCCAGCAACTGGTGCAATTCGTGGTTCATTCGCCTCCTCCACGTTCTGTCTTTCATCTGCATTCCACCGTAGATCGTACGCAGCACCTTCCGTTCAAAGACTCCAAGGGCGCGTTGGTCCTCCACTAGCAATGTCCATGTTTCGTGGCCGTAGAGAACTACCGGTTTAATTAATGTCTTGTAGATGGTCAACTTTGTGGTTCGGCGAACTTTGTTCGATCTTAGCGTCCTTCGGAGTCCAAAGTAGGCACGATTGCCAGCCATAATGTGCCTTTGTATTTCTCTGCTGGTGTCATTATTGGCGGTCACCAATGAGCCCAGATACACGAATTCGTCTACTACCTCGATCTCATCACCGTCGATCTGAACTTGTGCTAGGAGGCTAACATTGTCTTCTCGTGAGCCTCTTCCCTTCATGTATTTTGTTTTCAACGCATTAATCACAAGCCCAATCCTACCAGCTTCAGCCTTAAGTCTGATGTACGTTTCCGCCATCGTCTCAAAGTTACGTGCTACGATATCAACGTCGTCGGCGAAGCCGAATAGTTGGACAGACTTCCTGAAGATCGTGCCACTCGTGTCTATCCCTTCGAATCACACCCTCCAATGCAATGTTAAACAACAAACACGACAATCCATCACCTTGCCGTAACCCTCTCCGAGATTTGAAGGGACTCGAGAGCGTCCCTGATACTCGGACGACACACATCACGAACATTTTGACGAACGTGGCTAAAAGGTGATTCGATCAAAATTTGATCGACTTAAACTTGACGACTTTCCTTTCATCGTGCATTAAAATTTTTTTGAAGATGTGTGCGTGTAGCATCATGCCTCTATTTTGATTTTGAGATAAACACTTCAGCCGGCATCGGTGGTGTAGTGGTAAGCGTGACTGCTACTTGGCACCCCAGTGGGTCTGGGTTCAATCCCAGTCGACGTCGGTGGTTTTTCTGAGGCGAAAAAATCTGGTCACGTCTTCCTTCGGAAGGGAAGTAAAGCCGTTGGTCCCGGCTAATATTCATGGGTCGATAGGTAGGGTCCAGGTGGTGGAGTCGTCTTCCTGGCGTCGGTGATTGTCACCATGTGAGGAAATAGGCCGACGGTAAAAATAAATAAAATAATAAGCACTTCAGTTATCAAAATGTCGTCGAAGGAAGAGAAGCAACGAATCAAAATTTTGCACGTGCATGGCGAAAATCCAAACTCCTCTCACGCCAAGTTGGCGAAATTGTTGAATGTGGCTAAATCAACTGTTACCAACGTATTGAAAGTGTTCGGTGAACGTTTGTCGACAGCCAGGAAAGCTGGATCGGGGGTAAATCGAAAGCCGGAGGCCACAGCGACGACAAAAAGAGTTGCCCGCTGTTTCGAGCGGAACCCCAGCCTCTCCGTCCGAGATGTCGCAAAGAAGCTGCGAGTGGCGCCTCCAACCGTGGATAGAGCTAAAATACGAGCTGGACAGTCGACATCCAAGAAAATGGTGACTGCAGATCGCGACGATAAATAAAACGCGTTGGCCAATGCACGATCGCGAAAGTTGTACATGACGATGCTGACGAAGTTTGATTGCGACGAAACTTACGTCAAGGTAGACTTTGAACAGCTTCCTGGACAGGAATTTTATATGGCAACCGAACGGGGAAAGGTGACAGATATTTTCAAGCACATTAAACTGTCAAAGTTATCGAAGAAATATCTGGTGTGCCAGGCCATCTGTACCTGTGACTTAAAGAGCAACGTTTACATTGCGACCAGAATCGTCAGCTAGGAAATTTATCTGAACGAGTGCCTACAAAAACGTCTACTGCCTTTCCTGAAGCGACACAATTGTTCCGTTCTATTTGAACTGGATTTGGCATCTTTCCATCACGGAAAAAAGGCCATGGAGTGGTATGCTGCCAACAACGTTCAAGTGGTGCCCAAGGACAAGAACCCGCCCAACACGCCAGAGCTCCGCCCAATCGAACAATATTGGGCCATCGTCAAGCGGAACCTCAAGAAGACTCAAAAAGCTGTTGTGAGCGAGAAGCAGTCCAAGGCAAACTGGCGTTCTGCGGCGAATAAAGTGGACAAGGAGACTGCACAAAATCTTATGGTAGGTGTTAAATGAAAGACCCGGCAATTTTCATTCGGTAAAAACGAAAGCTTAGCTTCGCATCACACGATTTGTTATCAATCTGAACTCAATGATGATTAAATGAGTTAACATTGTGAACGACGAATATTTATTTGTTATTTTGGCTGTTTATTCAGCCTGAATGATAACATAAAGCCTGTACTCGAAAAAAATACACCATTTTTATCCATGTGTAACTTTTTAGTCCGTGGGTAATAATTGATGAAAATCTGAGTTTCACTAGTTTGGAGTGAATTGTTTACATGTGCAGAGTTTCATAACAATTGGATTAGTAATCATTGAGATGTCATCGAAACAAGAAGAAAATCGCCGAAGAATTTTGCGCGCCGTCATGGAAAATCCGACTGCGACCATGAGATGGATCGGAAGACAACTGGGAATCACCCATACAACTGTTTCTCGGGTGGTGAAATCGTTTATGGAGTCCCAGACGACAGAGCGGCGGGCTGGAAGTGGAAGAAAATCGAAGACAGCTGGCCCTGTGAAGGCCCGAAAGGTGTTGGATTAGTTCAAGTGTAATCCGAACCTTTCGATTCGCGACGTGGCTCTGAAGGCAAAGTTCTCTGCCTGGTTCGTTCAGCAAACCATGAAACGAGCTGGGCATCGGGTATTCAAGGTCCGCAAGGCACCGAACCGGCGTGATCAACAAAACCTCCCGCGCAAGAAAGTTGTATCGAGAGTGGTTAACGAAACCGATATGTGTGGTTATGGATGACGAAACCTACATCAAGGCAGACGCAAAGCAGATACCGGGGCTGGAGTTCTACGTAGCCAAATCACGGTTTGATGTTCCGGAAGACATAAGGAAGAAAAAAGTGGACAAATTCGCCAAAAAATACTTGCTCTGGCAGGCCATATGCCAATTCGGTCAACAGCGAAATTTACCGCACCGAGTGCCTCCAGAAGCGTCTGTTGCCCTTCCTGCGGTCCCACGGAGGCGAGACATTATTTTGGCCGGACCTGACATCATGCCATTACGCGCGATTGGCGTTGGATTGGTACAGAGACAATAACGTAGTTTTTGTACCAAAAACCGCCAACCCCCCAAATTCACCAGAGATTCGTCCGGTGGAAAGATTTTGGGCCATGATGAAGGCCAAAGTTCGAAAATCGTCCAAGGTGATTAGGAACGAGCTGGAGTTGAAGAAAGAATGGATGAAAGTCGGCTCCACCATTGCACAAAATGTAATGAGGGGTCTTAAGGGAAAGGTGCGGGTTTTTAGCGATGGAAAGGAAATTGAACAAAGTAATTCTGCCGAAACATAATCCATATGTATTAGTTCATTCCCTGAAAGTTTCAAGAAAATCCGACTTAAAATAAATTTTTGGCGAACACTTTTGTCTGTTCCATTTTTTTCATGTACAGGCCTTATTCAGTGATCAAACAATGATAATCTGAAAACAGAACTTGTTATCAATTCGCAGCCCCCCTGCAAAATTCACCTTGGTCAAGCAATCACGGTTAGGTGGATCCTTGTCGTATTCTTTGGATTAAATCCCCCGACTGACACACCGACACACCACACGCAGGCGACACTCAACCAATCAACTGGCGAGGACCGGTACGGTAGGTGTTCACATTGCCTCTCCCCCTCACCCTGCTCGATGTTATTTAGTGTTCCCCCGGCAACCGAGGAGGATCCATTTTTTTCCGTTTCTCAACGCGAGCGGAATTCCTATTGCCGCGAAGTCAAGAAACAATTGAGTGGAAAATGGCTGTAATGGAAAAATTGCATCCCGGCACACGTAGTTCCATCCAACCTAGCCGAGTGCCGTCTGTTCCTAAACACTAGCGACCGGTATGTACCTTTCATCACTCTTTGAGGTTACGTTCCCGGAGAGCACGGGAAAATTCACGAACGCAACGGACGACGACGACGATGAATTGCGGCACATTTCCATGCCAAGCTTCTCCGAACTCCTAAACTCAAATACTCCGATGGATGAAGTGGAGCAATTTGTCGGAACGAAGTGCAGTCATTTTACACAATTCGACAGTTTTTTTTTTTCTTTTTCAAATTTTCGAAGATTGTTATTGGATGCCTGGGTTATAAACTGCACAGTCACAAGCAGTCGCTTCCTTTTTGTTTCAATTCACACACAAATCTCAGCTGGGATTTCGGATCGTTGTCTAAGCCCGTTCGGTTCGTTGCATGATAGTGCTTTTCTCGAAACCAATCCTGCTCACTGTTCACTGAAGTCGGTGCTTTCGAGTCGATTCCACTCCATTCTCGAAGGTCTCGTTTGGGGAGTAGGTCTTGGGAGTAACCCGCCGGGGGATTACGCGCGTACGATTCGTCTTTCGCAGAGAAGAGGTTCGGGCTCTGTCGGTTTGATGCCGTGTAACTTGTCTTGTCGTATTTTCATTTATCTCCAAAAGCTGCTCCTGCCATCATCAACTCGACAGTTAACGGGTGAGGTGAGGAGAGAAGGGAGGAGGAGGGGTATGCTTTGGAGAAAATCCCGGACTAAACTGGGGCAGAAGGAATCCGTACGTATCTGGATGTCGTCGTTCTCCGTCCGAGATAAGGCAAAGTGTAGTTACACTCTGATCAACCGGGAGAGCCAAGGGATGTGGAATTTTTCATTTCTTATTTGTTTCTGTCGAACTTGTTGTGGGTGGATGAAAATTGTCTGTGAGTAACAAAGGTAAAGGAATGCTGTTTTCGAACAGATAAAACATGAATGAATGACGTAATCATATGGTTAGTTCGTCTGTCGAGAATGGGGTTGAGTTTTAACGAGGTTGTCGGAAAAAAAATGATCCGTTTGTCAGACAGAGCTGGTGGAAGGTTGATGTTTAATTTGTAACAAAGTTTTTTCACCGCTGAAATGACTCAATTCAGAACCTGACACCAGTAGATAATGTCCAATTAGTGGCGATCAATAATTTATCTGCGGTTGCTCCCAATCAACCGACGGACGGCGAACAATGTTTATTCACACTTTTCCACTTGATTAAAAATCATATGGCGGGTTTATTTTCTGTTTTGTGGTCCATTTGTTGATCTCTGATTCATTGGTTGCAGTGCGTAAATATATGTGAGCGGTTTGGTTGATTGAGTTAATTGGGGGCAAGCATTCAATTCCCTGTCCAGCCTTTTTATTTTAACCAACATCCACACAAATAAACTGTGAACTTCGCGTGGCTTCTAAACTCCACAATTGAGCATTGTTGTGCCAATCAATCCGCGGATCCCTCAGGCGAAACCTAATCCCGCCCGGTCCCGGCAGATCACAACCTCCAATTCGAAACCCCTTTCAACCGAAAATTAATAGCATAACGAAGTAGAGTACAGGAATCCTCCGAATCGTTATTCGAAAGTCCAGCTGAAACCACCCAGCTCGCTATTCGATGAACTCCTGCACTGGTAATGCAGTTTGCTTTTTGTTTGTTCACAAGCCCAGCAAACGCTGCCTAACCTCAAACCCGCGGATCAGCCGGACGCCCAAACGTCAAACAGTGGCTGCCAATTGAATTGGCGGTTTTTATCAGATGATTTGATTTCGGCTTCCGGTTCACTGCGCTTTCGAGAAGCTACGATGCGAAACAGCAGATGGCAGTCCGGAATGGGAGTTTTGGTTATGCGTTTCATTTGGTAGTGTTTTTGCAAGCGTGTTAAAACTAGTTTCTTTTTTTTTTTTGCGACGGTTAATAAATAGGAATTCGCGATTTGAAACCATGATAATGCGGTAGGCCCGAATCGATGATTTCAAGGGCTGCTGTGATGAGCGTTCGCAGGTAATAATGAGATGCTTAATGTGACTGTTTTCAGAATCCTCAAATGAACAACAATGTGGTTGCATTGTCATTCTACGACGATTTCACCATGATACGTAGCGCAGTTCCACAAAACAATTCCATTAGGGTTGAAAAACGTAAACAGTGGTTTCTTTCGTAAATTTATCGAGTTCCAACAAGGGTAATAAAGGGTGTCCACAATGAAATTGCCATACTATGAAATTGCTCTAACTTTTTAACCGTTGGGTAGAATTTAATGAAAATTTGGGTGGATTTAGTTCATAGTGCAAGTTTTACATCCTGCAAGTTTTAAAGTCCTGTAATCAAAACTCGCGGAAATGGAGTCGAAAGAACAGCTCGTGCGTGATAAAATCTTGCGCATTCATCACGAGAACAAGGATCTCTCGCATCGTTCCATCGCTAAAACGTTGGGAATCGCGAATTCCACGGTGTCGCGAGTGATTAAGCGGTTCGAGGAACGGTTGACCACCGATCGGAAGCCCAGAAGTGAAGGAAAAAGTATTCCGTACAACACCAAAAATCACAACCGCGTAGTTGGGGCCTTCAACCGAAATCCGAACGCCTCCGTTCGGGATGTGGCTAAGAAGCTGCACCTAAGCCGAAGTTTTGTCCAGAAGGCCAAAACTAAGGCTGGGCTTCGAACGTTCAAGGTACAAAAGGCCCCTAATCGCGACGAGAAGCAGAACAAGTCCGCCAAAACCCGTGCCAGGAAGTTGTACCTCAACATGCTGACGAAAGTTGAATGCTGCATCATGGACGACGAAACATATGTGAAGGCCGACTTCAAACAGATCCCCGGCAACCTGTTTTTCACGGCTAAGGATAAGTTCAGCGTTCCGGAGCATGTCCGCACTCAGAAGATGTCCAAATTTGCGAAGAAATTCCTGGTTTGGCAAGCCATCTGCACGTGCGGGAAGCGGAATGCACCTTTCGTGACCCAGGACACGATGAACGGACAGGTGTACATAAAAGAGTGCCTCCAGAAGCGGCTGCTTCCTCTCCTGAAGGCCCACAACGTCCCAACAATCTTCTGGCCGGATTTGGCCTCATGCCACTACTCCAAGGACGTGCTGAAGTGGTATGCGGACAATAAGGTCAATTTCGTGCCGAAAATGTTCAACCCTCCCAACACTCCGGAGCTCCGCCCCATCGAGAAGTACTGGGCGATTATGAAGCAGCACCTTCTTAAACGACCTAAGGTAGTGAAGACAGTCGAGGAACTGAAGAAAGTATGGGTTTACATGCAAAAAACGGTTGATTCACAGGTTGTGCAGAATCTTATGGCCGGGGTTAAGGCCAGGGGGGGGGCTTTGGGTTTGGGCTTTAAATAAAATAGGGGTAAAATGGTAAAATGAATTTTAATAGTTTTTTTTCAATCCGAGAAAATTTTGGGGAAAGGGGGAAAAACTCGAATTTGGGGACCAATTTGGGGGGGGGAATTTTGTGGGGAACCCTTTGGGGAGAAGCACTAGTCTTCGCCCCCCTCCCCAATTTTCGCCCCCCTTATGAAACATACAGTGATTATTTCAAATAATGATCGATTCTACTTATTAATTTTGCTAGACAGAAAAGAAATAACTCAGAGTATCAAAATATAAAGGTCAGATACATTGAAAAAAACAATTTCATAGATAAAATGACATTTTTTACAGCCGTACACACGAAGAGCTTTTTTCTCTATGCAATGAAAATCAAGCTGATTATTGAACGCTGGGAAAAACATGTAAATATTATATTTCTTATTATTTTTTTTTGTGGAGTTTATTAGAAACATTTAAAACTATCATAATTATTGATATACGCAGTAACTGAAGTTATTTTGATTGATTTTTAGTGATTTTAAGAAGTGGCGACAATTAGAACACATATTTGTACATTTCTAAATTTTGCCCCTGGCGAAACCTCATATTGAGTTCTTTTGGTCCAGTGTGTTATAATTTTCGCCCCCCTTGTCGAAGCTGTCAAAAATCAAAACAAGTGCTGAGAGAAAACTCACCAAAATAGATTTTGCTGCTGCTGTACTGACGTTTATCGTTGCAGTAATGAATATTCAAGTAAGTTTCTATATTTATACGGTTGATTTTTTGCTAAACAAGTGATTTATCATGTATTTTGTATCCGAAACCAAAAAAGTATGGAGAAAATTACACAACACAGGAACTCTCCACCGCCGTTTCGAAGATCAAAAGCCGTGAAATGAGCATCAAGAAGGCCTCAAAGCATTATGGAATTCCCCGTTCCACCATTCGCTCACGTCTTACGAAGAAGAACCAGGAACACATCCGTGCTGGCCCGGAAACAGTGTTGACACTGGAGGAAGAAAAAGAGATTGAGGAGTGGAATTTCGACATGCAAGCAAGAGGATTTCCGATTACGGAAGAGTGGCTTCTGGATAACGTTCAGCAATATCTGGATGCAAATCCTCGGGAGAATTCATTTGCAAATAACAGACCAGGTACCTATGCATCTAGATTCTCAATGTACTCTAGTAAAATCTGAGGTTTTTGCTCATTTTAGGACGAACTTGGCTACAGCTGTTCCTGAAACGACATCCAAAAATCACCCTCAGAACTCCAGAGTTCGTGACCAACGCTAGCGCGAAAGTATCGGCCTCGGACATAATAGGGTGGTTCAACAAAATAGAAGCCTATTTAGAAGAGCGGAATCTGCTCCATATTCTGCAGGATCCGAACCGGATCATAAATGGTGATAAAACGTCCTTCGAGTTGAATCCAAAGAACAAGACGGTGTTTGCATTACGGGGAAGCCGTAATGTATACGGTATTGAAAGGATTTCCAGCAAACTAAATATCACCACCATGTTTCCTCCACTCTAATCTACCCGTATAAAACAATTCCAAAGTCGGTGGCTGAGTCTGTTCCTAAGAATAGAATGGGGCATCGCGAAATCCGATAGTGGATGGATGGTTCACGGATGCTTCCGTGATTACACAAGGAACGTTCTTAACCCACATCTCGAGCAGAATAACATAAAGAAGCCGGTGATTTTTTTGGTCGATGGACACAGTAGTCACATTAATATCGAGACATCTATAATGTGCCATGAGATGGGTATTATACTGATCGCCTTGTATCCCAATGTTACCAGGATTATGCAGCCGGCAGATGTCGCTGCGTTCAAACCGCTGAAGAATGGATGGACAAAATCTGTCGAACGTTGGGACGTGATAATCCTCATGCTGTGGTTACCACTCACAATTTCGCACCAGTCCTTCAAGATTGCTTGCGCGAGTGTTTGACAGTGAAACCCATAAAGAACGGTTTCAGAGCTTCCGGACTGTTTCCTTGGGATTACAATTCTATCAACTTCGATAAGTGCTTGGGAAAATCTACAGATCCATCGGTACCCATTGATGCAGATCCAGAAATGGAAGAAGTAAGCGAATCTGAGAAGGAGCCAAAAGCACACTTAAAAGGTGTGCTGAATATATTGGCAATGCAAGAATTAAAAAAATCAAGGGTGATTTCGTATGCTTTGAAAACGATGAAGAACAGGGTTTGCATCACATTTACACAGCATTACAATCAACCTATCCTGAAATTGTTCAATCAGTTTCAGAAAAAAAAACAAATGAAAACGTAGTTTTTTGTAGCTTTGACTTTGTTTAAACCACGGAAGTTACCCTTGTTGCTGCTGAAGTGCATGGTGAGATTGATATTGCGACATATGAAACAGACTTTTCTTTGGAACCGGAGGAGGGCATCGCATCGTCCAGTTCGGCAGCAAAAGCAATCCATGTGTCTACTGAAGTTCAAGAGGAATCAAACATTTCCTTGGAGGATGTGCAATATGATGATGGAACAGAATCTGCTGATCAAGTTCCAGAAACATCTGCAAGGCCTTGAAAGGAGTTTCTGAATGTGCCACCCACGCCTAAACGATCGGCTACTTGCGAATATAAATCGAAGCGATACCATGTTCTCACGTCTGATGAATTCATCGAAGAATTTCAACGCAAGGCAGATGAGAAAAATCGTTTGGAAGAGGAGAAGGAAAAGCGAAAAATTGCTAGCGAAGAGCGCAAGGTAGCTCTCGAGCAAGCGAAACAGGAAAAGACAAAAATAAATTTACTGAAAACATAACAGCGAAAGCAGAAGGAAAATCAAGAAAAAGCACCGAAAAAGAAACTCAAAACTAAACGGATCATGATATTAATAGACGAAGGTACCATTGACATGAAATCGAAACAGAGAGAAATTGCAAATAAAGGACATAAGGCTGCTATACAGAAAGAGCCAAAAGAAACATGAACTGAAACGTCTGTGCAAAATAAGAGAAATAAGGAAAAGTGGCCAAACGGAAATAAAGTACCGAACGGCTTGTATTCGTGATTCGAATACAGTTCGACTAAAAATTCAAATTGTTTAAATGAGTTTTATAAAAATGCAAATTACAATAAAAAGTACACCGCTAAAATCATTTCATTTCTTTTTTACTAGTCACTCCATGAGGTGGTTCAGATGTTTTGTGTTTGTATGTCTTTGCTTGCTATAAATCTGATAAACGATTGTTTCATCTTACATAGGTCATAATATATTCGTAAATTGTGAAAGCACCTTTATAATGATACATGATATTTTCGTACATTTTGAATAGAACATTTGCATTTTTTGTTCTCATTTATCTCTAAAAACGTCTACTCTCCTTTAAGAGCATTAAGTCATTTATGGATAATATCTCATCTGTAGTATTCAGTCTTTCAAAAGATTTCAAAATTATTAATATTATTTTTTAATAATGTGTGATTTAAAAAGGGGGGGGGGGCGAAATTAGCGCAAAGGGAGAGCGAAAATCAAATTTAGGGGGACGAAGATTAAAACATAGTGTGATTCAGAATATCATTATTTTTTTAGAATTGAGTGGTGTTTTCAGTCAATATTCACTATGGATATTGAAAATTAATACATTCAAAGACTGTATTCGATAAAATTTGGACACACGCAATTGTTCGTAACTTTTTAGCGTGTGGGTAAAAATTATTGAAATTTTAACTGAATGTATTTCATTGTGTTGTGTCAATTGTGTAATGAGTTTCGTGAAAATCGGTCGAGTGATTTCAGTGATGGCTTCGAATGAAGAAATAGTGCGCCAGCAAATTTTGGGCACTCACTTCGAAAACCCAAACGCTTCTCATCGATGGATCGGAAAACAGCTCGGAATCGCACATTCAACCGTATCTCATGTGATCAAAACGTTCAAGGACCGTAAGACAACCAAGCGGAAAAATGGTAGTGGCAAAAAACGTGGCACATCAAATCCGGAGAAGGCCAGGATGGTATTGAACCAATTTAAGCGTTATCCCAACATTTCGATCAGGGATGTTGCGAAAAAGGCGAAAGTTTCAGTTTGTTTTGTGCAGAAAACAATGAAACGTTCTGGATTACATGTGTACAAGGTCCAGAAGGCACCGATCCGGAGCGATAAACAGAACTCGGTGGCCAAATCTCGTGCAAGAAAACTGTACAGGGAGTGGCTCACAAAACCCGTTCTGCATTGTGATGGACGATGAGACCTACATTAAAGCCGACACCAAACAAATGCCAGGACAGAAACACTACGTCGCCACCTCTAAGTTGGCCGTTCCGGAGAGTGTACGGAAGAAGAAACTGTCGAAATTCGCCAAAAAATTCAAGCGATCTGCGGATGTGGCAAAATGAGTCAGCCCTTCATCACCTCTGGGACCGTCAACGGACAAATCTACAAGGACGAATGCCTCCAAAAACGACTTCTGCCCTTCTTGAGTTCTCACGATGGCCCGACACTGTTTTGGCCGGATTTGGCATCTTGCTACTATGCCCGGCCCATCTTAAACTGGTACAAAGATAATAATGTAGTTTTTGTACCAAAAGACGTCAACCCTCCAAACAAGCGGGAACTTCGCCCAATTGAATATTTTTTGGGTAATCATGAAGGCAAAGCTCGATAAAACTCCAAAACTGATAGAAAATGAACTTGAACTAAAGAAAGTGTGGTTAAAAGTAGGTAAGCAAGTCGGTCCTATCATCGCCCAAAATTTGATGAAAGGGATCAAGGCAAAGGTGCGGGCATTTGGGTTGGGAGAAGAAGTTCAATAAACCAATGATGTCAAAACTTAACCATTTAGTAGTACTTTATTTCCAGAAAGTTTGAAAAGAATCGGGCTCAAGGAAAATTTTTGGTGTCCTATTTTGTGTGTCCAAATTTCATCGAATACAGTCTTTAGAAGGCATTTATGCAAAAACATAGTTGTGATAGAGAAAACCTGTAAATGTAATCAAGATTTTTGAAAAAAAAAAAGGGGGGGGGGGGGGGGGGGTGGGCTTCTTCTTCTTTTTTCTCTCTCTTTGTTCTTTGTTTTGTTTGTGGTGGTAGTTGATGAGATTGGTGGAGGGGGGGGCTCTCTCTCACCTTTTTGTTTTGTGGTGTGGGTGGGGGAGAGGAGAGAGAAAAAAAAAAAAAAAAAAAAAAAGGAAGTGGGGCGGGGTTCGGGTCGCGTTTCCCAAACGTTTTTTTTCTCTCATCGTTTGTACAAAAAATTCTTCGTTCCCTCGTACTTCCTCCCCCCTTTTTTTTTTATTATATTTTTTATTATAAAATATTTTTTTTTATAATTTTTTTTTTTCATTTTTTTTTTTTTTGTGGTCTTTTGTTTTGGTGTGGTTGGTTTCTTGTCTTTTTATTTTTTTTTTTTTTATTAGTTGCTTCTTCCTTTGTTTTTTTTTTTTTGGAGGGAAAAGACAAAGAAAGAAAAAAAAACGGGGATTCTGTTGAAGTTTGCCTTCTGATTTGGTTTGTAGACTATCGTGATATTTGATCGTTAAAAAAGGTGTTCACAGTTCATCTACAAAGGGAAAAGGCCTGAAGCCTGGAAAAACCGATTATCTGATACAGCACCCCGAAATACGTACCAGCTAACAAAAATTGTAACTGCAAAATGAATTAATGTATGATTAAAATAGTGTGCAAAATCTAATTAAAATAGTCTGCATCTGACAAAAAATTTTTTGTCGAGGATCTAATTGGGTGGAAAATCTGCAATATGGTTATAACATAATAAGTTCGCTTCAGTTTGTTTTATTTGATTAACATGCATAAACCAAATGATTTTAAACTTCCTAAACACGAATATTCAAATTTCAAAATTGAGTTTTGTTTTGATTGAGTCCAAGGGGGAAGTGACAGATGAGATTTAAAGATATCAACCAGCTCTATCGCAGCTGGGTTTCCAACCACTGCTTGTTCGAATTATAAGGAGTGTATCGAAAATAAGCTATCCACAAACTTTCTTTCAAATTATGTTGAAAACCAATATTTTATTCATACAAAAAATTGATCCTTTATTGTACGAGGTTAAACTTGAACATAATGAAGACCGGATGAAATTTAAGTTATTCCTTCACGAATTTTCGAACTTTGGATCGAATGCTCTTCATCAAGTTCCGGACAAGTGTTGCATCGCATTTTTTGGACGCTTGAGCCCAAATTTTTTTGAACTCCTGCATGTTCCCAGCTGCCTTACCAGTCTTCTTGAAGACCCTCTTCACGATTGCCCAGTAACGTTTGATGGGTCGAAGCTGAGGGCAATTTGGTGGATTGATATTTTTCTCAACGAAATCTATACCCTTTTCCGCAAGCCAATTGAGAGTGGTTTTGGCATAGTGAGCCGACGCTAAATCCGGCCAAAACAGTGGAGGTGTACTATGCTTCTTATATAAAGGCAACAATCTCTTCTGGAGACACTCAGATCGATAGATTTCCGCATTTATAGTTCCGGTAGTGTAAAAAATGGTTGACTTCAAACCACAGGAACATATTGCTTGCCATACCAGTACCTTTCGACCGAATTTCTCCACTTGAATCAACCTGTCCGCATCGCTCACATCCTCCCCAATGACGGCAGTAAAGTATTGTGGACCTGGAAGGGTTTTTGAGTCCTCCTTTACATAGGTCTCATCGTCCATCAAAACGCATGCATCCGGACGCTGCAAAAGACGCGAATACAATTTCTGGACCCTTGTTGCTGCTCGCTTCTTCTGTTCTGCACTTTGTTTCGAGATTTTCTGCTTCTTGTAGGTCTTCAGGTGGTTTCGCCTCTTGATACGCTGGATCATTCCGACACTCGTTCCTGCTTTTTTGGCCAAATCACGTATTGACATTGATTTGTTCTTCAAGATTAGAGATACCACTTTCTGCTCCAGTTTCGGGTTGAAAGAACCGGGTTTTCTGCCTCTTCCTGGTAGCTCATCCAATGAATAGTGTTCCCCAAACTTATTAATGATGGTTTTAACACTCGCATGATGAATTCCAAATCGCTTCGCCAATTTTCGCATAGTAATACCCTTCTCACTTAGCCATGTGTCCAGAACCTTAATTTTCACTTCCTTTTCAATACGCGACATTTTGAAAACGCAGAATTTGAACCGCACAAACAAGTAAACAAAAGAAAGCTGACAGTCAAACGCACAGCATGCCTTGTTCAGAGCATAAAAAACCATCACAAATACATGCGTACAAGGCAAATGTATGTGGATAGCTTATATTCGATACACTCTTTATCAAGTAAATGTGATGATATGAGCTATATCAAGCACTGTTCTTAATATAGATTGACGGTTTAAAGGTGGGGGAAATCACGAAATATAGCACATAATATAGCCGCTATATACATAAGCGCGTTTTGTGATGGTATTTGCGGTGGTGTGGAGAGTGTTTAGTGCGTTGGTTTGTGGGGCAGGGGCGGTGGCCAAAGATGTTTCATAACTGCTGAACTTCGATTTTCAATCCATACCACAAGTATGGCACACTGGGAAACACATTTGACAGTTGAGCTTTTAGAAGTAAGATGCAACCATGCCTTTATGCGTTGCCAGGTTGCCAGGCTCAGCAGAAAATAATAAGCAAAAAAAGCGTACCCAAAAATGAAAACGGAGTTCACGTTTTCAGCATTTTCCCTTTAAACATTATTTAGTTCATGATTACGTTGTTCAGTTCACGGTGTAGTTTTGCTTGTTCTCGAATTCATGACTGCAGTTCACGGATCTGGGCACGTATTTTTTTTCCGTGCACATCGGCACCTGCACATTGCGGGAACTCCCGCAACGTTCTGCAACGCTTGAAGACACACTAAAAAAAAACACATAGGAGAAAAGTGTGCTAAGTGACCCACCCCTTGTGTTCCAATGTCTACCTATATAAGCTACCAATTCAATCGAATGTGATGTCAGATTTTCATTCGATTAATATTCGAATATTTTTCAATCGATTACCTTAGCCTTACTTTTCGTTTTAACTTGATAGACTGACAACATTTAATTAATCTGACTTTTGCTATTGTTTTATCCAAATGTGTCTATTTGAAATCAATGAGATGAATTTTGAAATCCGCATCCGAAACTAGTAATACATTCTTACGCTTTTCGTTTTTGTTTGATTCGCTGTGTTATTTTGACAAAATATTCGAGGGGTTGTGAGTTCAACATTATCGACGCAAAAATAGGAAAATGAACTTCCTGCGCAATCGTTTCGATTCGAGCAAGATCATTTTCATGTATTCCATTTTGGTTCTTGCTATCGAGTCACGATGCACATTTTTCCTGTCAAACATGACTTGTCTGTAGGTCATTTCCTGTTTTATGTTCATCAGTTCATTTGATTTGAAGCACATACTTGCGTCAATTGACGTAATGAACTACTCGAAACATGCTTCTTTTGATTATTGGTTTATTTTCACTTCAATTCGGTACTGAATCGATTCAATCGACTATAGTTATGCGTCCTACTATAATTTTGTATCGAAAATTGGTAAAATGGACTCTCCAGGACCATCCAAAACTCACGATCTTTTTCCTTTAAACTTGGTCAGTTTTTCAGAGTGGTATTGTGTTTTCCTTCGGAAGAACTGCTAATATTAACCTTCCTCGGGTATTAAAAAAAGTATGTCATTTGTCGTCTTTTGACATCATCATATTAGTTCCAGATCAGGCCGCAAAGATGGCGCTGCAGTCTATCTTTTCCAAATGAAGTCTTCGACAAAGTTTTTCAGTATGTCATTTGTCGTCTTTTGAGAATGTCATTAGTTCCAGATCTTGCCGCAGAGATTGCACTGAAGTCAATCTTTGTCAAATGAAGCTCTAGAGAATTATCGTCTTCGGAAAAGTCGGAAACTTTATCGAAGACGGCATCTTTCTAGAGCTTTATTTAGTGGCAAGATCTGGAATTAAAATAATAATGTTAAAAGACGACACATGGCATACCGAGAAACTCTCTAGAGCTTCATTTGGCAAAGATAGGCTGCAGCGCTATCTCTACGGTACGATCTGGAACTAATGTGATTATTTTAAATGTTTTCATTTACATTCTCAACAATTTTGCTGTAGACGGCAACTCTCTAGAGCCTCTCGACCCATCGAACGTTACTGGGCAATCGTGAAGAGGGTCTTCAAGAAGACTGGTAAGGCAACTGGGAACTTGCAGGAGTTAAAAAAAAATTGGGCTCAAGTGTCCAAAAAATGCGATGCAACACTTGTCCGGAACTTGATGAAGAGCATTCGATCCAAAGTTCAAAATTTCGTGAAGGAATAACTTAAATTTCATCCGGTCTTCATTATGTTCAAGTTTAACCTCGCACAATAAAGGATCAATTTTTTGTATGAATAAAATATCGGTTTTCAACAAAATTTTTCAAGAAAGTTTGTGGATAGCCTATTTTCGATACACTCCTTATATTGTGCATTGACGATCTCGAAACATTCAGATCTGCGGCCATTTTACGTACAGAGCGCTGTGATTTTCGTCTAATCCGTTCCCTGACCACTTTAACAACTCGTGCAGTCCGCACCGTACTAGTACGACCGGATCTCTTCCGGTCATCCAACGAGCAGGTGTCACGGTACCTTCGGATGGTTCGGTACACAAAATCCCGCTTTACTCCGAGGTTTTAAAATTTCTGAAAATAGCGCCCGGGCATTCACCTTTCAAAACCTTTTTTATCACCACAGCACGAAACTCCTTCATCGCTGGTAAAAGATAAACACCGAATGAAAACAATCGGACATAACCTAAAAGCGTTTGTATAAACATAGTGCAAAACTACACCAACACATACGTGAAGCATGTTGAGTAGTTGCCGACACTTATGCAAGGAAAACGTGTATGAGAATTTATTGGACACAGTGTAATTTATAAAATTTTAGGATTAATTTCTCTGTTGTTTTCTTATTCCTAGATCGGGTACTTACGTTTAGTGTCTTTTTCGTAATTCATCGACTAATTTTAGATTTTTTTCTGTTTACACGTGTGTGCTGCAAAAGTATGTGAGTTGGATAAAGTAAGGGACTATTCATAAGCCACGTACACTCATTTTTGAAAATCTCAAACCCCCTCCTCCCCCCTCGTAGACTTTTCTACATAATTTTTTTTGAAATTTTGTATGGAGCGTAGACTTTTGTCAGACCCCCCCCCCCCCCTCCCTTCCCCCCAGAAATGTCTACGTGGTTTATGACTAGCCCTTAAGATTCACAATGTTGCCATTTAGTACATCGTTTACCTGCCGTAGCGATTACAAATTAAGTTTAGGTTTTAGTTTCTAGTTTAACTTTCGATTCACTTTGAGTAAACTTTAGGTAAAGTAGAAGTAGGTTTCTAGATATAAGTATAGAACAGAAAATTATTAGTTTTAGTTTACCACATTTCTTCTAATTTTTAGAGCACAAATCAACTTTTCACGCCTTTAGTTTAGCACAATAATCATTATTAACGTCTATGGGCAAGTGAGTAGAATTGTAGGTATAGGTAGTTTAATAAATTAATAGTGGTAGTGGTAGCAAGGTAGTTTCATAAGTAGGTATGCAATGAATGTGCTTACGATGGTGAAGGTTTAAGTGTAATATTAATCAATGTATATAGAGTTTGTAAGTGCATCACTGAAATTGAAAATCAACCAAATCTCGCGTAACGTTTGAAAGGGCCTATCTTCGTTGATCTGTTCTTTTCACGGATTTTCTCATCACTGCCAAACCGTCGAATTTGTGGGTCCACAAACCGGTTAGTTCTACAGCAGACATTGTTAGCTTGTACATTGAACAATAAATTCCATGGAAAATGTTTTTGCCGCCGCGGTTTTCCCAGAAGAGAAATTTAATGAAAAGAATCGATCGACGAAGATAGGCCCTTTCCAAATGTTACGCAAGAAATCAGTTCTGATTGCAATCCGAAAGCATGCTGACATATTTTGATACGGTGAAACACTTTCAATGCAAAATACCAAAGCAATTACGCTGATTGCCGATTGATACGGGCGCTGTTCGAATAAACTTGCCACAATTCTCGTGTCCGCCAATGGAGTGAAAGAGATCAAATGTGTTTGTAAAGCAAGTCCTGTGGAGCGGAAAATAAACAATTTTTTGTCGGTCCTCCATTACTGCCCAGCTCAAATGTTTACCGAAGATAAGCAGGCACTTTTTCCCACATTTATTTCCCTGCTGACAAGTGATACACGTGTGCGCCCATGTGCGATTTCGATCTGTTGATTCAGCAGTGAAGTTCCGCATTCGATCAGTCCAAAAAATCATTTCCGGTGATTTATGGTAGTTCTTTTTTCCCCTCTGATCCCCACATGGTGCGCATTTGTTAGGTTAGTTTCAAAGTGACTATTATCGTCATCCGTCAATCCGACAAAAAAAACATAGCAATTCAAATGACATGACATGGGGAAAAAGGAACAACCACCCGGTAAATCATCACTTTCCGTTAATTTCACAGAATAAGCAAATTAACTTGCCCTCTCCGGAAGCCTCGTCCTAAATCACAGGGTTTGCTGAATAATTTTGCTTCCCCTTGGTCTTTTGAGCTTCTTGCTTTTGGCCGAGTAAAATTCTGCGGGATGAGTTTAATGTTGAATTTAGTTTAGCTCAGTGGGTAAAAGGTAAACCACATCTGGTCTAGAAAAGTTTTCCAAAAGAAAATGTCTCAACTCCCTGGGTATAGGGTTTGATTGTACTTACCACGCAATCATACTGATGGAAAATTTGTACTGGCATCTAAAGGTCTCAATTAACAACAGTGGAAGTGCATTTAGAGCTTGTTCTCGAGTTGAGAATTTTCAATCGGGTACCCGAAATTCCGGACACTTTATTTCCATTTCATTTTCCCCGAACGACACGAATGCGGCGAGAGAAAAAAATTCATCCCCCTTTAAATTAATTTTGGAAAACCGTTTCAATTATCCTATTCCCCCGACAGGCCAAGTCCGGTTCGTTGGTGGTGAATAGAAATGTAGCATTGCTTCTACTCCCCGTCGGAATTATAGTCCCAGGCATTTCTTGAATAATTTAATTTCTTTATAATTTAATTCTTCTTCAGGTTCTGTTCACGGAAAAAAAGCTTCTTGATTCTCAACCAAACCAACCAAACCGCAACCGAGATCAACTCGAAGCCGATTCCGGGCTGGTCTCCAAGCTCCAATTAAGCAGAGGAACCACGTCGTTGCTGACGGAAGTGATCCGGATGAGTGCGCGGGTTCTGGCGAGATCGTATCTGAGTCCGAGAAAGGTAGGAAAAAATAAAAGCATAGCCATTACTCATGCAGGAAATCCTCCCAAAGAACCAGAAGATGCACTTCCGGGTGCGGTGAATCACCAGCATCATATTCCGGTTGGGGTCGTTTGGGACGAAATATGAGCGGTGGCATTGTGCTGCATGATGAATTTTTGAGGTGGAATTAGAAAACTTTTTCCTCTTCTCTCTCTCTCCATGCAGTATCCATTTACACTAGTCGGCAAAATCGGAACATTTTTCGCTCCCGTCGGCATTTCTGTTTGGATTTTATAGATTTCGCCACGCTGAATTCAAATATGGGCTCAGAAATGATGTAACACGTCCAGCTTTTGAGAAAAATGTGATTAAAATTCACAAAAACACGTATTTCCGTAGTCATATGATCTACCTAAGCAACAACCAGAATATTGGCTCTGCCCTTTGCAAGTTGGACTTGGATTTTATGGAATGGACCTCCCTGAATCCATTCGTGAACACAGATTTTTAGCAACACGTAAGATTGATGAAATAAACCGGGTTTTCATTCATAAAATAACGAATTTTAATAAAAATCGAGATTTTCTATTTTGAAAACATGAATTTCAGTTCCACCCTTTGAATGTTGGGATTGGATTTTATTAAATGGACCTCCCTGAATTCATTCGTGAACACGGATTTTTCGTAACACGAAAGGTTGATGTTAAAACCGGGTTTTCATTCACAATATTACGAGTTTTCATGAAAAACAAGACCCGTCCATTAATTACGTCGCTCAAATATACAGATTTTCAACCCCCTCCTTTCTATATCACATTTTTTGTAAGGATTTTTGAAAAATTTTGTATGCATCGTCACTTTTTAACT
>JAHHFK020001386.1:0-266310 GCA_024533555.2 Aedes koreicus
TATATTACTGTGCAAAAAATGACGAGTGGAGCTCTGCAGAATGCTCGAAAATTCATTCGAAAAGCTGTCTCTTCTTGTATTTTTACCTTAAAGCTTACAAAACCTACAGAATAGATTTTTTTGTACTTTATTCCCCTTCGGAGAAACCACCTATTTTATGCGGCCAAAT
Organism: Aedes koreicus; assembly: GCA_024533555.2. Taxonomy (NCBI): domain Eukaryota; kingdom Metazoa; phylum Arthropoda; class Insecta; order Diptera; family Culicidae; genus Aedes; species Aedes koreicus. The sequence continues at coordinate 170 of JAHHFK020001386.1, forward strand.
TCTAAATTAAACAGACCTTATTTATTGACCGCTTACGATGAACACCAATTGTTTTGCATATTGCCTCATACTGTCCAAACACTGGAACTGTTATTCTGGTAAACATTGCTTAACCATCATAAGATTTCTGTTGAACAAAACATGGCCGGGTATCGACAATTCAGACATACTCATTCCAATCCACAAAAATTTCAGAGGACTGCGAGTTCATCTTCATCTTGTATTGTTTCTGAATACATTTAGGCCATCGTATCACGTTACTTTAAACACGTAATCGATCTGCTCTACCGGATGATACAAGTAACCTTTGCAGGTCTTGCCGAGTATGGTGGCAGGTCGGTGACGCTAACAACAGTGAGCAAGAATCCAAAGGATAAAACCAAAAAGTGTGGCTACCCCTTAGTCGTTACCATTTAATCTTCTATGGGCCAGTGTAGTACGAGTTCGCAACCAGTTGAGCGCAACTTCAGGAAAAAATGAGGATCAGATTCGATATTGTTTGAGTGGGGTGAGTTGAATCGACATTTTGGACCACGGCAAACATCCTAGAGGTCGCTCGGGTTGAGAATTACTTAACTAAATTTCCCATTTAGTGACTAAGCACCGCAGAGTAAATCCGAGTATTGAATATTCCTGTATTGTTTGCGGCGTAGCTATATTGTGTGTTTGGCTAATTTGTTTCGTAAATCATTCGTCAACAAAGCCCGCGTACTCTCATGTGTGGGTGGCCGGAAGCAAGCTAGCACACCCTGCCATGTCATATCACTAGCGTTTCGAGTTGATGGATGGATGGATAGATGGCTAATTTTGCAACGGTTTTGACCTTCTCCATCCAATAGGTATTCATGTTTTTAAAACGAACATAACTGTGGTTTTCACAAGTTCAAACGAGCTGAATCACAATGCCTATTAGAAGGCTCGTTAATTCTCGCCGTTGAGTGTGTTTTGGTAATACTTTTATCGTCAATACTTTAATGAGCTTTTTATGAAGTGCAAATATTTATCGCTCGCATACTGTGGTGTGAAATTTTTGTGTGCTTTCCATACCGTTTAATAATTAACGCGTTGCCGGGATTGTCTTTTAAAGTCAAGGATTTTTCCTGAAGGCGGAGGATTGAGATGCATTTTGATAGTGACTTCTTGTGCGCCCGTCGTGTTGTGTATGAAGAGAGTTCAAGGTCAACAGTAGTCTCAGTGGTGACACTGAGCAGATGATCATGTTGACGTGCGTCGGCTTCTGGAGAAGTATTATAAGTGTTTTATGCATGTTTACCGAAGTAGTTTTGTTGAGGTGCTAATGCGTTAAGTGAATTATCCATGATAATGGTTTTGCACGTACCAGAGGCCATCTCATACAATGTTTATATTGCTCGTCAATTTAGACTGTGAAATTATGCATTTGAACAGATGCGTTGGGACAAAACGCGAAGTGAGTGAAAGATTAGATAACATTATGTTCTTCTAACTATCACAAACAAACGTATCAAACTTCGGAAGATAGAACTTCCAATTTTAACGACAGCCTTTGTGTTATACGCTTCATTCAGTTCTGCCGTATAACAAGCGAGGAAATGAGTTCCGGCTTACGAAATGCTGGCTAACGATAACAGCGTGCGGGATTCTCCACTCTCAATCGCCCGAAGGTGACGTGATTTGTATAGTCGCAACCAGGTTCGTCGCCGGTTGTGTTGGTTGTGTTCGGTTTCGCGGTCGCGTCGTGCATTCTCACCTGTAGAAAGAGGTATAAAAGTATATGCTTATCACCAAACATCAGTTAGTCTGGATATCGGTACGGTGCGGAAGTGACATCAACAGTTCGTGATACTTTAGCGCCCGATTGAGTAGTTGTTATTTCGTTCGGAGTATTTATTGTTTTGTGCCGGAGTATTTAGTGATATTTACCGGCGATTATTACTGTTCTGATATGATGCAGATTGTCATCCCAGCAGTGGTTTTACTGTGCTCTGCGGTGGCGTTTTGCAACGGTAATTTAAAACACAAGTGGAATGCTAATTAATTTGCAGGAACGAACTATAATAGAACTATATTTGTGAAATAAAAAGTGAAGTTTTTCATATGAGATTTAGTTCAATAAACGATAGTGGTGGCAAAAAATATTATAGTGTTCTTGAACTTGAAATGTGGTAATGAGGCATTCGGTCGTTGATATTTGCCGAAATATACGACGCGGCTATGAGTCAGAGTTATCGTTCATAATTCAGCGCTCATCGGTTTGTTTATTGAAATGCAAATATTTAAGAATGTTGGATCGTTAATAATGAAAGCTTTCTGAGTGAGGGCATTTAGTGTAAAACATAAGTGATAAAAAAAATAGTGCGAAAGGATTAAGCAGTCATTAAAAAGAAAAAAAAAGACTACAGTTTTACAGTATAAATTGACTGCTTACTCTGAGAACCATTGCAGAGATTTCATTGCAAAAAAGACATTAAAAGTTGCATGTATGTGTCTACTTTAACGTCATTATTTCTCATCCGAATAGGATTTTTTCACTTTATTTGTGCTTCTAACTATACCAGATAGAAAATAGTATATGTGGTTGAAAATGATTTTTAATTTAGAAGATAAATTCCCCCCCTACATGTGGTATGTTTGATTTAGCACAGGGTTGGGCAATATACGGTATTACTTTAGAATCCCACTTTCAACTACATTAAGCAATAATATGAACATTTCCGAGTTCAGTTATCTTTATTAGGTCCTTATAAATAAATTTACTGGATGTGTCCTCAATTTTAATCAATGATATCCTCAAGATGCTATGTCAGACTTTAGCGTCTTCACACTAGGGTAAGATGTTTTACAGGCTTTTGTTTCAATACTCGCCCAAATCGAATAATCCAACGGTTTATGATCCGGACTGCAAGGGGGCACTAATCTGACGGCCAAAACCTCGTGACATGGCGCTCCATCCTGTTGTTGGAAAACGTATTGATCCTCAGAAAAAATGGCCTTCGCCGAAGGAATTACATGGTCTTCAAAATACCGTTATACTCTTCGGTATTGATTTTAACACCATCATCAATGAAAACAGGCGGTATTTTCAAACAGTTGGACGCCACCAAGTCAAACATTGTGAAAGCAGCCGGATGTTTGGTTTGGAACTTAAAATTCACTTTCTCCGCAACATCCTGAAGTTTCTTCGGTGAAATGACCGGTCTGTTCGGCTATTGGACTCCGCATCGATGCTGAAAAGCTTTTCGTCAGAGAACTGGATTTTTTTCCTTCTTCAACAAAGAAAGCATTCTCTTCGAACGAGTCACTTATAGTTCCTTTACCCGCTTCCCAACCAAGTGGCGTTTCATTCTAGAATTGGAAGATACGTGCGAGATGATATTTTGCATGGATTTTTTCAGAAATGTTGGTGCTCTTGGCAAGTTTCCTCATGGTACGTACCGGGTTGCGAGCAATATTTGCACAGACCGATTTGATCACGTTTGAAGTACGTGTAAACCGAGGACCTCCACTTACCGGCTTTCGCTGCTTAGGACCATCTTGTACATTCTTTTTGATGCGATAATTTGCTTCAGGGACTTCTGGGCTAACTCGTGATCACTACGTAGACGTACATATTCACAAATTTTCAATAATACAATTCCGATGTTCTGATGCAGCACTTGAAAGCAAACATATACAAGAACACTGTCAGCAACTGTCAAACATGTTTGTGAATAAATAATTAGCTACAAAACATCACAAAATATTAAAATTTAAACTTTTTTGTACACTGTAATTTAGTCATTCCTCTCCGATCGGGTTATCACTTAGAACATCCCTTTATTTGAATTGTCGGCTTGCAGTCCTGATTATTTGGAATATGGCTCTTTACACTGAAATAAATTACATAGTATGCATAACAACAAATGATTAGTCAAATTTACAATTATGTAGTATATGTTGTTAAGAATACTGGCTGGTTGGTTGAATTCACTAAAATTCTGTTGTTATTAAACTACGCATGGTCATTTAGACATGTTACAATTTACTACACAATAATTTTGAACATTTTTTATGGATTATAATGATGAGGGTTGTCATGAAATTCTCAATTTTATCATGTTTTTAGTATTACCAAGAAAAAAATACCAACCATATTAAAGCGGTCCGATTTTTTGGTGAAATCAACCTAAACAAGGTAGTTATTGTTTGACATTGTGTCTGTTTACACGCAAATCACCGTTTTGTTAACAAATGTTCAGCATCAGAGCAAGCGGCCGAACAAGTCGTCATAAACTGTTGTATCAGATTAATATTCTAAACGTTGTAATGGATTCCCTGAAATCTACTGGAAATTGCTTTGCTTTCCTGTAGGATTCTGAACTATATTTGAAAACTATGAACTCCGAGAGTCGAAGTGACTTTTGTCACTTTGTGAATTGAGAAAATTTACCTGCAGTGACGTGACTCTCCTAGGCAGAGGTGATAAATGTATATTTTTTTTTTTTTTGCAAAACCGTTGCCTGCTGAAAAATTTGAGGCCCGCATACCACCAACAGTTTATGTGTACAGTTCAAGCAATCGTGAAGGCTAGAAAACAGAAAAAGAAAAATATATCTAACGACAGTTTCAAACAGTTTAGAAATGGCGTGTGGTTGTATTTGATAGATTGATTAAAATTATCTTTTGTTGTGGGTTAAAGGGCGATACGGTCAAAATTTGGTCAATATCAACTTGACGTATTTCTTTCAATTTTGCATTTAAAAAACCTGAACACCCCTCATTTTGAAGGTGTGTGTGTGTAGAATGTTGCTCCTATTTTGATTTTGGAATTCACTCTTCAGTTGTCAAAATGCCGTCCAAGCAAGAAGAGCAGCGTATCAAAATTTTGCTCGCGCATCGCGAAAATCCGAGCTACTCGCACGCAAAGTTGGCAAAATCACTAAAAGTTGCCAAATCAACCGTTACAAATGTAATTAAAGTGTTTGGGGAACGTTTGTCGACAGCCAGGAAGTCTGGATCGGGGGGAAATCGAAAACCGGAAGCCGCTGAGACGACAAAGAGAGTTGCCGGTAGTTTCAAGCGAAACCCTAACCTATCTCTCCGAGATGCCGCAAATAAGCTGGGTGTATCGTCTACAACCGTGCATCGAGCCAAAAAACGAGCCGGACTATCGACTTACAAGAAGGTAGTGACTCCAAATCGCGATGATAAACAAAATACGACGGCCAAAGCGCGATCCCGGCTGTACACGACGATGCTGACGAAGTTTGACTGCGTGGTAATGGACGACGAAACCTACGTCAAAGCCGACTACAAGCAGCTTCCGGGACAGGAGTTTTATACGGCAAAAGGAAGGGGAAAGGTAGCAGATATTTTCAAGCACACGAAACTGTCAAAGTTCGCAAAGAAATATCTGGTTTGGCAAGCCATCTGTACCTGTGGCTTGAAAAGCAGCATTTTCATAGCTTCCGGGACTGTCAACCAAGAAATTTACGTGAAAGAGTGTTTGAATAAACGTCTGCTGCCTTTCCTGAAGAAACACGGTTGTTCCGTACTGTTTTGGCCGGATTTGGCATCTTGCCATTACGGTAAAAAGGCCATGTAGTGGTACGCCGCCAACAACGTGCAGGTGGTTCCCAAGGACAAGAACCCTCCCAACACGCCAGAGCTCCGCCCAATTGAGAAATACTGGGCTATTGTCAAGCGGAACCTAAAGAAGACCAAAAAAACTGCTAAGGACGAGCAGCAGTTCAAGGCAAACTGGCTTTCTGCGGCGAAGAAGGTGGACAAGGTGGCTATACAAAATCTGATGGCAGGGGTCAAGCGTAAGGCCCGGCAATTCGGATTTGGAAAAGCGGAAGCCTAACTGAATATTTTTCCTGAATTTTATACTAATTGAACTTGAAAAAGAAATTTAATTTGATTTTTTAAATAAACGATTTCACCGATTTACACGCGTTTTCCCGTGACCAAATTTTGACCGTATCACCCTTTACGCATGTATTTGTGATGGTTTTTTATGCTCTGAACTCTGCATGCTGTGCGTTTGACTGTCAGCTTTCTTTGAAAGTGAAGTGAAAATTAAGGTTCTGGACACATGGCTAAGTGAGAAGGGTATTACTATGCGAAAATTGGCGAAGCGGTTTGGAATTCATCATGCGAGTGTTAAAACCATCATTAATAAGTTTGGGGAACACTATTCTTTGGATGAGCTACCAGGAAGAGGCAGAAAACCCGGTTCTTCCAACCCGAAACTGGAGCAGAAAGTGGTATCTCTAATCATGAAGAACAAATCAATACGTGATTTGGCCAAAAAAGCAGGAACGAGTGTCGGAATGATCCAGCGTATCAAGAGGCGAAACCACCTGAAGACCTACAAGAAGCAGAAAATCTCGAAACAAAGTGCAGAACAGAAGAAGCAAGCAGCAACAAGGGCCCGGAAATTGTATTCACGTCTTTTGCAGCGTCCGGATGCATGCGTTTTGATGGACGATGAGACCTATGTAAAGGAGGACTCAAAAACCCTTCCAGGTCCACAATACTTTACTGCCGTCGTTGGGGAGGATGTGAGCGATGCGGACAGGTCGATTCAAGTGGAGAAATTCGGTCGAAAGGTACTGGTATGGCAAGCAATATGTTCCTGTGGTTTGAAGTCAACCATTTTTTACACTACCGGAACTATAAATGCGGAAATCTATCGATCTGAGTGTCTCCAGAAGAGATTGTTGCCTTTATATAAGAAGCATAGTACACCTCCACTGTTTTGGCCGGATTTAGCGTCGGCTCACTATGCCAAAACCACTCTCAATTGGCTTGCGGAAAAGGGTATAGATTTCGTTGAGAAAAATATCAATCCACCAAATTGCCCTCAGCTTCGACCCATCGAACGTTACTGGGCAATCGTGAAGAGGGTCTTCAAGAAGACTGGTAAGGCAGCTGGGAACATGCAGGAGTTCAAAAAAATTTGGGCTCAAGCGTCCAAAAAATGCGATGCAACACTTGTCCGGAACTTGATGAAGAGCATTCGATCCAAAGTTCGAAAATTCGTGAAGGAATAACTTAAATTTCATCCGGTCTTCATTATGTTCAAGTTTAACCTCGTACAATAAAGGATCAATTTTTTGTATGAATAAAATATCATTTTTCAACATAGTTTGAAAGAAAGTTTGTGGATAGCTTATTTTCGATACACTCCTTAGTCCTGGAAAAGCTGAAAACAGAAAATATCATTCCAAATATCAAAAATATAATTTCAATGAAAGATATTATTTTACAAGACATGTTGTTAAAACATGTATTTATATTGTTCTCTTTACATTTCTATGATAGCAATTGGAGCGATCGAAGAGCCCAGTCTTATCTAATTATAATACCACTAAACACAATATTAAAATATAATCCTATACTGCGCTTATAGGCATGACAGTCTTTTAAGAATATAGTAGTTAATGTTCAGAAGTGCAAATTTAAAGTAAATGTTATGCTGAAATGCTGAAAAACGAATTCAGCCTTTTATCCATATCATGTTGCTCCAGGCTCCTGAGATAAATGGTTTTGGAATGCAAAAATGATTCCAAAGCCTGCTGAAATCATAAATTGATATAAGAATGGAAAATTATATGATATGATTAACAGGTCGCACCCCCTCACTTCGCTATTGTCAGATTGACAACATTGCCCAGGCTACGCCAACCAGCGTCTCCATGTTTCAGCTGGCAGTTTTTTGTGATCATATGACTCGTGGAGGCGTGAGGTAGGAACTTGTGAGGACCAGAGGTCGGTTGCATCCTCCTTAGAAGTTGTCAACTCACCATTTGAAGCCCAAAAAACGAATCTACCTAGATGGTACTAGAAAAAAATGCAACACTTACTTTTGTATATATCTTTTTATTGCATAGGTAAAAATTAATGAAATTTTTGGTAAAATTAGTATATAGTCTAATGTTTCTTGATTCGTCACAATCTGCCAAATAGGTATCGAGAGGGCTTCTAAGCAAGAAGTACTTCGCAACCGCAACCGCTTAAGTTTTTCCGAAAATCCTTATTCGTACATGATCGGCCACAGCTGATTTGAAATCGATGAAAAGATGATGGATGGGCACGTTATATTCGCGACATTTCTGCAGCACTTGCCGAGTCGCAAAAATCTGGTCCGTAGTAGCGCGGGCACCCATGAATCCTGCTTGGTATTGCCCCACAACTCCTTTGCAATTAGTGACAGGTGGCGGCATAAAATTTGGTAGAGCTACTTGTGTTCGGTTTTGTGTGATGACGGGCTATTCCACATGTTAGAAGCCACCCTGATGGACTCCTTAGCCATTCACAGTGCTCGCTTGGTGGAAGTGAGTATGAACGTGAAGAGATGGCATGATCAAGTTTTCAAAAACATTAGTAAACGAATATTTATCGATTGGTGGAAGTGGACAGAGATGATCCACATGCTCTATTTCGGATATAATTCGACCAAAATATGGACATCCAGTGATTTATTTTTTATGTTTTTATTGATTCCAAATGCTAGAAAGTGAGGAACAAATTATCCAAAGTACGTCGTTTAATCTCATTTTGAAAAATTAAGGTTGACCGGGGATTTCTAAATATTATTTTTGAAATTCATGAAGTGAATACAATCAAACGTTCATTAGTCTCGAAATTTCTAAAAGATGTACTTTTAACGTAGACTACGTCTTACGGCAAGGGTAGGGTGTCAATTGAAAATCTAAAAATAATCGTCCATCACGAAATATCGTTACTAATCAAACGCTTATAACGTTATAAATGCTCGATTGATTTTCAAGATGTTAACATTAATCGGTTGAAAATGCGTTTCTATTCAACTATCAAACATTATCCATTAACAATACTAAACTATTGAAAATCGAGAAAATAAAAGATGATGTCTTATAATGTTGTTTTGCAGCCTAATTTTACTAAATGCACTGTACGTTCCTATCACAGATTTCAAATGTAAGCAAGGGAGGTCTCATATGCACCAGTGAACGACATAAAAGGGGTACATTAGCCTGGGACAAAATATAAATTCCAGTTTTCCTTTGATTTTTCTGAAGCCTGTGCAAAATTTCAGCTCGATCGGTGAAACTATATTTTAGCGCCCGCGGTTTTAATTTTACATAGGATTTTCCATGGGAAAACTTACTTTTACAGAGAAAAATCTGCGCAGGTGACCCGTTGTCCTATAAAAATAAGTCATTCCAATCATTTTCTGGGAAATTTTCCAAGAAAACTTTTCTTTGAAGATTGCAAAGCAATCCGACGATTGTGGAAAAAGTTATTAAGCTGAAACTGATTGTAATCCAAACAAACGGCTCATTGGACTGTTTTTTCTAACAACACTGCCACCTGCAGCCTGCTGCTGTCTGCGCGAGGCAACCACGTTGTTGTGGGGCGTTCACTTAGCTGGGAGCTGGACAGACTAACCGTCGAGGATCAGCAGCTGACGATGGCATAAACTCTAGAGGCAACCTCGATGGCACGAAGCCTCTAGTGCGGAGCGGCAAAGCGCCAAAGTGGATTTGGCAGGTGGTGGTGGCACGTACCATAGAAGGTGCAGTGGCGACCAACCAGTTAACAGCTGATTGCTCTGCAGGCTATTGTAGCAAGCCCTTGGCTAAGCAACCGTTGCTAGGCATCCACTAAATTGCAGTGGTGTGCTAGGCAGTCGGTTGCCCGCGCTGGTGATGATTTGTTGCCAGCCGGTGGGCGCCACCACGAGGAGCTAAATAAGGTGCCTGAGTGTGTGTGCAATTCTTGGTATCCATCTTTATCTATAGCACAACGTGCATGGCAGAAATAACCTGCTTCGTGAAAAGACCGAGAAGGTTTCAATTCTAATGCGGAATATTTCAAATCCGTCCTTTTCAGGACGAACAATCCAATTTTGAGAGTTTGTTTAATTTGAATTTATCCAACAACTTACTAAATGGCAGACAGCGGTGGCTTTAACAATTTTAGTTTTCTCTTCGTTGCATACCTTGAGCATTGTGCACAATTTACAAATGGCCGCCGTCATGAATAATTTAAACACCGGTCGTTAACTATTCAATCGTTTCTTGATTGATTTAATTTTGAGCTCAGATGTTTGCGTTAATCTAGATGTTTTTACGATTGTCATTTTATTTACTCAAATATTTAAATTTTTACAAATAAAAGATGAATATATTTCGCGTACATATTTATCAATCGGTGTTGGAAAATTGTAAACAATGTTGCGTTCCTGCAAGTATCAAGAAGCTCCCTATTACGGACAACGTTTTAATTCTCGAACATTATATTCCGTAGTAAAATTCTTTGCACATTCCAATTAGTACTGTTATGAATAGTTATTCTGTTGTGTTAACGATTCGCGTTGGATAAGAGTTTTACTTCTAGGAAGAAATAAGTTTTGAGAAACTAAAAGTGAGAATAAGTAAGATGCCTAATCGATTTGATGTCAACCGTATGCGCGAATTTCTGAAGCGCGGTAAAATCGAACAAACAGAAAACCCTCCGAAACGACCATGTAGCGATCCTCGGAGACAGTACCTACGTTGCAATGTTCCGCTACAAAACTAAAGAAACTAATCAATGGGTTTAACGTAGTCTACGTCAACCGGTCGTGTGTTATACACAACCCCACTGATTTTTAAATTCTATGCATGTGCAATTATCAGCGAGTCAAATGCCCTCTATCTGATCTTCAAATCAAAATGAAAAAAAAATTACCAAAACATCTGCAATTCAGCACCGTAAAACTCGTTTTGATCATGTACAACATCGAGATCTGAGCTCAAGGATAGTATGGAGTAACGTAAATATTCTGGCAACAATGGAATATGGCTATAACGGTGTTATGATGCTCCAAAAAGCTTTGCAGCTCATGAATACCGTCGAGACATCGTTAGTATCCTTGATAATATTGTAGAATATTATGATCTGAACTCAAGAATAGTTTGGAGTACCGTAGATATCTTGGATAACTTAAGCGAATCCTTGAAGAGGCTGCAGACTGAACTACTAGAAACCAAAGCGTTGACGAAGGCTCTAGTGGAAAAAAAAACAAACACGAATGATTCCTCTGTCCTGAATCGTGCTGTTGATGTCAGGAAATTTGTGCGAAGAGATGCCGACCTAGATCATTTCGCTTTCATTTCCTTCAAAGTTGGATTTGACAAGGACTTGAAGGAAACTGCATTGGATCCATCAATCTGGCCAAAAGGGATCTACTTTAGGGAGTTCGAGCATCTTCAGTCTTTGCGGAATTTTTGGGGGCCTGCGAAAATACCACGAATGGACGATGGGACATCGTCCAGGAATGTGTCACCACCGAAAACTGCGACGGGGTTTCCCAACTTGCTATCTCAGGCAACACGTACTAGTCAGTCAGTCAGCCCTTCCAATCTACTATGAACGCAATTCTCAATCTCGAAGCAAATCATGTTCCCACCGCTGATTCATCGTCTGTTGCTACGGAGGCACTATTACCAATGAAGCCAACGGACGATGCCAATCTTTATGCTGCCCTTCGACCTACGGATTCTACCACTTTTACTTTGCCTGCTACCATGGGACTCATCTCATCGAGACGCACGCCGCAAAGCACTATGGATGCCCTCAAGCTCTCCGACCCAGTCGCGTCTGCAACTTCAACTTCATGACTTGCGTTACCCGACGTATCCTGCCATCCAAGTCGTCTCGGCCCTGCGGTCGAAAATGGCGAGTGGGTATTCCAATCGACATTAGCAGGCAAGCACATTAATTCAACAACACATTCGCTACCTGATAGTTCCCTGGTTTCCAGCAAATTGCCCGGTGAAGTTAGTAACAGTAGTGCCTTCGTCGTTTACTATCAAAACGTGAGAGGACTACGCACGAAGAACTCTCAATTCCGTTTAATACTTTCATCATGCGATTACGACGTCCTGGTTCTAACTGAAACTTGGCCTCGAGCGGACATTCAGGACTGTGAGCTATCTAAGGGTTATCATATCTTCCGCTGCGATCGTAATCAATCCACCAGTCAGCTGTCCAGAGGTGGTGGCGTACTTAGTTGCGGTAAAGTTTAACCATTTATGCAAATCTGTCACGCTTGAGGATTGCGACCATCTGGAGCAAGTAAAAATGTGCATTAACCTGGAACACCGGTCGCTATTCATCACCGGAATCTATCTCCGCCCTCTCTCCAGCCCGGATTTATAAAAATCTCTCACCGATGCTCTACAAACCATCATCGAAAGATCTTCGTCTGGCGATATCATCCTGGCACTGGGCGACTACAATGTCCCGTTTTTTGAACTGGAACTTCCACGAGGATGTGAACGGTTATTTACCATCGAATGCATCTACGAAGTAGGAACTGCCCAGGTAACCAATAAGCATTAGCATATGCAGTAAATCAACCCTAAATCTGCATTTCAGATGCTACAAGCATTATATTAGCATTATATCAGCATCTTGAATGCTATCTGTTGTAAAGTTGAATTTCAAATGCTATTTAAATGCTTGTAGCCTGTAATAAGCATTTCGAATGCAAAACAGCATTAATGAAGCATTATAATAGCATTGCAGTAAAGCAGCCGTATATTGGGCCAAAAGCGACATTTATGTTGCATTTAAGGCGACTTAATTGCTTCATAGGCTGCCGTTAAGACGCTTTGGAACTGCTTATTGGTTACCTGGGTGGTACTTACGGAACCGATGCTCACCAGCGGACTAGTCCAAGTTAATTCACTTGTAAATTCAAATAGAAGACTCTTGGACTTATTTTTTACCACCGAACCGGATGCTATAAACCTACTTGAGCCTCGTGTTCCTCTCTTGGACATCGATCAGCATCACAATCCGTTCATCTTGAAACTAGACGCCCACTGCAATTCGCCCATTATACCCGATTATGATTCGTATGATTGAACTTCAGGCTCTTCGATTTCGACTCCATGAATAATGTATTGGCTACTATTAATTAGTAACAGACTTTAAAGGGTGATTCCGTCGATGCTATTTCTGACCAATTTTACGACAAACTGTATGAAACTCTCTATGCACAAGTGAATCTATGCACTATAAAATCAACTGCTGCTTCTGAAGGTTAAGATTCGTCAGATCAATCAGAAGCTTTCCTCTTCTGGTATAAAACGCATAACAATAACCCTTTTGGTAATTGGAGCCACCAAAAGAACCTATTAAAACCATATTTAGAAAATATTTCTAGTAGTCGTTTATAGTTTTTTTTTTTTTTCTAAATGGAATAATAAAACATCCTTTGATTTAATTCATACCTGTTTTCCAAAATAAGACCTCCATGGCCACTGAGTACCCATGATGATTCAGAACGATCGTTAAGAAGGTCAAATTATGAAGGACCTCTTGCTATTTATTTTAGGATAATTATAGAAGTCTCCATAGGAAGATTTTGGACATGTCCTTGCAAAACCCGGGGGCTCGATGGTGTATCCGAAATAATCGTCCGGCGTTCGGTCTCCTCTCCATTCACGCTGCAGTTCCGATACCTTATAGCTGGCTGTCGGCTTCTTCATGAGCCCCTTAGCTCCTTCTCGTTTCCTGGGCCATTCACCTTCCACCCTCGACACAATCGATTCGAGTAATCACCGGGTGGTGAATCTGCTGCTTCATTCAACCACTCGCTTGATCTTCATGCCATTTTTGCTGCAGAGTCTACATAATTTGCGTAATGGCTCAGGATTTGCTCCACGTATATTCATCGTAACACATACTGTGGACGACGTTTTCTAGGCTACTTGGGAGGTTGCAAGTTAGAAATACAAATGTAGTTCAATGAAGATCTTAGAATTACTGAACTTCTCTGTTTAGCATTTCAAGCTTATTTCTTTCATATTTAGCTTATTGCTTGCTCTCAACTTAGTGTTCTAAATGCACTTACACAGTTATTAATTGAGAGTTTTCGATGCCAGGTACCATTTTTGCATTAGTTTGAGTGGGTGGCGGAAACAAACAACCCCAGGCCCAGGAGGGGAGAAAAAAAAGGGGGGGAAAAAAACAGCCCGGACCGGGCAGCAAACCAAACCAACCCCCGCACGGGATGGCTGTGGGGCGGCCTGTATCGACGAGCGAAGGGAGAAAAACAAAACAAAAGAACAAAAAAAAAACAAAAAAAAAACAATGGGGGGGGGAGGGGAGGGGAAGGATAATGTAGGTCTATGGATCTAGAATTCGGCCTATCGATAAAATTTGCCTGTCCTTAAATTTTTCCCATATTGATATGTCAACGAGGCAATATTACTGTATATTTATGATTTTAAGGATAAAAAAGGTGAAAACATATTTGCCTCGAGTTTTAAGCATAGGCCGAATCCAAGATCCATAGACCCACATTAGAGCACATTCCCCTACACACTATGAAATTGCTCTAACTTTTTAACCGTTGGGTAGAATTTAATGAAAATTTAGGTGGATTTAGTTCATATTGCATTATTTACATCCTGCAAGTTTTAAAGTCCTGTGATCAAAACTCGCGGAAATGGAGTCAAAAGAACAGCTCGTGCGTGATAAAATCTTGCGCATTCATCACGAGAACAAGGATCTCTCGCATCGTTCCATCGCTAAAACGTTGAGAATCGCGAATTCCACGATGTCGCGAGTGATTAAGCGGTTCGAGGAACGGTTGACCACCGATCGAAAGCCCAGAAGTGAAGGAAAAAGTATTCCGTACAGCACCAAAAATCACAACCGCGTAGTTGGGGCCTTCAACCGAAATCCGAACGCCTCCGTTCGGGATGTGGCTAAGAAGCTGCACCTAAGCCGAAGTTTTGTCCAGAAGGCCAAAACTAAGGCTGGGCTTCGAACGTTCAAGGTACAAAAGGCCCCTAATCGCGACGAGAAGCAGAACAAGTCCGCCAAAACCCGTGCCAGGAAGTTGTACCTCAACATGCTGACGAAAGTTGAATGCTGCATCATGGACGACGAAACATATGTGAAGGCCGACTTCAAACAGATCCCCGGTAACCTGTTTTTCACGGAAAAGGATAAGTTCAGCGTTCCGGAGCATGTCCGCACTCAGAAGATGTCCAAATTTGCGAAGAAATTCCTGGTTTGGCAAGCCATCTGCACGTGCGGGAAGCGGAGTGCACCTTTCGCGACCCAGGACACGATGAACGGACAGTGTGTACATTAAAGAGTGCCTCCAGAAGCGGCTGCTTCCTCTCCTGAAGGCCCACAACGTCCCAACAATCTTCTGGCCGGATTTGGCCTCATGCCACTACTCCAAGGACGTGCTGAAGTGGTATGCGGACAATAAGGTCAATTTCGTGCCGAAAATGTTCAACCCTCCCAACACTCCGGAGCTCCGCCCCATCGAGAAGTACTGGGCGTTTATGAAGCAGCACCTTCTTAAACGACCTAAGGTAGTGAAGACAGTCGAGGAACTGAAGAAAGTATGGGTTTACATGCAAAAAACGGTTGATTCACAGGTTGTGCAGAATCTTATGGCAGGGGTTAAGGCCAAGGTGCGGGCATTTGTCCATACGCAAATAAAATACGAGTAAAATGGTAAAATGAAGTTTAATAGTTATTTCTCAATCCCTGAAAATTTCATGGCAATCGGATGAAAACTCGAGTTTTGCGAATCAATTTTGTGTGTGGTAATTTCATCGTGGACACCCTTGTCACTATAGTGCAATCTCAACTATATTTTAGACGCCAGAAACACAACAAACTGCGAGAAGGACAACTATAACACTGTGCTCATTGCATTGCTGTGCGTATTCGCAATTGTACGCATGGTCCGTATCGCTTCGATCGTATCAAGTCATTCGTTTGCATTGTTGCCAATATGAAGAGCCACGGCAGCGAATAAAGGGTGTCCACAGTTAAATTGCATCACTTTAAACTCGTCCTCAAAAACAAGTCTCTCAACCGATTGTCATGAAATATTCAGGGAATAAAATACAATGTATAATCTTGGTTTAGGTATTTTTATTTCACTGTATTTCTTTACCAAATCCAGAAGCCCGAACTTTCTTCCGACATTTTTTTCCGCTTTCAACCATGACTTCAACATTTCCTGTTCTGTAGTGACAACTTTAGGATGCTTACGAAGTTCGTGCTTCATTATAGCCCAATATTTTTCAATTGGCCGCAACTCTGGAGAGTTTGGGGGATTAAGATCCTTCGGCACGAAATTGACACCATTCGTCTTGTACCACTCCAGAACATCCTTGGAGTAGTGACAAGAGGCTAGGTCCGGCCAAAAAATTGTAGGAACGTTGTGTGTTTTGAGAAACGAAAGCAGTCGTTTTTTCAGGCATTCATTCATGTATACTTGACCATTTACAGTTGAAGTTGTCACGAAAGACTTGCTCCGTTTACCACACGAACAAATCCCCTGCCAAATCATGAATTTCTTGGGGAACTTTGACACTTGCTGTTTCCTGAGAGACTCTGGAACATCGAACTTGTCTTTCGCAGTCACATACTGGTTGCCGGGAATTTGTTTAATGTCCGCTTTTACGTGTGTTCCATCATCCATGATGCAGCAGTGTGGTTTCGTCAACATTTGTGTGTACAGCTTACTCGTTTTAGCTGTCCTATTCTGTTTTTCATTGCCGTTTGGAGCTTTCTGAACTTTGAATGAACGAACCCGGCTCGTTTCTTGGCTTTCTGCACGAAACTTTTGGTCAAGTGCAACTTTTTCGCGACATTCCGAACGAAACAGTTAGGTTTGCGTTCCGAACGAAACAGTTCCGAACGAAACAGTTAGGTTTGCGTTTAAAGACAGCAACCACTCGCTTGTGATCCTTCACACAGTACGGAACGCTTTTTCAACCACTCACCTTCTTCCGATCGACAGTTAAACGTTCCTCGAAACGTTTTATGACACTAGACACTGTATACTGGTGAATTCTCAACATCTTTCCTATGGCTCGGTACGAAAGAAGTGGGTTGTCGAGGTGCGTGTGCAAAACGTTCTCGTGCACTTGCTGTTCCTTCGACTCAATTTTCGAGACTACGACATATTTCACAATGAAACTCACGCAGTGTAAACAATACACGCTGAGGTCATTTCGCTCAAAATTTCGTAGAAATCAACCAAAATGGCGAAATGTTACAGCTTATTGAATGTAATGCAATTTAACTGTGGACACCCTTTAATCACGGTGAAAAAACCGCCGCAATGAGATTGCATGGCGGCTTATGGGAGCGCACAAACCGACGCGATGCGTTTTTTAGACGCGACGGTTTGTGTTTTTCGCCACGATTATTCGCTGCTGTCTGCGTAATCTATGAATCACCTGTAAAGCGAATTGCTGCCGAATATATCCGAACCGTCTTCATGCGAGTGAGGAATCGCAGAAGAGAAAGGCAAAACAAAAATTCATTCTCTGAGCACCGATGCTCACGCATGATGACGGGAGAGTCTACTACGGCCGCGTTCAATTGTTGGTGAGCAGTTCGGCAGACGATAATGGTCTAATTGGGTAAATCAGCTACCTTGGTTACAACTGAAGATCATAAAATGTGTACTCTAGGACAGTTCAAATGACAAAGAATATCCCAACATTATCTCATTGTGGCTGTCGATCTTCCAGGACATTCATTGAATTTGATCGAATTCATATCGTATCTTTGTATGGCGGATAATGCTTCTGTTACAACTGTAGATCTTAAGTTCTGAGCTCCAACACAGTTTGGACGACCTAGCACATCTCAAACAAATATTTCCTACTTTTTTCAATCATTTCTTTGTTATTGAGCATCAAATTGCTTGTATAATTCTGCTCCGAAAGGGTTAAAAAAAGACCATAAAAAATGTCAGCCCTTCTTAAATGTCAGTCTAGTAAAATGTTCTAAAAATCAAGTTTGCAAAGTTGTTTAGTATAACAAAGTATTGACATACACAAAGATTCATTCGATTTTGAGGTAATCCAAGTATTGGCGGGGGAAACCAAGTGCTGTCAAGTGCTCGACGAGTTGTTTCTAAATTCGTTTATTGCGTTTAACCAAAACAAACTCTTTCTTGTAAACACCATTTCCACGAACTGCAGGGTATATTTTCCTAGCACAGTTAACTTATCTGGAAAATGATCTTTATCCTTTCGTTGTAAAGCAAACAATACTGAAACCCCGGGAAACTCACCTCCTTTTCCTCGATGGTTATTTCAAATGCCGTTCCAATTCTCGGAAGGAGCCTGCGTACTGACATTTTACATTTGATGTGGGTATAATATTCATGCAACATCGTCACAGTTTTTGCTGATCTGAAGCTTTGTGCCACATTGTTATCACAAAGTGACTGTGATTAATGGTACCACAATTGAAATAATAACTGAAGGGACGCGCTACCAGTCGGCGTGCCCTGCATCGTCAGCCAAACGGGAGATAATCTTTCATGACCACACTTGCGCTTGGGTCAATTCACCAATATATAAATGGAATAAAGCTGGACACATTTATCATAAACGGTATCTCTTTTTCCCCCTGGAGAAAAAAAAAACAGGATTCTGGTTCCGTCTGTATCCGAAAGATATCAGTCAGCGTGGATCAAAGCTTGAGTGTTACGCTTTCTCTCAATTTCCATGAAATCGTTTTACCCAGAACTAATCTTATTGGCTTCAATCTGAGTTGATTGATCGGCAAACATTCCTAATTGATTGAATTCGTTGTTGTCCGGTGCCATTGCGTATTTTTTTTTCTGAAATATCGTTCCATTTCGCTGATGTGCAGGAGACAAGAAGCGAGTTGACATCGAAGAAAAAAGCATCCCTCCCGATTTGATTAGACTCAATTTGATTGATAACATCTACTTTTGAAATGGAAAATGAAATTTATTAAAGCTTAAAAGATGGATTTTGGCTTGGATGGTGGCCCAGTTTGTCGGCTGCTATCCGGCGGAATAATGAATTCCAGCAGGTGCAGTTATGATAATGCCACCAGCTAGGGAGACCATAAATTACAGTACTCCGGGTGGCGAAATTGATTTCAAGAGCGCGCTTGCACAGGAGAACCATGCATATGTGTACTCATAACCTAGTCAACCCGTACACATGGTCGGTCCTTCAATAGTGTAATTCATTTTTCCCTATGCACTTCACCTCCAGGCATTTCCACTTACCATTGTGCTACACGCGAATAACTTGTACTTTTACACGTCCCAGAGCTATCTCCATTCTTCAACTTAGTCGTTTCGCTGAACTACTGCTGCCTCTGTAAGTACTTAACCTCCTCAGGATGACGATCCCCACCCATCTGTGTAGCTAAGGAAACTGCCAAAGGGTATCACCACACGTTTCACAGGCGTCACGGAAGCGGGAAGGAGGTCAGTACGCTTCCTTCGGAACACTACCCCACAGGCAACCGGGCGTCCGGGTCTTCTGGGAATATTTTTGAGTCGTACTTCTCGGCAACGCAAGAAATGGTCCATCAGCGCTGTCGTTTGTGAGATCACTCATGTGTGCAAGGTCTCTCGCTGCTCCACTCAAGCAAACAATTGTCAGCAAATGTTTCATTTTTCCACCACGCACTGCCACATCCTACCGGCTTTCGTGCGAAGAAAGGGAAGAAATGTGCCTCAGCAGGACGACGACCGCGGGGTCCAGGTGGATGGTCTTTTGCACTTTCGTGGCGTCGTGTGCTGTCGTTCGTGATGGGATCATTTTGCAAAACTGTGTGTGGGATTTTCCGCATCAGACGATTCCTCCGTAGGGGAACTGAGTGTTGAATGAGTAAGTGGGACAAAGTGAAGAGGTAGTGCAATCAAACGTATGTTAGGTTCATTGTTGGCAACATTTTTTGTATGTGACGGCTACGAATATTTTCACCATAGTTGAAAATACAAGATTTACTGTAGGTTGCTAACCGTATTTGACACGTCATTTTTACCCCCAGCTTCTCTATGGTGACCTCTGTGTTTTATGGAGTTGCCTCCGTGAACAGTGGGCGAAACATGGGTAATAAGATATACCGTAATTAGGAGAGGTGGTTTTCGTCATGCTTGCGAGAAATGTGATTATATACATTTGAGGGATGTTTTCATCTGTGCAATACAAACATGTCCAAACGAGACCATAATTATCTTAGAACACTCCATATAATTTCAAAAGACAGTAGACGTATAATGGGAGTTCAATTTCAAACAGTCCTGCAAATAGTCATTTCGACTCAAGGCGATTCGTTTCGATAATTTTTTAATTTTTTAAAAAGGGTTTTTTTAATTTTTTTTGGTGGTTTTTTTAATTTTTTTGTTTTTTTAAATTTTTTTTGGGGGGGGTGGTTGGGAGTGACCGGCGAAAAAAAGATCAATAGTGCCGTATGTAAGAAAATCCCTTTTCATAAGTCCTGTACATATCAGAACCATTCTATTTACACAAGCTTAGTTTTTTTTGGACCCATTTGACAAGTTTCACACATATATTCCAATATACTCGTTAATTTCAATTTACCGCTGACGGAATATTTAATTATCTTCTGGTAAGAAAAAAAAAAATTGGGTATTATCTTCTGGTATGACAAGAAAAAAAAAAGATCAGTAAAGAAAAAAATTTTTTTCGGGATAAAATCCTGTGGTCCCCCGTAAATGACTGCGAGTTCACCGGAAGTGATTTAAAAGCGATAAAATGGGTAACAAAAACATTTCGCTACAGGCAGGGTTGCCACATGTACAGATTTATCTAGACTGACACAGATTTTTTTTTTTTTATTTTTGTTTTTTCATACAGATATCTGTATGTGAAGATTACAGATTTTTGAGAAAAACCAAGATTTTTAAGATTTTTGGAAATTGTCTTTCCACTCAAAAACCTCAAATTCAAAATATGAGTACAGTTTAGAATCCAACTTTTCATAAATACTACTTTCAGTATGCTGTTTAGGCTTGAAGCAAAATAACACAATTGACGCTGACACTACAGTGACGGATGACATTATGAAAGTCAGTTTGTGTGTGTGCCCTAAATGATTTCTTCATCAATTTTTTGATGATTTGATGTTTGATAATTTTTGAAGAAAATTTCATAGAATTTCTCAAGATTCTCGGACCTTTCTTTAGGTACTCCTTCTTGCGTTTCTATAGGTATTCTTCAGACGTTCCTGGAGGCATTCCTCCAGGGATTCTTTCAGGAGTTTCTTCTGACATTGCATCGGCAGTTTTTTTTTTCAAAACTTTTTTGTGATGAAATGTTTGGAGGAATCCCTGATCTTGTGAAGTTTTGTTATTTTAAAGGAATTACTGGAGGACACCTGAAAGAACTATTCAAAAACTAAACATTATTTCCTGCAGTAATTCTTGGAGAAAATCCTGGTTTGTTGGAGAGATCTTAGAAGATTTTTCTGCATGAGCTCCGTAATCTTATCTATTGAATTCTTAATTTTAAAAATTCCGGAATGGGTAGAATTATTTTTCAAATTTTGTCTTGGATGCCTGCAAGGATTCTTACTTATAGTACTCCAGATTTACACTACAATATTTTTTCAGGTATTCCGTTGGAGAAATGTTTGTTTCAAAGTTCGGCAAGAGATTGTTCCAAAAATTTCGGCCGAATTTCTTGCAGTAATTTCTACAAAAATACTATTCTTCTAATGTAGAAGTATTTTTATGCATTCATGCAGAAGAATTTCGGGAAGTTCGAATAATGTTCTCCATAGTAATTTCTGCGTTATGAAGCATATTTATTTCGTACGTGATTTTTTGTTCTCTTTAATATAATCTTGCAGTGCGAAAACCTATACATATTTTGCGCAATTCATAAACAGTTGCAGATCGATTGCACCGATTACAAAAAAAAAGGTTTGTGGGCTTTGGATCAGATGGAGCTTCGGTAATTATGGGTTCTGACCGATCCATCAAGAAGCTGCTGAAACGTGACTGTTCTCATTTGATAATTATCAAATGTATTTGCCACTTTTTGGCATTAGTGCAAGTAACGCATGCAAAAAACTGCCATTGTACCTGGAACAAATGATGCGAAATATCTGCAGTTACTTGTCCTGCAGCCTCAAACGATATAAGAAATCCCAGATGACACAGATGCATCCGTCTGCCATTAGATGGTTATCGTTGGAGTCAGTTGTCAAATTGAATATGGAACGGTTTTCGTAGCTCGTGTTGTTTTTCGCGTTCTAATCAAACTGAGACAACAGTTTTATTGTTGTCATCTTCATGACCCGATGACGCAGCCATTTCTCTTCTTCTTAAGCTACGTATTGTCTCTTATCATCAAAGCGAATCGAATCTTCCAGTCAAAAGCTATGGGATTTCTGAACAAGTGCAATCAGCCGAAGTCTCGCTGATGGAGCTCCTTGCAAATTTTGGACCTAAAACACCTGACGGATTTAGGAGTTTCTGATCTCGAGAAACATCTTCGTAAGAAGTCGGGAATATATAACGGCGAAACTGTGCCCTTTGAAGGAGTTAAACTCGACTATTGAACAATATTCGAATTTCTTTGAGAGTAGTGAGGAAAAGGCCATTGAAAATGATTTTCGTGAGCTGAGGACGTTAACCATCTGCAAGGACAACGAGGTGAAAGAATCAGAAGACTTCGAAACATGTTGAAGAAAACGTCTAATGGGAAGTTGGCTTTTCACTTGCTAAGAAAGTTCCGCATTCTTTTGCAGGAGTGAAGCGAGTTTTATTGGAATACAATCTGAATAAGTCAAAAATCCGGAACCGCCTGAGTACGGACAGCATGGAAGCCAAAGGAGGAACAGAGGAGTTGATCAGCTAATATTAATATCAGATCTAAATTCTAAATTCAATAAATTAATGTACATGGATCATAACAATAATTGATTGTTAGTTCCGTTACGATTTTGTTCACCTATCAAGGAATTTTATGTAATCAAAACAAACACCTCATGATTCATTATCATGTCAAAACTGGTCTGTCAGAGTGCAATGATCGATTTCCCCCGAGAACATGAATCTTTCGTATACTGATCTGTTTTCCTTTTACAACACAAAATTTGAAGTAAAGATTTTTACCAAGATTGTTTGCAGTTAAACACAGATAAAAAAGTTTTTTTTGGCAAAAATTAAAAATGGGAACGAAAAATAATGTGGCAACCCTGGCTTCAGGACCGAAATCTAATCGTTCGTGATTGCAATCGAAACCATACACAGCACGCAGTTGCCGAGAGATATGGAGTGAGCCGTGGTGCAGTTCAGAAGATTTTTCTGTAGCACCAGAAGCTTGGAAGCGTTGCTGGTCGATCGGGACGTGGACGAAAACGTAAAACGGATCACCGAGAGGACCGCAAAATCATCCGAGAGATCAAGAAAAATCCATTCATCACTATCCGAGAAATGAAAGAGAAGCTGAGCCTACCGATTTTGGGACGCCTTATCCGTCGACGCATCTCTGAGCAACGGTTGAAAAGCCATTTCGCCCGAAAGCGACCGTTTTACAGCCGGACTAATAAGTAAAAACGGCTCCAATTCGCCAGAACCCACATAACTAAGCCCCTGGAGTTCTGGAAACGTGAAACGTGGGCGAATCCAAGTTTGAGCTGTTCAACCAAAAACGACGGCAAAAAGTATGGCGCAGAAGTGATGAAGGACTGCCGGCATCTCCAGCCAACCATGAAACACCGTGGAAGTAATATTATGGTCTGGGGCTGCTTTTCGTGGTTTGGAATGGCCCTGAATGGCCACCTCAGAGTCCTGACTTGAACCCAATCGAGAATCTTTGGGCGATTCTCGATAATAAAGTGGAAAAATCAGACGTAACCAACAAACAAACGTATCGAGTGGCGTTGGAAAAGGCTTGGAACGAACTGGATCCCTAAAACCTCAGAAACCTGATGAAAAGCATGCCAAAACGACTACAGACGATCATCATGGCGAAATGGGGTCATAGTGATTACTAATTAGTTGATTTTCACCAATTTTTCTGTTGAATTTTGAAATTGATCTCGTTTTTCGTCGTACCCTGTAAAAATAGTTTTTCTGTCCGCTTTTGATCCGATATTGTCAGCATGACGGAGAACGAAGTAGGTCACGCTCCGAGACTGACGTGTTTGTGCTTGTTTGTTTTGTTCTAACAAATTTGATAGTGAAAATTGATGAGTATTGTTAAAATATTTATTTTGATGATGATTCGGTCACGGCAGCAGGGTAAATGCACCCTTCTTTTTGGGAAAATGCTCCTTAAACTTTGGAAAAATGCTCCTTAGATGCGTTTGCCCGGTATAATGCAATCGGAGGTATTTATCTTCTGGTTGGCGCTTACCGGTTGTTTTGACGGGTCTTTCTTCAAGATTGTATAGCGGAGCTACGCTCCGCAATCTTCGAGGTAGTTTTGACGGGTTTAAATTTCATTTTGACGAGTCTTAATTTCATTTTGAAGAGTCTTAATTTCGTTTTGACGACTCTTAAATTCAGAAACTTAGAACCCGTCAAAACTATACAATCTTGAAGAAACTGAAGACCCGTCAAAACACCCGGCAAGCGCTAACCAGAAGGTTAATACCTCCGATTGCATTATGCTGGGCAAACGCATCTAAGGAGCATTTTGCCAAAGTTTAAGGAGCATTTCCCCAAAAAGAAGGGTGCATTTACCCTTTGCCAATACTCTAAACATATGGCAGCAGGGTAAATGCACCCTTGGTTTTGGGGAAATGCTCCTTAAACTTTGGAAAAATGCTCCTTAGATGCGTTTGCCCGGTATAATGCAATTGGAGGTATTTACCTTCTGGTTAGCGCTTGCCAGTTGCTTTGACGGGTCTTAAGTTTCTTCAATATTGTAATTTTCGAGGTAGTTTTGACGGGTTTAAATTTCATTTTGACGGGTCTTAATTTCGTTTTGACGACTCTTAAATTCAGAAACTTAAAACCCGTCAAAACTATACAATCCTGAAGAAACTGAAGACCCGTCAAAACACCCGGCAAGCGCTAAGCAGAAGGTTAATACCTCCGATTGCATTATACCGGGCAATCGCATCTAAGGAGCATTTTTCCAAAGTTTAAGGAGCATTTCCCCAAAACGAAGGGTGCATTTACCCTTTGCCATTCGGTCACCAAAGAAATGATTGCGATCCACCACGAGGCTTTCGTCTGGTCTGAAAACAAAGTGCCCCTGCTGCAGACGGAATTCCGGACAAACAGCCTTGCGGTAGGAGGAGTTTGTGTTCAGCCGCGTCACTCTGAGATGTTTGGTTCATGGTGTTGAGGGAACCTCTAATGGAAGGATGGAATCTGGGGGGCGCACCGCCCGCTGCGGTCGGGCGGTGGTACCACCACCACTAAAATATTTTGAAAATACGGGTTGGCTCTTTCCATTTTATCCTTTTGTGTCCCACTCCCATTTTCGTGAGAATAGGAGCTTCAAATGGTGAGTTGACAACTTCGAAGGGGGGTGCGACCGACCTCCCGTCCTCACAAGTTCCTACCTCATGCCTCTACGAGTCAAACGATCACAAAAGACTGCCAGCTGAAACATGGGGACGACTGTTGGCGTAGCCTGGGCAATGTTGTCAATCTGACAATAGCAAAGTGGAGGGTTGCGACTGAATATCGTGTACCTTTAAGGTGAATTGCTGCTCCATGTATTTTTTCCTATCTTTTATCTCACTCTCGCAAACTTACCTCGCTATTTCAAATTGATATATCTCGATTGTTAGTGAATTAATTACGAATTGAACTCCATCAGGTTGCTCACAGCAAGTAAACATACAAATTATTTAAAATTGCACTTCTGAACTTCAACTACTATATTCATTAAATACTGGCATGAGTTTATTTGCAATGTAGGATTATATTTTAAGATTAAGATATTTTAAAAAGCAACGTGCAAGTCTAATGAAGGCATGCAAAAGTGAATTTGTTAGTACCTAAACTTATTTACAATATAATAATTGATATCCTTTAATGAATTTGTACTTTAAAATAGTTTGGCTACCAATCTAACTAAAGTGTATTCCTAAAATAGCTTAACCTAAATTTTCCGGTCTGCACTACGACAACGGCCAAAAACATTAGTAGAAACCTTTATAAACAGTTGGTAAGTACCATATTAAAGAGGAAACCCCAAAAAAAAACAGTTGAATTAAACCAATAACATTACCCCATCTGGCATTCCAAGTTAAACCTACCGTTAAGGTTCGCAATTACTGCCAGGCCTATCGGAAACCAGAAAATGTGAGTTATCACTCCTATATTTGATGTTTTAGTGTTGGCTCATGCATTCGTTATGTTGAACAGTGTTTTCATAATTTCCGTTCCCAACTTTGCTGCGAAGAAATAAACAGATTATAACGATGTTGGACATCGTCCTGTAGATGGGCAGTATCCAGCCCGAAATCAGTCGACAATAAAAGGTAAATTTTAATGTTCCTTTTTTGTTTGCAAGAACCATGAGTGTTGTGTCCAATCTCGAGTTACTTTTTTATGAGTGTACTGAAGTTCTTACATTAGTACTAAATCAAATGAATTAAACTACCTCCTCCTCTCCTTTGTCAAATATTTTAAAACCTTATACATTGTTTGTCACAACATTGTTGTGCTAGAGTAGTTTTTTTTTTTTTTTTGAAAAAACATATGAATTGGAAATGAAACAGTCAAATATTTCGAGAACCATATAAAATTTTATTTTACAAAGCTGTTTTTACAGTGTTTTTTTTTTAACTTTGCTAGTGGATTTTTAACAACAAAAGTCGGCCAAAGCACGATCTCGAAAGTTGTACACGACGATGCTGACGATGTTTGATTGCGTGGTACAGGACGATGAAACTTACGCCAAGGCAGACTTTAAACATCTTCCTGGACAGGAATTTTATACGGCAACCGGACGGGGAAAAGGTGGTAGATATTTTCAAGCACATTAAACTGTCAAAGTTTGCGAAAAAATATCGGGTGTGGCAAGCCATCTGTACCTGTGGCTTGAAGAGCAACGTTTACATTGCGACCGGAACTGTCTACCACGAAATTTATCTTAGCGAGTGCCTTCAAAAACGTCTACTGCCTTGCCTGAAGCGACACAATTGTTCCGTTCTATTTTGGCCGGATTTGGCATCTTGCCATTGCGGAAAAAAAGGCCATGGAATGGTATGCTGCCAACAACGTTCAAGTGGTGCCCAAGGACAAGAACCCTCCCAGAGCTCCGCCCAATCGAACAATATTGGGCCATCGTCAAGCGGAACCTTAAGAAGACTCAAAAAGGTGTTGTGAGCGAGAAACAGTTCAAGACAAACTGGTGGTCTGCGGCGAATGGTAGACAAGGAGACTGTACAAAATCATATGGCAAGTGTTAAACGAAAGACTCGGCAATTTGCATTCGGTAAACAGGAAGCTTAGCTGAATGTTTCTCCTGTATTCTGTATTAACTGAACTTGAAAAAGAAAAAGAATTTGACATATTAAGAAAAACTTTGATCGACTCACACACATTACTGTTTGACCAAATTTTGATCGGAACACCCTTTATGTCTGCTCAAGGACGGCTACATCATCGGGAAAGCCCTCCTTTTGCGCTATGCGGAACAAATATTCTTCGGCCTGGCTTAGCTCTTCCATTGAAATTGGTCCAAGATGTATCGGCTGCTGTTTCGTTTTTAATCGCAGGTTTGACACATATCGGAAGACAAAAGCGAAACTATTTAGATATCTAGATATCTACCATTTTTTTAAGTACACTCTTAAAAATGATGAATGTTAAGTTTGATGTAATCCTTGTTAAACTTAAATTCTTAAAGACTCAATGATAAATATGACTCAATGTATGTTCTATTTGATGTATTGTTAAATTCTAACCTGAATCCCAAAATAATAAATACTTTCACACTTAAAATCACGTTAGCTTTACAAAAACTTCTAGAATATATCTGATAACCTCAAATCTTAGTCCATAATGCGTTAAAAAAAGCCACTAGACATAATACTGAGAAATTCAAGCCTGAATATACATGATCGTTGTCTTTGGTTTTTATAACAACATCAGACTTATTTTGAACGCAGTCGGTTTCACGCCTCACTACAAAGTACAAGTTTAAATTTGTTCTCTTCCGTGATTCATACTAAAACAAGTGCTCCACGTTTAATAAAATAGGTAACAGATTGAATTTTATAGCACGTTACTGTTATGCTTGCAAATTAAAGTTAAAATAAAAACGCAGCGTAGCACGAGTTAATTTGCTTATGACATTCATCAATCTAAACATGGTGACAGCTTCTAGCATCCTTAAAATATTTTTTGGCGATGGCCAACGTCCGGGCGTAGCACTAATTTAATTTAAATATTTCTATTTTGGAGATAAATGAAGGAGGAGACCTCGCATTTGGAGATGAAGGAACAAAATTAATCCTACAGGAAAAGATTGAGCTATTTTTTACCACTACATAGAAGAACTTTTTGTATTATTAAATTTCGAATTTTTCTGACGGGAACTAGAACAAGGAGAGAAAATCCTTGAGATCCAAATAGCCATCATGAAGCATTCGTTTTTTGCATTATGAGTAGTGGCATTTGTAAAATATTATTTTGTATTCATCAACTAATGTTTACGTCTTGTCATGTAGATTATCATTTCAGTTTTAAGTGTCTTGTAACTTTAAGGACAGATGCAAATTTCCGTCCTATTATGTGCATCCAAGAAGATTTACAAATTTACATGATATTTTTTTGGAGTGTAAATAATATGTTATCTTATCAACATACTTTTTACTATTATATTTCAAGGATTTTAGTTTTAATATATAGATCTGTTTCAAATCTTATTCAACCAGACATATGATCATGCATCATAGCTCCCTTGACCATTGATATGGTTTTTGATGCAATCCCTATGATATTCTACAAATATTGATACATTATTAAAACCAAAATTTGGTCGCTTTGATGGGACAATTGGAACTTGTCAACTTGTCTTCGAATGACCCGTAACGGTGGTAGATCACCTTTTCGAGGTGCGTTACGGGGTATCAGATCTACCACCGAACCCTGGTCCGAATTAATTCAAACTAGGGAACATATTTGTTTTTTGACGTCACAAGAACATATCATAGTGCTTATTACATTTTATGTCTTGTGAAAAGTGGCAATACTCGGATCCACGGAGGATGAGCTTGAAATAAGGAAAACATGGTAAGTCTTCATTTATGTGAATTCTCATATTCTATTTGATGTTTTATTGTTTGAATTGGTCATGACTAGGGTTCTGATACATGCGCAGTATTGAGTCATAGTTTGTTTTGTTTGCAATGAATCCGGTTTTGACTGATAAAGGGGCGCACCTTTGAAGAGTGCTCTCACTCCTTAAAGGGTATAAATAGCGGAAACACTCAATGAAAGTCGATTCATTGCCTACAAAACAAAACAATGACAATTGTGACAACACCAAATACTTCATCAGTTCTCAAAAGTGATGAAGTAACTCGACATGCACTAAACAAAGGATGCGGGATATACTACAATAGATAAAAATACTGGTCGCAGTGGTTTATGTCCCGAACAGAGAAAAAAAAATGTCTTTGAATGTCCAATATAATCCTGACCTGATTACATGGTATCTAGTCAATTATTCCGTAGTATAGTCAAAGATATTTAGCAGTTAAGATGTCAAACTAGGTCGATTTGTGATGATTTTCGTAGATATTCGTAAAACGATTATTTTGAAAGCATAAAAATTAAATCTTGGATTATAAAATAAATGAGAATTCGTTGGATCACATCCGGGTCAATATTACCGGAATGTATTACTCGTAAGTTTTTTTGAATGCATTAGTAAGGTTAATCAATCTTCCATCTCATTCGAACTGGAATTCAATCGTCCTATTCTGCAACAATGAGTCAAGAAATGCCAAGTGCTGACCAAAAGAGCCTTCGTCTTTTTGATTGCAACTTAAAATGTTCATTTATCCCTTTTTATTATTGCTCCTGCACATATGAGCTTGGCTGCAGTCGTCTGTGTGTAAGCGGCAGGTTTAAACCTTCCTTTCTCCGTTTTCCTATTTCAAAGACAAAGAACCAGCTCTATGTAGCGGAGTTCCCTTCTTATTGTTTGCTGTAGATAATTGCGATTGAAGGGGTAAGGAGGACAAGTCCCAACCAAATTTGTCGTTTTTTTCTGTTTTGATCGTTTGCCATGGCTTTTAATCTATCGTTCATGGGAAATGTGACCGTCTGCAATGGCAGAATAGTAGGGTTATTGTACCATTAGTGTACTTTTTGAATAAATGAAGTCGAGTATTAGTACTCGACACTGAAGAAGTCGGCACATTGTAAACAAAATATGCGTATCTGTCAAGATGAGCTATTACTAATTTTTCTACTAATTTTCTATTTACAGGTATTCCACTAAAAAGCTCGCACTTACCAGGATTCATAAAATATTTGTTAACTTGTTATTTATTATGGTTAAATAACAACACATAATTAAATTTAGTCTAAATGTTAAAATGAAAACCAGAAAATTGCTAAGATAATGGATACACATTTTCCATAGTAGGGGTAAAACTAGAGTTCAGCTCCTGAAGTAGCGCGATCCATTGGTTTATTCTGCAACCCATAACTATAGAATCAGCACCAGTACCAGGTTCAAAGGAGAAAAAATATTCAGTAAGTTAAAAGTATTCAACAGTTTTTTGAGTAAATCTTGAAAATAGAACTTGTTCAACCGCATACATATTTCTAGCACCGGTTGAAAATATCATCTAACGTATCGAACATATCATTGGATTAAACTACATGAAAAACCAATGCCACCACCATGGGTATTACCTCCACTAAGGGTGCGTTTACCCTACATAGTTCCTGCAGGGAAGGAGTATGTGGAATCTATTTCACTTCCCTTCTGTGGATGAAAGTTATCAAAGGATTACCGAAAAAGCAAAGGGAAACCAAAGGAGGGAATCTTTCCTTAAAATGGCTCCTCTCCTCCAGACGTTCGCTTTGGATCTTTGCAGAAAGTTTTTCTCTACTTTTAATAATGATAATGGTTTTCATCTTTGGCTGCTCTGCTGGTCTACCAACTTGCTAGCACAAAGCCGGAACGCTGTAGTAGGGCAAGGCTATATTTTATCCTTATCTAAAGGAACAGGTTGCGTGGTAGAAAAGTGAGATTTAATTGCTAGCAATCAGTACGGTGTGATTTTGGTCGCTAAACTTTATCCTATGAGGAAAGCCGTTTAACCTATAGCCAAACGATACAGCACACATCCAGCCTTAACCTCAATGATACTCGCTCGCGTTGGAGATAAGCGATATACGTTTCGAGGGCAAGGCAAACAGGACTGGCATATCGGTGAATGCGATCTCAAACAATGACTACCATCCATGTGTCGAACGTTGGCACATCCGACATTTAAGTTTTATCCACGCTCCAGGCGACAATCACGTGCGAACTATCGTTTCCTCCTGGCAACAAGAACAATAGAAGCCACCCCTGTTCACGGTTTCTGCCGAAGGTAATTTTGGCATTATACCCTTGCTAAAGCGTTTCCGATTTGCGTTGATACCGATTTGTTTAGTAGTTTGCATTCATGTCCTGACTAACGAATGGGATCGAATCGGATATTGCGAACGAGTGCGGAATCGAAATGCTTTTTCTTTTTTTTTTTCATGCAATCTACAAGTCATTCCGTAACGGATGGATGGAATTGGTGTCTCGTTCGGGATGATTGCTTGTCGTTGGATAGTCTGTGTAGGATTATTCGATTGAGTTGAAAAAAATCTTATGGGAAAAAGCTTCAAACCCCAGCAGTTTTGGTATTTTACTACAGCAAAATTGATAATGTCAATTCCAAATTTAGTAAGCAATGTTATCACAACTATTTTTACGCGAGGCGAAATAAATGAGACAAGTATCTCTAAAACCGTTAAGACTTTGCTAATGATTTACTTGAAATAAATTATTCATAATTCCACCTTTAAATGGAAATTTAACTTTCAGCGCAAAGAAGAACTAGCATCCCCAATGATCAACAATTTGCATTTCATTCAAAATGTATTCATGCACCGCACTCGACAAATCAACCAAGTTTATCTATGAAACTACAGTAGGTGCTTTAGCAGTCTAGTTCGTGCTATCTTTTCTTGTGCCGTCGCTGGTTCACAGGGTAGTCTATTTCCTGCCAAGCCATGGGAGTGATGTTCTATATACTTCTGGGTCGAGGGTCTTATTTGATAGTTCTTTGATGCAAATTTGCTGTGCTCATGGTGGGAAAAATAATGCAATTAAGAACACGATTTTCCAGCATTTCCTTTTGAAAAAAATAAATGCTAGGCAAAATGGCTCCCCTCTGTTTTTCACTAGATTGAAGAAACTCCACTAACTTTGGTTCGAGCCATTGCTGATATCTTCCCGGGCCTAAGAAATTAATATATATTCATCACATACCACCCACCCAAATTCCATTTCATCTCGAAACATATTTCTTTCATCTCCAGTTTTGAAATCATCATTTGTTTTCAGCTTAATTTTCTGTGAACGAAGTGTTGGAGAGGGAAAATTCCATATCCACATCATTAGCAAGTGTACGTTTTTTTCTTATGTACCATATGCTTGTCAGATTCAGGCAATTTAATCACCAGACAGCATACTTTAACGCCAAGTCCCGGAAGTGTAACAAGCACTGCTTATAATGCGTACTTTGAGAACAATAACAACGAAACAAACTCAACTTGACGGAGATCCGCGACAGCGATTCTTTCAGGAATTTCAGCAATCGGCCCACGCATAGGTTCAAATTCATTTTTTGTTTATTGAAGAATAAGTTCTTAGAATAAGAATCAAAGAATAATTATGACACTCATTAAAACTACGGCACATTGCACAATGTTGATTGCGTCTTGCGGTTTCGATTATAATGACAGCTCACAATCGTGCGAATTTGTAAATGAAGCAAGGATCAAAGATAGATTGATTGGATGGTAAATGGTTAAAGCTGCACGCACAAAACTACACTCAGCAAAAAATCTAAACTAACTAGTTAAAAGTTCACACTAAATCGATGTACGCCTGGTCGACGCATAGCTTCGCATAAACGGCAACTACAGGGTGCGGCAGAAAATAATGCGAAAATTTGTTCTATTTCTTTCAAATCCCATTTTCAACTAATTCAAGCAATAATATCAACATTTTCGAGTACAGTTACCTTTATAAAGTCCTCCGACATTGACTGCCATGTGCGTGTTATGGTTGACTTCAGGGTTTTCACACTAGGGTGTGATGTTTTCCAGGCTCGTGCTTCAACATATGCCCAAATCGAATAATCCAACGGATTAAGATCTGGACTGCTAGAGGGCCACAAATCCTTCGGCCAAAACTTCATGTTATCGTTCAACCATTGTTGGGTTCGATTGGACGTGTGACACGGCGCTCCATCCTGCTGTAGGACAACGTTTTGGTCCTCGGAGAAGTTGGCCTTCACCCAGGAAGGCACTTGGTCCCTTAAAATACCGATATACACTTCGGTATTGATTTTAGCTCCAGCATCAATGAAAACAGGCGGCATTTTCAAACCGTTGGACGCCACCAAGCCAAAAATCATGACACCAGCCGGATGTTTGGTTTGAAATTTGAATTTCACTTTTTCCGGAACGTTCTCCATTTTCTGCGGTGAAATGAACCGGTCCGTGCGGCTGTTGGCCACAGCATCGATGCTGAAAAGCTTTTCGTCGGAGAACAGGATTATCATTTTTTCCTTCTTCAACAAGGAAAGCAATCTGTTGGAACGAGTCACTCGTAGTTCTTTAACCCGGTCCGTAATCAAGTGGCGTTTCAATTAATCGAGTGGCGGTTACGGACATCTTGAATTCATTGGCTTCCTTTGCAAGTTTTCTTATGGAACGCACCGGGTTGCGAGCAATTTTTGCACGGACTGATTTGATCACGTTCGGCGTGCGTGCAAAGCGCGGACGTCCACTTCCCGACTTCCGCTGCTTAGGGCCATCCTGCAGGGACTTTTTTATGCGGTAAACTGTTGCCAAATGGCACCCTACCACCTTGGCAATCTCTTGCGGCTTCTTCTGGGCGAGCAACAAACTGGTGATCACTTCTTTCGCGAACATATTGTCGAATTTGCAATAAAACAAATAGAATGTTTGGATGCAGCACTTAAAAGTAAACATAAACAAATACACTTTCGGCATAAATTAGTCACTAGCTACACGAATTAACCCAATACTCAAGTTTGAACATTTTCGCATTATTTTCTGCCGCACCCTGTATACTCGCTTAGTATAAACTTGAAATATAAGGCGCATTGTTGAATGGAGATTTATTTGAAACTCAGAATAAAATGTTTTCCCGCCCTAAATTTCTTTTTGTTTCGTCAACTTCTAACCTACACACTAATGACACCGAAATTTCTTAAATCTTTCGGTGTGAATGAAAACCGATTGACTGGATTGATTGGACTATTCGAGGATATTTTATGGGTTGGATATGTGGAGCTAGGCGTATGGTAACATTGAGCATGTCACATGCAGACATAGAGTATCATTATTTTTTCTAATTTAAACATCCGATGTAATCTAATCGGATTGATGTACTACCAAGTAAAAAGAGAGATCCGATTTACAGCCCATGACTAATTCGAACATCGAATGCTTTCGAGCACTAATTTGAAACCGGTAAAATTGAGATCAAAACTCGCTACTCATACGCCGCTGAACAGAACTAGCAATTTATTTTCGAGAATCGATGAAATGTTCACAACATGAAATGACAACATGATCGCGTCAAAGGAGTGACAGAAATGCTTGTTATAATTTTCTCACAAAACTTAGACTAAGACTAAACTTTATGCAACGTTAGTATAGTTTTTATACTATGAGACATGTAAACCCCGTGAATGATAAAAATGATTTCTTTTTAAACTATCGACAACTTCAAAAATCTCAGGGTGTACTTCAACGTCGACTTTGCTAAAGGTTGCACGGAATCAAATTGCACCACTTTTAAATGGCTTTTACTTTTTACCCGTTGGGTATTTTCTATTGAAATTTGGATGGAATTAGTTCAAAGTGTATTTGTTTACGCTGTGTAAGTTTCACTCGCAGATGTGCAGTCGTTGCGAAGATGGAGTTGGAAGAACAGCAGCGGCGCAAAGAAATTTTGCACACGTACCTTGAACATCCGGATCTTTCTCATCGTGCCATCAGCAGGAAGCTAGGAATGGTACAGTCTACGGTGTCTCGTGTTTTAAATCGGTACCACGAACGTTTGACCATCGATCGGAAAGAAAAAAGTGGGAAAAATGGATCTCCGTATAGTGTTAAGGATCACAAGCGGGTAGTTCAAGCTTTCAAGAGGAATCCCAACAGTTCAGTTCGAGATGTGGCGAAGAAACTGAATCTAACCAATTAATTAAGTTTCGTGCAAAATGCGAAAAAACGTGAAGGACTACACACATACAAAGTTCAAAAGGCACCTAATCGCGATGAACGGGAGAATACGGTAGGTAAAACACGTGCACGGAAGCTCTACATCCAGATGTTGACGAAACCACATTGCCTCGTTATGGATGATGAGACGTATGTAAAAGCAGACTTCAAGAAGCTTCCTGGGCTCCAGTTTTTCACTGCTCATCATAAATTCGATGTCCCTGAGGACGTTAGAAAGCAGAAGATGTCAAAGTTTGCCTAAAAATATATGATTGGGCAAGCAATTTGCTCGTATGGAAAGCGGAGCACCCCATTCGTGACAACTGGAATGGTCAATGGGTAGGTGTACCTAAAGGAATGCCTCCAAAAGCGATTTTCTGGCCAGATTTAGTCTCGTGCCATTACTCAAAAGAGGTTTTGGAGTGGTACAAGGCTAAGGCGGTCAATTTCGTGCCGAAGCATCTCAACCCCCCCCCCCTCCCACCGAACGCAACGGAACTGCGGCTAATTGAAAAGTACTGGGCCATCATGAAGCAGGCACTTCGGAAGCATCCTAAGGAAGTGAAATCGGAGGAAGATATGAAGAAAAATTGGATTGCCACGCAAAAAAAAAACTGGTCCAAATGTTGTACAGGACCTTATGAGTAGTGTAAAGAAAAAGGTTTGTGCATTTGGATATGGAATTGAAATTGAATAAAACAAACATGGGAAAATATTCATAACATGTTTAATTTTACTCCCTGAAAGTTTTTGAAGATGATTGGTTGAACGGGCGAATTTTGCCGAACATTTGTGTGTGTCGCAATTTGATTCCGTATACCCTTTATTATTCAAAATTTACGGATTGACGCTGCGTCGATGTCAAGTCGCCATGAAGAGACTCCACACTCAGCGAAATAAACTTTCGATATGCATAATATTGCATTATCATTATTCACCACAAGAAATCAGTATGAATTTCATTAGTTTGTTGACAAAATAAAAATATGGAGCAACCTGGATTCGAACCATGAACGTTGAGGTTATGAGTCAAGTGCCTTGACCCCTAGTATAAATCAACACTTGTAAACAGGAAAGGTTAAAAGCGTACAAGAACAACGTCGTGTATAACCAAATCCATTCATAAGTCAGGCTTATGAAATTCCAAAGCATCGTTCATAAGTTGTACCTTATGAAATTCTTAAGTTTAGTTAGTTGCTAGAAAGTGGTATAAATGCAACTTGGATTGCGTTACTCCTGTCATTTATCGGATGAACCCCATAGTCAAAGCTGACGCAACTGTGGCACATTTTTGACATTTGTACTTCTCGAAGATATAACCTGGCAGTCCTGGAAAATTGACGTTATAAATTGTTGTGGTGTTGTTGTGATTTGTTTATTTCGTCACGCAACGGAATTAAGTTTTGGAAAAAAATGATTGTCAATGAACTTTTTGATCTACCTGTTTGTTGAGGTGAAATTTTAAGTGAAACAAAGAATGAGGTAAGTGATAAAACAAATAAATCGAGACTTGATATCACTTAGCAGCTTCACCCTAATGGCAATTTTCTTGAAGCAAATTGGAGGCAGGATATGGAACCATCAACCTCCATATCCTAAATATTTTGAAAAAGCAGAACGTCTGCAGCCAGGCTCTGTTTCAGCTACCCGAAAACAAATTCTTTTGGATTTACAATTAAATGTATTGTAACCATAAAATAGAATTAAAAGTATTAATTGTAAACTTGTATTGTTCATGACAATAAGATGACAAAAGAAATTATTAATTCCACGATAGAATCTAATGTAAATTGAGACATCGACAGAATAAGGGGAATGTTATGTATATTAACTATAGAAAATATATCGAAAAATATAAAATTTCTCAATCGGTCGGCGCTCTGGACAGTTTGGAGGACGACGAACATTGACACTATTTTCCTTGTACCATTTTTGTATCACTGTTGAGTAGTTACAAGATACCAAATCGGTTAAAAACAGAGTGTTTTGAGAATACTGCTTTAGAAGTGACATTAAGCGTATATGAAGGCAGTCTTCGATGTAGATTACACTGTTAACGTTAAGTTAAGTTGAGATGAATGGTTGACTAATTTTACCGCACGCACAAATGGCTTACCAAACGAGATATTTGTTTGCAAATGTTTCGATCTTCTATTCTTTAAACTCAGGCTCTAGGCTTCCTCTGTCCTTCGTAGTGTAGAGTTTTTTAAAAGGATTTGTGAAACCTCGGCCTTCAGGTATGTTGCATCGTCCTGTACGATACAACTTGTATATTTGGTTAACAACGATTCATAGAGCTTTCGGGCCCGACTTTTCGCTCTTTCAAACCCTTTATCATATCGGCGAGGATTCTTCTGGACTTTTTTTTTATTTATTATTATTTTCCGTCGGCCTATTTATTTATTTATTTATTAACTTGTCTTCGAAAAACTCGTACAGACAGATA
This sequence comes from Aedes koreicus, assembly GCA_024533555.2. Lineage (NCBI taxonomy): Eukaryota > Metazoa > Arthropoda > Insecta > Diptera > Culicidae > Aedes > Aedes koreicus. The sequence continues at coordinate 37,861 of JAHHFK020001386.1, forward strand.
ATACTATAAACTAATACTAGATTTGTACATTGTCTTGGATGTGTTGAAATCAAAATGGTCAGACACTTAATTAAACCTACGGCAACAAACGTCAAATGGATTGTTCTGTCCGAATAGAGTACGATGCGTAGATAATCGAAGGAAATCCGCACGCCGAGTTATTCTTGTTGGAGCGTTAAGTTGTACGTTACCCAGGAGCGCTGAACAATCAATATTATTACTCAGGATGTCGAATATGAAGAGCCGCTGCAAAAGAATCCTTCTATTAGCCAACATCAATAGGCGTACCACAGCGCACCGCTGTTCGTAGGGGGGCAATCGTACAGGATCATTCCAAGGCAGACGGCGGAGCGCAAACCGAAGAAAGTTGCGTTGAACTCTCTCGATTCGTTGAATATGAACGACATGGTATCAACAATCAATATGCAACTAGCGATTTGAAATTGGTTCACTGTTGTAGAACCCCTTGGTCCGAAGTACACCTTGAAGCCAACACCTAAGTATAAATATTTGCGCCTTTATTTTGATTTGCTGTGTTAATTTGACAGAATATTTGAGAGTGTGTTCATGTGAGTTCATTATTAGGGGCGTATTACTAAGCTTGGGACCGATGTGCTAGTACTGACTGAGCCAAGAAAAAATCGTATTTGTTCGGGACCTACACAGAAACAAAAGCGTTCACGAAAATGAATTGCTGCTATTTGTTGTGCGAAGTTTAGCTTGCTGTCAAGTAGTACACCGAGATCCTTTACTGTATTTACCCTAGCGATACTGGTTGTCTCCATTCTGTAATCGAAGATGGTTGCATTCCTTGTTCGACAGAATGTGATGACGTTACATTTACGGACGTTGACTTCCATGCCGTTTAGCTTGCATCAACCCAACAATGCGTCGATGTCTGCTTGGATAGAACAACATTCAACTAACGAAGAAACCACGCGGTAGAACTTAAGGTCATCTGCAAACATTATTTTTGGTGATTTAATCGTTTCACAAAGATCGTTGACAAATAGCACAAAAAGCAGAGGACCCAAATGACTCCCCTGAGGCACACCAGACGTGACATTGAATGGATCCGAGCATGTCCCATTAATGCGTACGTAGGCACTACGCCCCGTAAGGTAGGAGAATGTCCATTGAGCCAACCAAGTGGGTAGGCATCAAATGCTTTGGTGAAATCGATATAGATGGCATCAATTTGCTTTTCCAGGGCGTTGACTAACGAAGAAACAAAAGTCATCAGGTTGGTAGAGGTTGAGCGTTTTTTTCACGAATCCATGCTGAAACTCGGAGATATTATGATGCCCGTGAGGATAAAGCGAATCGTGGATGAGGCTTTCAAAAACTTTCGGCATACAACTCAAGATCGAGATGCCACGGTAATTCTGGATGTTGTGTATACTGCCAGCTTTGTGAATGGGAGTAATGGCAGCTGTTTTCCAAGCACTTGGGAAAATACCTTCCACAATCGAACGGTTGAAAAGAATGGTGGCGGGCACAGTTTTCTAGCTTTCCGTAGTCGATTTCGTAGACGTTGAAACTCGCTGTTCCACCAAGGTTGTCTTGTCCCCGAAAATCGGCGTCGTTGCTTCACCGTTGCTTTCCTCACATGGTGACAATCACCGACGCCAGGAAGACGACTCCACCACCTGGACCCTACCTAACGACTCATGAATATGAGCCGGGACCAACGGCTTTACTTCTCTTCCGAAGGAAGACGTGACCAGATTTTTTCGCCTCAGAAAAACCACCGACGTTGGCTGGGATTGAACCCACTGGGGTGCCAAGTAGCAGTCACGCTTACCACTACACCACCGACGCTGGCTTCTGGACTTTGAATGACCTCAGTCCTTTAATCTCACTTTAATGTACTGCACAGTTGAGTTAGCTACATCCACTTTTTTGCCAACATCTCTGACCGACATGTTGGGCTTCCTCTTGTATACTTTCACCACTTGTTTCTCATCTTGTTTGTTGCGTGTCCCCCTTTTCGACTGCTTGGCTGGCTTCCTCTGAGCCGTTTGGTTTGCAGAAACTTATTGATGACATTGAACACCGCTTGTTGCGTTACCCCGACCGAATTCACGATTGTTTTCTGTGAACTAATAGGATTTTCTAACCACTTGTTCAAAATAAGATTTTACAGCTCCTGTTGTTGAGACGCTATTTTAAAAACTTCAATTTAAAAGTATACAATACCTTGGTCGACGCGAAGGTAAAAGGATCCACTGACAGTTAAACCATACACTGAAACAAAATTCTTTCGTTAGCTTAGACCATTGAAGCGACAAAGTTACAAAAAGTATTTCCGACTACGCTTTGTTAGTCATACGTTGTAGCTTCATTTGCCAACTTTCTAAATGCACCCGTTTTCAAGATAATATGCATTTAATGTCTGCAAAAAACATTGTCTTGAGATACATCCCTTTTTCATAAGAAAGTCGTGATTTTCCATCTACATTGACAAGTTTTTCATAAAATATATGACCTACATACATTTCCTACAAGTTATTTGACAAGTTATTGACATCAAGAAGATTGAACTATTTTCATGTATCGAGTGAAATGAAGATGAATTATTATATTGAGTGCACACGCAAGAAAAAAATCATTCACAATTTCAGAAATCATACCGTTGAATTTTTCTCATACACTGTCTGACAGAAAACAGGTTGCTTGATGTCTGATAAGTCAGAGTAATAAGTTACAATTAACACGCGTTACAATTCGTTCTTTGCGGTCTCAACTTTTACGGTTTCGTGCTTTTCGGACAAATGTCTATCTCAGTTGTTTCAAGTCATAAATCTCAACGGTCTTCGACAGAATTGTTGGATTTAGGATTAATTGAAAATTGCACCGCTAGAGGCGCTTTACTTTCGAGTTACTATAAATGAGTGCAGATATGGCCTCACCAGTTAGGACATATCAGTCTTTAGTAATCTTGTCCTAGTCGTAAAATTCTTCATAAAAATAAGCATATAAGTTCGGAATTCACTAACTACACGGCGCTAGTGTCGCATATGATATGACCTTTCAGTTTGTTATTGCTATATCTCGAAAGTCTTACTAGTAAGGACGTTGCTTTCTTAAGTAAACTTTCCCCAGTGGCCAAGCCCTTTCGGATGATGGTTCTTATGTTCGGAATGCACATATATTTGGAATTCACTCACTATGCGGTGGTAGTATACATATGAGCTTCCAGTTTGATTATGCTGTATCTTAAGAGCCTTATCAGTTAGGACATCGCTTCCATGAGAAAATTTGTTCTATTGACCAGGCCCATCCAAATAGTTATCACATACGTTCGGGTTTCACTCACTACGTGGCGCTAGTATGGGAATGAGGTTCCAGATTATTGATGCTATTTCACAGGAGTCTTATCAGTTAGGACATTGCTTTCTTCAGCAAACTTGTCCCAGTGGCCAAGCCCTTCCAAATGATGGTCACATATGGTCAGAACTCACTTACTACAAGGCACAATGCAAATTTCTGTATGCAATACCAAGAGAGCCTTACCAGGACATTACTTTTTTTCAGCCAACTTGTGCTAGTGGCCAAACTCTTCCGTATGGTAGCTATAAGTCCGGAATTCACTCACTACGTTAGTGTGAATATCATTTTCCAGATTGTTTATGCTTTATCTTGTGAGCCCTACCAAATAGCACATTGTTTTCTTCAGTAAACTTGTTCTTATGACCAGGCCCTTCCGGATGATAGCCACATACGTTTAGTTCACAGTCACTACGCGGTGCTAGTGTGCATATTCTTTCCAATTTGTAAAGAATGTGCACACCAAAAAGTAGTCAACGGGAAATTAGTGGTATTAAATGGAAAATATGAGAAAATCAAAAGTAAATCATTTATTTAAGACTTCATAAAAATACAAATATAAAACATATACAGTTAAGTCAATTTGACTTGTTATATGTTATGCCCGCACCTTTCGTTTGACACCTTCCATCAGTTTTTGCACAGTGTCATCCGTCCCCAATTTTGCAGCTTTCTGCCAGTTACGCCTGAAGCTTTTCTCATCAATTGCTACGCTATTCGTTTTTCGAAGATTCCTCTTGACCAGAGCCCAATACTTTTCGATCGGACGGAGTTCTGGCAAATTTGGCGTATTGCAATAATTTGGGACAATATTTACACCATTAGCAATGTACCAATCCTTAGCCAGTTTTCCATAGTGGCAAGATGCCAGGTCAGGCCAGAACAGCACCGAACCGTTGTGTTCCCGAACGAACGGCAACAGTCGTTTATTCAGACACTCTTTTACGTAAATTTGTCCATTTAGAGTGCCAGTCGTGATGAAGATGTCGCTTCTGAGACCGCATCCACATATTGCCTGCCATACGAGGTATTTTTTTGGGAACTTCGACAATTTTTTTTGCTTAAAACGATCAGCAACATTTCCTCTTTGCAACGAGGTATAAAACTGTAGTCCCGGTATCTGCTTAAAGTCAGCTTTGCAATATGTTTCGTCGTCCAATATTATGCAGTCGTATTCCTTCAGCATAGTGTCATATAATTTTCTCGATCGAGATTTTGCGCTCTTGTTCTGGCTGTCGTTACGATTTGGAGCAACACCTACTTTGAATGATTTCAAGCCTGCACTTTTCTTCACTTTCTGGACGAACGATGGAGACATTTTCACTTTTTTCGCCACATCACGAACGGAGATATTCGGTTTCTTCTTAAATTCTTTAATCACTTTCTTCCTCTCCGCGACGAAACGAGAATCATGGTTACCTCCGGAACCGACCTTTCTCTTTAAAGTTAAGCGCTGCTGAAAGTTTTTTAGCACTTTAGTAACCGTCGATTTTGCGATTTTTAATGACTTGGCAATATCGCCGTGCGACATATCTGGATTTTCCACTCTTTTGTGCAAAATTGCTTCGCGTACGCGTTCTTGATTCGACGCCATTTTACTGAATAAAGGTTACTGTAGCCAAACGACGTCTTCATCATAGCACACATACATTAATATTCATGTAGTAGTGATCGGATTAGCAAAGCGTACACGGAGAAGACTGCATTAGGGCATTTCCGACGACTACTTTTAGGTGTGCACATTCTTTATTCAATATTTTGTAGAATATTTCAATGGGCAATTATAACCAACTAATAATTCATAATAACATATATAGAAACAAAGCAAACTCGGTTTTTGAAAGGAACAAAATCTTCATTAAAAGGAGGAAAAAAAGTAATTATTTAAGATTCAGCAGTAAACATGCATTTGTTCCTTCCCAATGCTGTACTAAGGCCTGTACTCGAAGAAAATGCACCAGTCAAAAGTGTTCGCCAAAAATTTTTTGGGGATTTTCCTGAAACTTTCAGGGAATTAAATAATACATATGGATTATATTTCGGCATAATTACTTTATTCAATTTCCATTCCATCGCTGAAAGCCCGCACCTTTCCCTTAAGAGCCCTCATTACATTTTGTGTAATGGTGGAGCCGACCTTTTTGGTCACTTTCATCCATTCTTTCTTCAACTCCAGCTCGTTCTTAAACTCCTTGGATGATTTTCGAACTTTGGCCTTCATTATGGCCCAAAATATTTCCACCGGACGAATCTCTGGTGAATTTGGGGGGTTGGCGGTTTTTGGTACAAGAACAACGTTATTGTCTCTGTACCAATCCAACGTCGATCGCGCGTAATTGCATGATGCCAGGTCCAGCCAAAATAATGTCTCGCCTCCGTGGGACCACAGGAAGGGCAACAGACGCTTCTGGAGGCACTCGGTGCTGTAAATTTCGCTGTTGATGGTACCCGTTGTGATGTACGGTTTACTCAGTTTACCGCATTGGCATATGGCCTGTCCGAGCAAGTATTTTTTGGCGAATTTGTTCACTTTCTTCTTCTTTATGTCTTTCGGAACATCAAACCGTGATTTGACAACGTAGAACTCCAGCCCCGGTATCTGCTTTGCGTCTGCCTTGATGTAGGTTTCGTCATCCATAACCACACACATCGGTTTCATTAACCACTCTCGATACAGCTTCCTTGCACGGGATTTGGCCGCCGGTTCGGTGCCTTGCGGACCTTGAATACCTAAAGGGTTATACGGTCAAAATTTGGTCAAGGGAAAACGCGTGTAAATCGGTGAAATCGTTTATTTAAAAAATCAAATTAAATTTCTTTTTCAAGTTCAATTAGTATAAAATTCAGGAAAAATATTCAGTTAGGCTTCCGCTTTTCCAAATCCGAATTGCCGGGCCTTACGCTTGACCCCTGCCATCAGATTTTGTACAGCCACCTTGTCCACCTTCTTCGCCGCAGAAAACCAGTTTGCCTTGAACTGCTGCTCGTCCTTAGCAGTTTTTTTGGTCTTTTTTAGGTTCCGCTTGACAATAGCCCAGTATTTCTCAATTGGGCGGAGCTCTGGCGTGTTGGGAGGGTTCTTGTCCTTGGGAACCACCTGCACGTTGTTGGCGGCGTACCACTCCATGGCCTTTTTACCGTAATGGCAAGATGCCAAATCCGGCCAAAACAGTACGGAACAACCGTGTTTCTTCAGGAAAGGCAGCAGACGTTTATTCAAACACCCTTTCACGTAAATTTCTTGGTTGACAGTCCCGGAAGCTATGAAAATGCTGCTTTTCAAGTCACAGGTACAGATGGCTTGCCAAACCAGATATTTCTTTGCGAACTTTGACAGTTTCGTGTGCTTGAAAATATCTGCTACCTTTCCCCTTCCTTTTGCCGTATAAAACTCCTGTCCCGGAAGCTGCTTGTAGTCGGCTTTGACGTAGGTTTCGTCGTCCATTACCACGCAGTCAAACTTCGTCAGCATCGTCGTGTACAGCCTCCGGGATCGCGCTTTGGCCGTCGTATTTTGTTTATCATCGCGATTTGGAGTCACTACCTTCTTGTAAGTCGATAGTCCGGCTCGTTTTTTGGCTCGATGCACGGTTGTAGACGATACACCCAGCTTATTTGCGGCATCTCGGAGAGATAGGTTAGGGTTTCGCTTGAAACTACCGGCAACTCTCTTTGTCGTCTCAGCGGCTTCCGGTTTTCGATTTCCCCCCGATCCAGACTTCCTGGCTGTCGACAAACGTTCCCCAAACACTTTAATTACATTTGTAACGGTTGATTTGGCAACTTTTAGCGATTTTGCCAACTTTGCGTGCGAGTAGCTCGGATTTTCGCGATGCGCGAGCAAAATTTTGATACGCTGCTCTTCTTGCTTGGACGGCATTTTGACAACTGAAGAGTGAATTCCAAAATCAAAATAGGAGCAACATTCTACACACACACACCTTCAAAATGAGGGGTGTTCAGGTTTTTTAAATGCAAAATTGAAAGAAATACGTCAAGTTGATATTGACCAAATTTTGACCGTATCGCCCTTTAGAAGCCCAGCTCGTTTCATAGTTTGCTGAACGAACCAGACGGAACACTTTGCCTTCAGAGCGGCGTCGCGAATCGAAAGGTTCGGTTTACACTTGAAATAATCCAACACCTTCCGGGCCTTCACAGGGTCAGCTGTCTTCGATTTTCTTCCACTTCCAGCCCACCGCTCGGTCATCTGGGACTCATTAAACGATTTTACCACCCGAGACACAGTTGTATGGATGATTTCCAGTTGTCTCCCGATCCATCTCATGGTCGCAGTCAGATTTTCCATGACGGCGCGCAAAATTCTCCGGCAATTTTCTTCTTGTTTCGATGACATCTCAATAACCACTGAACCGATTGTTATGAAATCTTGCACATGTAAACAATTCACTCAAAACGGGTAGTTTTACCAGTTATTTTTATCAATTTTTACCCACGGACAAAAAAGTTAAACACGGATAAAAATGGTGCATTTTTTTCGAGTACAGGCCTTATTATAATTAATTGTCTTCTCACTCACATTATTATTATACAACAATTATGTAACTAATTAATTCATAATTAAATTATTATCAATAATTAAAATCATTGTGAAACCTATGAGATCCACTTAATAAAATTATGGCAGTGTAAAAAACTGGAACATCACATCAAAATTTTCAATTTACTATTCTTTATATGACTTGTAGTTTCAGATTATCTATGAAGTTTCCGAATTTTTGTGAAATAATGTATTCGAGGCTATGATACATTGTCTAAATTTTTAATTTCCTAATGGAGGACAACAATCTGCATACATGTGTAATTATTATTATCATTTCACATTTAAGTGTCCCTTCACTATGTTTTATATACTATTCTATATGACATTGCAAACTGATTTTACTTTCTTATAATTATCATTACCATTTTAAATATTATTTTATTATTCTTACCTCAGAGCGTATGGTATGGTATGACCACGCATCCTTCCTCCCCTGTAGATTCACAAAATGTGTTGTGGTTTAAATCTATTCATTTGAATCCAACTTATTTTACATAATCATATTTTGTGGTTAATGCAACGCAGTAGGCCTGGCCGCTTTGACGCTTGTATCATGTCTTTGATATGCTGCAAGCATCAATACTGACAAAAAAAATAATTGGGCGTCATCTAACCCAATTATTTCCAGAATGTTTTTCCGCACTGGCTACGCTTGTATTAGATTAGATTAGTGATTTATGATTTTGATGGTTTTGGATAAAATATAGAATATAAAAAGAATTGAGAACAAAATGTGTTGCTATTTGTTTCCTCATATTATGAAAATTTCAATGATTTTTTAATTGTTTCAATAAATCAAACCGAGGCACGTTAAAATGTCCAAACTGTTAAAAAATATCACAAAACACCGTTAAACTGAACGTAGCATGAAAAAATATCATACAGAATGCTTGTCACAAATGTAATTACAGGCGGTTATTGCTTAATTTATTGCAAATCATCAAATCAATTTTAAAAACAGAATATTTTCTCAATATGGTCAAAAACTTGTCCAAAAATGAAATAATAAAATAAAATAATAAAATTTATGGTAATTTTGGTGTTTGATTATGTAGATCTTGAATGTCGCCATAAATACACGTAGACAAAAGTGTTGAGTTTCAATCAAGAAAATCTCCTGGGCTTCTTTAGTGTCAAAATGGTTTTATGGCTGTTTTATCATAACTTTTCTTTTAATATCAAGCTTTTTACTCGTTTAGGAAAAATAAGTCAGGAAACTCACCTGAAGTTTTACCTTAAAAATGATTTTGTTACTTGGGTAAGACATATTCTCCCAAAAATCATAATTTTAGTGACAACATACCACGCTAGATTGAGCCCGCCATGACTAATCATAACTTGCACCTCTCAACGTCTCAACAAGACATAACACATGTTGTCACATCCCCATCACATCACATCTACTGATTGACGTTACAGCAAGGATAACGCTTCGACAAACAAGCCCAGACCCTCGCAGTCATTTCAATTTGCCTAGTCACTCACAATCTTCCACCGCCCTTCTTCTTCCTTCGATGTTATCGTTCCAGCAAGCTCAAAGCTAAACAAACGTCAATGTCTTTGCTTTTGCCAATGTTCCACTGTCACTGTAGGCATACATTCGACTTGACTTCCCTCGTTTATGCATATGGCTGAGAGTTGTCCACTAAACGTTCCCGCAGCTCCTATCAAAGCACATTAATCGAAAAAGGCAACCGAAGTGGCACTGGGACCCATCACTTGGGGAAAGGTCGCTTCAACAGTGCTTAACATTTTCCCTCGGTGTTGGTCGACATAACACCGGAAGGGTTTACACATTTTTCAGGTTAAACAAATATTCTATCACCTGTGCTCGATATGATGGAAGATGAGGGTTATTGTTGAGGGCTGCGGAATGTGATGCAAATCAAGCTGTTCACAAACATATGTGCGGACTTTAGAGTTTTAGCCAAGAAAGATGGCACATATTCAGGCAGATTCCTTCATCAATTTACAACTTGTTCTGCCAAGCCATCGAAACGACTTCTTTTTGGACACTTACCTTAAGTCTCATACCGATGTCTTATGCAAAACTAAAGAGAAGCAAAATTTCCATACGTAAGTATATGCCGCAAAACAAACAGCTTCTGCCCCGATGACGAGATGATACTGGCAAGGCATTTTATGCAAAATAGCCAAGGGTCCGACCAAAGGAATGAATGCCATGAAATACACCCACATTCATACACGTGCTGCTTACATCACACCAGACCATGGTACGGGTAAAGGTCATTTTATTCTTCGCTTTGAGAATCCCCTTACTCATACGTCATGTTTACGACGATGACGACAAAGACGGTTCCCTCGGGCTTATACATTATAACTCAAAGAATTCTGGCAGCACATCATGCAACATCCCATTCCTGTTCCCGTACTTTCGGGTATGTCCCCCATCCTAGAGGTCAATACAAGATCCCACATTTCATCTTAAAGCCCTGCTGTCGGTGAAACAATTAAGACGATCCCAGCTTAAATTTAATACCGTTTCTCGTTGTATTTTCTCTTTAATCAGTCGCTCGGAGTTTGGGGCTCTCCTTTTCCATTTAGCAGCAAATACCTACTCATAAAAGTGTGAAATTAAATTTGTAGAAGCATCGGCACGCTACTTGCTGTCCCGATATTAATCCCTGCGCTCCATTCCAAAAGCAATCAAAGCTTTTGTGTGTTCAGAGTTGATGCCTTCATTTTATTGAAAGCATGGTCTGAATTACTATACACAGAAAAAAAATAATGAATTTTAACAGGCGCGTAAAATTTCCCCTCATTTCATTCCAAGCCAAAGGAGGCATTAACAGGGAAATTTTTTGCAATCTTTCATGCGCCATACAACAATGTTTGCAATCTTTCACACAACAGACTAGATTCAGGCGTCTTCTGGATTAAATTTACATGAAATATCCCATTAATTTCTGCCAAATCTAGCATTCCCTTTATGTGCATTAGATAACGCAGAAAACTAAATGTTTCTTTTTATCTGTGTAAGAAGTGTATGGAATAGAAGTTACAAAACATTCAAAAATGGAATTAAGACTACAGGGTGAGTGGTAATTCCTGACAGTGTTTTATAAAAATGTGTAACTTTGGATGGGTTAATCACAGATATGTTTGCACATTTTTATTTTAGAGTGTATTCAAATATCAACATAACTTGCAAGTTTGTTTTGAATTTTCATGGGCTCAAGAAGTAGAAACAATCTAGACCGTGTACTGTTTTAAAGAAATTGAAACCACTCGGAACAAACGAAAGATTCATCTTTCGCACCATCATACGCTACAAAAAAAACAGTTCTTGGAAAATACCTCCCAGACCAGAGCAGAGAGCGGATTCGGCGGCATTCTGGTAAGTCTGGCCGAAAGATGGCCAAATAACTGAAAATGTCGCAGTCAATGATCAGGAATATTTTGAAAGACGACCTTGGACTGCATCCATTTAAAAAAAACGAGTACATGGCTTTATTGAAAAGCAGAAAATTGCAAGAGTCGAAAGATGTCGGAAGCTGCTCAAGCGGTGTTTGTGAAAATCTGTTTTCGGACGAAAAAATGTGCTGCCTGAATTGCTATAAGGGTGTATCGGACAACAGTTATAAACATTCAAAAACTTGAAATAGAACTAAAGACAATTCGCAAGTTTTCAAAGCAATGTTTTTTATTAAAGCTTAACATGTTAAAATATCAATGAATCTATCAAATTAATCAGATGGTTGATTCAAGCATAATGATCATACTTAAGCCTGTATACCGTCCATCAAGTCCTGCACAGAGGTTTTTGTGCACTTCTTGGAAGCTGTTAACAAGTTTTTCTTGAAGTCTCACATGTTGTGGGCCACTACAAGTGCCTTTTTGAGGTTCCGCTTGGCGATTGCCCAGTAGCATTCTATCGGTCGTAATTGGGGACAGCTTGGTGGGTTGATAACTTATCAAACGAAATCAACGTTGTTATCAAAAGAGCAGAGTTGATCTGGCATAACGGGCAGAAGCCAGAGTCGGCCAGAATGGAAGAGGATTCTTATGCTTCCGATATAGTGGAAGGAACCTCTTTTGCAAGCACTTATTTCGGTATATTTCAGCATTTATTGATCCTTTTGTGTAGAAAATGGACGATTTTAAGCCACATACGCAAATTGCTTACCAAACGAGACTTTTTTTTTGCCGAATTTCTCCGTCGCAGCAGCCGTATCCCCAATTGGAAAACTCTCCCCAACCGATTTGGTGTCGACTTGAGGTCCCGGCAGTGTTCTAGCATCCTCTTTCACGTACTTTTCGTCGTTCATCACACTGCGGAGGGATCGACAAAAATAACGTTGAACAGCTTTCGGGCCCTGAATCTGGCACGACACTTCTGCTCCGGAGATTGCTTTGATACTTTCTGCTTCCTGTATGTCTTCAAATAATTTCTTCTCTTAATCCACAGGATAATCCGAATGCTGGTTCTGTATTTGTTGTGAAAATCACGAGTAGGGATTGGCGACTTTTTGGTCCGATTCAGGAATGCTGGAACCGTATATTCGTCAAGTTCTCGGCAGATCTTGCATGATGTATGATGAGTTGTAGAACTCACCATACTTTTCAATTACCATTTTATTCTTGCTGGGAGCACTTAGGCCGTTTTGGCAATCTGAGTGCAGTTACATCCTTTTTAGTAAAGGGTGTACCGTTTAAAATCCACACACACAAAATTCATTCTCAAAATTCGAGTTTTTATCCGATTATCACAAAATTTTCAGGGAGTAAAATTAAACAATTGACTTTAGTTTAAGCATCGTTCATTTGATTTATTTTGCTTTTATATCCGAATGCGCGAACCTTAACCCTAGCCATAAGGTTCTGCACGACCTCACAATCAACAGTTTTTTGCATATTTACGCATTCTTTCTTCATTTCTTCTACATTCTTCTCCACTTTAGGTCGTTTTAAAGCTACTTCTTCATAATGGCCCAGTATTTTTTTTCTATTGGGCGCAGTTCCGGAGTGTTTGGGAGGGGGGGGGGGGGGGGTACGAAATCGACATCATTCGCCTGAAACCACTCTAGCACGTCCTTCGTGATGATGCCGCATGATGCCAAATCCGACCAGAAGATCGTCGGACCGTCGTGAGCCTTGAGGAGAGGGAAAAGCCACTTTTGGAGACACTCTTCCAAATACACCTGTCCATTCATGGTGCTTGCGGTAACGAAAGGTGTACTCCGGTTTCCGCAAGTACAAATCGCTTGCCAAATTAAGAACTTCTTGGCGAACCTCGACATCTCCTGTGTCCGGAGGTTCTCGGGACTGGAATCTGGTTGAATTCCGCCTTCACATATGTCTTGTCATCCATTACGCATCCATTTCGTTGACTCTTGGTCGTTCAATATCCGGGCACGACTTTTTGCGACGGTATTCTGTTTCTCATCACGGTTTGGGGCATAGGCGTAGCCATGATTTCAAATAGGGGCGTTTTTTTTTGAAGAGAGAGAGAGAGAGAGAGAGAGAGAGAGAGAGAGAGAGAGAGAGAGAGAGAGAGTTATAAATCGTCTCCAACCAGTGGTTGCACATACTGAACAATTAACATTTACGGACAATACAACGCCCGGTGGACCAGTAAAGTAGGGTTATTTTCATGTTCCACCAGATGGAGCGAGAATAGAGCCCTCACTATATGACAATACGCCTGAATGACAGATGGATTATCATCTCTACTCTCACCCAAAGTATTTTACAATACCCGTCCCATTCTGGCATCAAGATTATACAATTCTAGGCTTGTTCTGGAATGAAAAACAACGATTTCACAAACTTTCAATTTTCTCCATGTTTCTAAATCAAACCGCATTAAATGTCAAACATTTAACGGGTACTGCTATATCTCGATATATTTATTTCATAGTCATGTTTGATTTTTGTATAGGATAACCACCGAATTTGTTTGCAGTTTGTACTGAAAATGTACTATTCATCCGCGACTCTCTCACCCATATATTGGCAAAGCAACACCGCAGATACATCGTTTTTTACTCACCGTGCTCACACCGTTTCAATAGATTATATATTTTTTAATGGTTGTTTAATAAGTGATTAACTATTAACAAACTTGCATTTTGAGTTTTGGTGGTTTAAAGCTTATGGTTTGTGTCCTTTTAACATACCTTTAATATAATTATTATATGATATTATATAAATAGGAACATCAAGAATAACCTTTTAAAAGGACGTAAGTCGCAAATGTAAGCAAGCTGTGATTTTTGTGCTAAATTGATGCTACTTGCATTCTTAATACAAGCTTAGTTAGCAAATGATTTAGAAAATTTGATTCATCAATGACGAAAAGAAATTCACATGCGTTCTAACAGTTATTCCTCAATATTTCAAAAATAGATTATATACACTGGTGCATCTGCGTTTTGAAATTTGAACCAATTTATCTGATATGATTCTAGTGAAACACGTTCTTCCGAAACACGGTGTATGTAACAATCATGTGCATCTGAGTAGTATGAAACGTAAACGGTGTATCATTGAATTACATTAAAATTGTTGTTCAAATTTGAGAAAAACCACCATTTTGCATATATTTCTTTTCATGGTTATTTCAGTTGCATTAAAAAACATTCGTTTTGGTGTGTTCGCTTGTTTCTTTTAATTACATGCTGGAAAATATTATACTTACTTTTGAAAAACTTTCGAATGTCCATTTATGGTACTTCTAGATAAAAATGAAACAAATAACAGCTTTAAACTGCTAATAATTAAAAAAAAACCGTTGCGCAATTCCCACATTGTGCACTAAATTCGCCAGCAGAGCAACTTTTTTCAAAATCAAATAAGGAATGAGAAGTATCGACATTGATAACGGGTGTCCACTAAATAATGAGAACGAAAAGAATGGGTCAGGAAAAAAATACCAGTGAAGTTTTGTTCAAACTGATTTATTTTATTAAAAGGGTCAACTTAAATCTTCAAACTAAGTTTAGTGAATATTTTCATATGGTCCGTGGTCCGCCGCGCGGCGCAGCTTAGTCGTTATGCTGGAACATGACCGTTGGACGGCAGCCACATCGATTTTTCGGATGCAGCTTTTGATCCTGTTGGTAAGTTGCTTGGTGTTCTTGGCCTTCCAATTATTCTTGTATACCATGGAGCTCAAAAGACCGAAGAAATCCTCGATAGGACGGCACTGTGGCAAATTTGTCGGATTCCGGTCTTTTGGGACATATGGTATATTTTGGCTCTCCAAAAACGTTAGCGTTTTTTTTGCGTAGTGCGATGATGCCTTGTCCGGCCAAAACACGTATTTGCCATCCGAGTGATGTTGTTTAAGAAATGGGATGAGTATTTTCTGCAAACACTCTCTTTGGTACACCTCCTGGTTGATGGCCAAACCGCTTGGTTTGAACCACGGCTTCGAAATATTACGATGTATAACATAACCTTCGATTCAAATTTGTGCTTGAACTTATACATTACTTTTGGAGGAGTAGTAGATTTGTCCTTAGTGTAGAATCGATCGTTTCCCGGTATCTGAGACTTTGAAAGAGGAAAGTAGCTTTCGTCGTCCAGAACGAAAGATTTTCCGCCGTAATTCCGAGTCATCCAGCGGCATTGGGATTTCACGGTTTGAATCTGCTCATCTGTGTACTCTGGGGATCTGGTTTTCTTTCTACACACTATTCCTTCTTTCTTTAGCGTCTTGCAGATGAGTGACTTCGAACAATGGAACTTTCGGGCTGCTTCCCGTTGACTTACCGAATCCTTGTTGTTGAACATGCTGCGCAGCGAGCGGAGCGTTTTCTCATTCATTATTTTCGCTGGACGGCCGCAACCTTTCTTCCGGGTTACTCTCATGCATGCCAGGATACGGTATACGGTGGATACCGGAACTTTTTCACGACAAAAATGGTCCACCGTGTATTTTTTTCCACGATCTTCGTTCGCTTGAAAGAATTGTACAACGCGCGCGCGCAGTTCTTCCTGTTTCGACGGCATGCTGAACACGACTGAACATGTTAGAGTGAAATAAGAGTGTATGAAAATTTTCTGGAGAGTGCAACGATTCATTCATCTAAAGTGACATTTCTATGCGGCCGTTTTTGTTCTGATGGAAAAGTATTGAAATCATTCTCATTTTTTAGTGGACACCCGTTAGTAGCTTTCTTCTTAGTTCATACGAGTGTTCTCGACTTGTAGTGGTATGAATTTGATTGAGGAATTTCCATTATTCTTGTTTTATGCCTTTGTCATGCAAAATACTAACCGAGTGCTTATGAATGTATTCTACCCGGTGATTCGTTTTGTTATGATGGTTCTTCTGTTTATAAACACGCGCAGAACCATCGCTTATTCTTCCGGTCTTCCTCTAAAATCTTCATCGATTGCTTGTCAATCTGCCAAATTTGGAAGACGTCTGCATTAAGTCATCTCAA
Organism: Aedes koreicus; assembly: GCA_024533555.2. Lineage (NCBI taxonomy): Eukaryota > Metazoa > Arthropoda > Insecta > Diptera > Culicidae > Aedes > Aedes koreicus. The sequence goes on from JAHHFK020001386.1 coordinate 54,169, forward strand.
ATTATAATAATTCGTCCAATATATCACAAAACACTGCGATTGGTTGAGTGGATTAGAGTCTCTCCCAGTTGGTATTAAACCGATGAGCATGGATATCAATACAAACAAAAAGTAGCCAGAAGGCACGAAATGCATCTTGGGACTCTTATTTTTACGAAATCCCTCAATTGCAGTTTTTAATGGATTAACATAGATTGTTCATTAGAAACTTCAACTTGATTGATACAGTTATTAGTTACAGTAGTGCAATAGATTGTAGGATACAGTATTAAAAATTGAAAGTTACGAAAAAAGAGTTTGGTTCGAGCATCGGCTGTGAAAGGTTGTGTCGATGCTTTATTACGCACTATTTTCCTATCGGGCATGGCACGTTTCGTATTGTTTCAGTTATCTATAATTCGGTAAAACGAGTGATCGAGTGAACACAGTAAGAAAACAACAAAGCGTCTCTCAAGCGTTAATAAAATTAACCTTGTTTTCCTAACGGAAAATCACCATCACACTTTCTGTCTGGCTTCAATAGCATCCTTATTATTGGTTTAACTCGGATCAAATCGGATTTCCAGCATTATAAAAAATCACCTTGTTTTTCCAATGAAAACCACCATTAAACTTTGTGTGTGGCCCCAATAGCATCCTTACTGTTGGTAAGAATCGGTTCAAAAAATATATCGGTACTAATATTTAAATATTTCACTAAACGAAGCGTGAATTTAGCTTATCGTTTACCAAAACGAACCCTTCTGCCACCCAATCTTGTTATCCAACATCCCAGTGATTTCTCGTGGAAGTGCGGCAGTGGTCTCGGCTTCCAATAAAACGTCCAAATAAACGTTAACGCATTCCTACCCTTACCTTTTTGACCTGCATTCGGGCACGGCCAGCGCTGGTATTGCCTTAGTTTGGGATCACCAGTTTTACACATTGAGCATGTTTGCATCATCTGTTGATCATCTGTGTAATAAAAGCTGAACTGGCAGTAACGGAGTAACAACCTCGGGCGGTCAATCATGCTCATTACCCTGCTCATGCTCATAAAAACGGATAAATTCTTTGAATAGGATAAGACAACTGCAACTTCTCGCTCTGACTAGCTTGCTGTCTTGCTTTCTCACACGCTGAATCAAACTGTAAGATATGATCAACATATATTCTCAATTATACGAAACTACATTACCCTAAAACGGGGTAAGCGGGGTAACATTGATCGGTTTGGCTCATATCATGAATAGTTCAAATAAATATTTTTCGTTGATACTCTTTCTAACTATCAACGATGTTTCTTAATCTAGTATTATTTGGCTTCTGAAAGCTATAGCATTGGTTTGAATATTCAGTTTTTTGATTAACCAAGAACTGAAAATTTGATTGAGCATAGCTTCTTAAACTTTCAGCTAGCGGGGGGAAAAGCAATCATTGCTTATCTAATAGCTAACATTACAGGTTAAGAGATATTTCCGTAGTAGCACACTTGTTTCAACCCAGTAAAGGTGACTGCTCTGTGACTCAATTAAGTCACAATAGAGCTGCTGAAACTATTTTTGACGGTTGTGTGCTGCTTGGGTTTTTTACATACTGTAGGCAAGATAGGATCGGTTCTTGGTTAAAAGGAAAAGATTGTAATAAAATTGTTAGTCGTTACTATTTAAAAAAAAATTCTCATGGACGTCCACTTTTTACGCTTTTTTGCTATAGCTTGTTACAAAATCGAGGCAACTTCGCGTAATTTGGCTTTTTCAGAAATCTGACATCCCAAGCAACAAAAAATCGTCATATTTGGTTACAGTGACTTGGTTGTGACTTAATTAAGTAGTATTGGAGAAACATCAACTGTATTGCAACAAGTTACCATGCAACCTGCTAGAGATAAAAAATAAATAATAAAATATTGAAACAAATAATAAAATTGTAAAAATAAAATCATAACTGAGGGTTGGGGGGGGGGGGGGGCAACGCGTTGAGTAGCATAGTCTGGAAGTAAGAGAGCTGCGCGAATGCAGAAGGAAGCCAAATTAGAAAAAAATGGACGGATTTGGTTAAAAAATCAAGCATTATCGCAGTGTTAAATGTGGAATGAATTTGAATGAAATGAAAAGAAGGACCCTTATAAGAAAACCAATACTTCAACCTGTTCATATTCAGATTTGTATGGGAGCAAAAATTGGTCATTTTTCAGCACATGTAAATCATGCTACTTCTGCTAAAAGTACATAACTAAAATTTTATTGTTATTTTTAACTTAAATTTTGACAGATTGTGAATTTTTTCGATCGATTGGTGTGTGAATAAAGTAATTCTGTTCAATCTTAGCGTTTTTAAACCCTTCACATTTTCTGTAACTTTTTTCCCACTGGAAAGAAACTTGTCAAAATTTGCACAATTCCTCCTTGTTTGTATTGTTTACATCATGCGAATTGCGTAGTTGTGTGGTTTGTTGCGGCCAAAATATAAATGAGAGATGGAGGTGGGTGAAAAAATGTATACTCACACAAAAAATCCAGCGCTGTCCCATCGTCCCAAGGTTCGACGACCGGTTGACCCGGAATCCAAACATTTCAACACGTGATGTTGCCAAAAGGGTCTTCGTTTCGCAAAGTTACGTCGAGAAGATCAAGGCAAGAACTGAATTACACGCATAAAAGGTTCAAAACTTCCAAAAGCATGATAAACGGTAGCAAACTGTTGCCAAGAGCCCTGCTAGGAAGCTCTAGACGGAGATGTTGATCAAAAACAGTCGCCGTGTGGTGGATGACGAAACGTCGAAGCTGACCGCCAATAAACGCCAGGACAGGAGTTTTACACCGAAAAAGATAATTTCAAAGTGGATGATCGTTTTAAAAAGAAGAAAATGTCGAGCTTCTCATTGGAATGTTTTATTTGGAAGGGAAAAAGGGAAAGGGAAGTGAAATTTTCGTCACAACAGGCACCATCAATGGTGAAGCCTGAATGCCTCCACAAACACGTCTTTTTTTTCCAAAAAAAAACCTCCAATAATTGATCCAATAATGTATGTAAACTGAGCTTAATACATGCATAAAACTGCTCTACAAATTTGGTTAATATCCGATAAATACATGAGATTTCATAGTAAACTAGCTGATCCAGCGAACTTGGTTCCGCTTTATCCGATTTTATGATTTAAATAATTCCGAACATTCATGATTTTTTTATTTTTTTTATTAACTTTAAGCTAGGCTTGACTTGTTTGTCACCTCAATTTGTTTGTCGTTCATTTGCAATCGATAACAGATTACGACACTCGAATTTAAGATATTGATTGAATGATATTGATTTCGAATTTGTTTGAATTTATATGCTTTATTTGCATGATTTTAGAGGATGACAGAATCTTGCGCCAGTTCAATTCAATACTTTGTGATAGACTACATTCTTTTTTCCATTATCCGGTGCGTAAATAAACAAAGATTAAAAAACAACAATGCGAGAAGCATTCGAGATTAATCAAGATTGACCTTGTGATTTATTGATTGTTGTGTCACCATGACCATGCAAGGCGAACCGGAAATTGTATTCGTTAAAACTCGAATGGTAAGTCGTTTGAAATAAATGGAATTCTAGAATTTAGCACTTCCTCGCACTGAATTTGCCTTTGAGTATCATTGCTTGAATGACATGATTCTTGAGTTGTTATACGACCAATCTTGTTCCATTACACAATTTCGGTTGATTGAGGTTCCGGAGCATGATGATAACATATCCAATCTTCAGTCTTATATTATATGGTGGTAATTCTGGTAAATCCAATGAATTCAGGAATTCTGTTGGATAAATGGTTCCTTCGTCCGGATTAGTCACACAATCAATTAAGTTGAATGAACGTAATTGTCCAGGAATTGCATTTTGAATTACGCAATTCAAATCCTCGACATCCTTATTTTTCGTTGCCAAAATCGCACGTGCACTTAAGCAATCGTGGTTCTCATAATTCTGGACGATGTTTGGGAAAACACTCGTAATGAGTTCCTCTTTCTTCGTTGTGAAGTGGCAGACATTCGGCGGGAACAAAATCAATCCATTGCCAATCGCCAACAATTGATTCGAGAAAATACCGGCAGACGGATCGTTTTGCAAGGCAACTCGCATATTTGTCGTCAACCGTAGCTTCTTTACATATCGCCACAAATACGAAAGCTTAAGGCGTGTGGAATGACAGGTAGTGTTTGTCGAAAATCAACTGGCAACAAAATCATTGCGCCTCCAAAAAGTCTCGAGTTACTGCGCAGATCTTGCATAGTTCGATCGAGTGCTATTGTGCATTCGTCCCAGATGATGATCTTACAACACTGCAACACTTTCGTCATTGCCGAATTCTTCAAAATGTTGTATGTCGGTTCGTCAGTCAGTTGGAGATTCAACGGCAGCTTCAACGCAGAATGAGCCTCTCGACCGTCTTCCAACAATGTGGCTGCAATTCCTGAAGAGGCGCAATATCTGTTCTTGAGCGAACCAAAGCCAATAGTAATGAAATAAGGTACTTTTTGCTAGTTCCGCCAGGTGTATCGATGAAGAAAATGCCTCCATTTCGATCGTCAATTGCTTTCATTAAAGTGTCGTAAACGTCCTCTTGCTGAGGAGTCAACAACGGTGTCAAAGCGTCCTGACCGTATTCTCGTCCATGCTCCAACTCTCGATTGAATGCATTGTTGATTGCACGATTTGGACAACAAATTGCCGCACATGAGCAAACACATGTATTCGATAAAAATCAGCGCCTCGTTGCGCATCTCATCGTTAATTTCCAGCTCGCAATTTAAAGTGGTTGTGCGGGCTCGATGTAAAATATCATCAACCATGTCATCCTTGTATTTGTTCCACAATTCGACTATATTTGATGGAAAACATGTCGAAATGATGATCGCAAACAGGGTACGAATTTGATTCGCAGGTGCAGTAGCAATGACATCGCAAGAGTTGAATCCCAATGAGTGTCGTTTTCTAGCAATTGCTGACCGCTGACAGGCCTCTCGATATGTCGCACATAGTAGACCATCCACAGTCCGAAGCGACTCGACGAAGCTGGACCACGAACATTAACCAAAAGCAGAACAATAAGGACACTTGTGAAATTGCGCCAACAATGTCAGGTGGACTATCAACGTCATCTACGATCCATGTCAAGGATAACTCGATCAAAACGAAAAAATACCATACATAATGTATTGAAAATCTATCATTTTCTAAGTTTACATTTTTCCCATAAATTTGTCCAACTTTTTCATGACCTTGAGCGCAGCCGAACAGAACCAAAAAAAAGGCAACTTAAATCGGACGATCCGTTCTCGAGTTATGAGCGGTCTTACGTATGCCACTCTGTTTTATATATATAGATTAAATGTAATTTCGTTTCTTAACGCTCTTATTTTTCAAAATTTTAAAACGTCACTCGAAAAAAAAAAAGAAAAAAAAATTTTTTGGGGAAAAAAAAAATTTTGGGAATTTTTTTTTTATTTTACCGGGAAAATAATCCACTTTTTTTTTTTTTTTTTTTGGGGGGGGGAGTTTTTTTTAAAATTTTTTTTTTTTTATTTCTTATTTTTTTTTTGTGAAGTTTTTTTTTTTTCTTTTTTTGTGTTTTTTTTTTTTTTTTCCTATGTCGCATAGCAAGTGTGTCCCCATTTGCGAAGTACGAATTAATGTGAAGGCAAGAACCCTCACCAACACCGCACCCGGCAATGTAGATCAGCGTGTAGTTTCGATCAATCCTTTACGACAAAGGCTGTGACTGTCTATCCTGTGTGCACTATGCAAAATAGTATCCTTTTGTATCTGGATAGAGCGGAAGCATTTTATAGGTCATTCATATGATTTTTCCACTTCTTTTCTGGGTCTTGCAAGATTCCATCCAGCCAGTAGTGAGAGGGATTCCCATTATCCAGTCGGTCTTCTTGTGGTTTGGTTGCGGTTGGAGCAGCAAGATGTGCCTCGATGCGACATGCGCTTTCAATAGGACTGCCTCTCTCACTGTTCACCCACCCCAATAGACCATTCATCATCCTGAACGACGCGACGCTTGACAACAAGAGAAGGATTTACCACGGTTGGAGGATTCGTTGGATTGCTGCAGTAAGGAAGATTGATTTTTCCCCACTCCAACGGGTACAATTTGCTCGGAACGGATCTTTCGGTTTGAATTTCCACACTGCCACACTGGACTGGATGGAAACAGTGTAGAACGTTTGGCTGATGAATGGACTAATACAAAGCTAATCGGAAACGAGTTAGAGGTCCCGAGTTCGTTGTTTGGTGAACCGTGAACAAAAAGGAATGCTGAACTCATCCATATTCATTCTTCCGTTCGGATGGTGGGGAAATTTGACTCCCCGTAATGAAGATTTGTGTGATGATGTTTAATGACGACGATGATGCCAATGGCACCTCATTATCATGTTGTAGTGAAATTGAACAGTCGCGCTGAAGTTGATGCACATAAATAGCTTCTAGCGATTTGAATTCTGTTTCTGAACTTTGTGGGTTGGATGTCAATTGTGTTAGTCAACGAGTTGTAAATGTCAGAATCGAATAATACTGGGATGCCGGTGGGTGACGATCAAACATTGAGTTAACCTTTTAAACCCATCAGTGCTAAATTACACGGCTTGTATTTCTGCCATTTGCTAACGAACGTACTACGTAGAACATAGGTTCAGCGTCCAATTCCACTGCCTCACACTCTGTGTGCCGGAAAGCAGCTGGAAATCTTTTGCCGCCCACGGCAAGGTAAGGAAAACCGACGAAGAACGCAAAGTAAGGGAGAGATAACGAGATTGATAGTGGTTCCAATCACAATCGACACGGCTTTCCATTTATCTGGGACATGTGTAGGGTACGACAAACTCCGTGTCCGCACCAGTGCACAGGGTTCCATGCTGGTAGGTAGAAGGAATATAGCCATATACGATTGGAACAAAACGTTTACTTTTCCTTCGATCAAAATCAAATCTGACGTAGGAGAGTCTGGGTTGTACAAACTGAACACTGAATCAGCAATCCATTGCATTCACGATAGAAAAGAAAATTACCACACAGCATCTCTAAACATTATCAGTGTCCCAAGTGTTTTTTTTTTTGTTCTTCTGTTAACCTTCTGTCATTTCAAACTTACTGTTTTTCGCTACTGACATGCTCTACAGTGAGTAAAATTCGTTTAAACACATCGTAATTTTCGTGTAAAATAATAAATCAGTAGATCGAAAATTATCTAATATTATCATAATTGCGTAAAAAGGAGGAAATTCTCTAAAACAAACACCACCAAACAGCCACAATGAGCAAACCTTATATTGTTTTTATCTTGTTATCTTGTGAAACTGTCATTCTTGGGAGAGGAAGCTCGTCGTGTGTCATCAACACGGGTTAAAATCTCGAGTAAAATTATATTGGTTGCACTGGTTCAAAAAAATGACCAAAGAACCATATTTGAGGGAGTCGGAGCAAGCAGTAACCGTGAAAAAGCTCAAAAAATTCACAGATCGAAAACAGTGCTCAGACACATGCTGAAGAAAGGAGAAAAGTATGTAATTGTAAACAAAACAATGCGATGTAAAACGTTTGAATGGTAGAAATATATCAATGTAATGCTCTCTTTCATTCATTACTGCGCCGTTATAAAACTTTCGAGGGATTCTTACAGATCGAAACACGACAGTGCTGGCTAGCATACTCTACAAATATTAGGATGAAAAACGTAAAGGTGATTGGTTTATGAATGAAAGAGAGCGAGCCCGGAGAGAATCTCTAAATTGTAGATTCGCCCTAATGAAAAAAAAACCCCTAGAACTGTTCTGTCTCTCTTGCTTAGCTGTCATTCGCCATCCATAAGCAGAGGACAAAAGAGGTATTCTGGCAACACTGGTGAAGAGAATAATGAACCGGTTCTCACCGGTAAATAAATTATCATGGCATTATGAGATCCCGTCAATAGAGACAATAGACCACAACGAAAATACGCAGTTAGGGGAACCTGAAAGATTGTTGTATTTATTAAAGTTAAAATTTCCTTAAAAGTAGTGAACTTAGTTTCAAGTTAAGAAATTACGTGAGTGACAAATACGTTTAAAACTTATATTTACAACATGCAGTTAAAAATTAAGGAGTAAACTAAATCTATTTAATCTTTTAGTGTCTATGGAAAACTTTGGCTTAAATCTATCTTAAATCGAATTGAATTATAGCTATCCTATTTATCTACACTTATTTGGCATAATTCTGATCTTAAAATAGAAGGTCAACTATTGTGAGTATGATTAAAATTAAAAAATCAGTAAACGAAACTAAATAAATAACTTGAACTTAGGCTAGGAACGAAACAAACAAAATCCATTGTCCGCAGCACGAGGGTTACAGAATTAAACTACTTCTTGTAAGTAAATGTTATATCTAAAAAAAATACAAGTTACTAAATAAAAAATTAGTTTTAGCTGTTAGAAAAGCTGCTGGGAAAAATACAGTGTTTCTGGTCCCGGTCCGAACAAGAGGATACTTCGACATGGAGTTTTCATGAGGGCCAATGTCGCAAACGTAAACAATGGCTTCTTCCGCAAATTTTTTGAAAATGCAAACTTGCCCAAGTAAACTATAAAGTGGTAGGGGGAACTCTTCTTCTGTACACAGTTAAAAATAATGAATTTTAATAGCCGCGTAAAATTTCCTCTCGTTTAATTTCAAGCCAAAGCAAGCGTTAACAATGTAATTGTTTGTAATCTTTCATACAGCATACAACATTGCTTACAATTTTTCATACAACCGACATGATTCCAGCAATTTCGAGCTTAAATTAACATAAAAACTTCCATTAATTTATGCAAACTCTAGCATTCCCTTTATGTTAGATAACGCAGAAAATTCAATGTTTCTTTCAAACTGTGTACAATCTTCGTGGTAATTCACTATGATTAAGTTATCATTCTCGAGAAATTTGCGGAAAAAGCCATTGTTAACGTTTGCGACTTTTGAAAACTCCATGTCGACATATTTGTAACTGCGGTTTCTAGCGCACAAATCTGGTGTTAAGACCTGATAACGAGGTAAATAGTTAAAGAAATATCAACTGGCGTTGCATTTGAAGCTGATTTAATCGATGTCTAGGAAGTAATTATGCTTTTACCTACAAGTAACCAATTACTTCCCACTCTAATGCCTTGTTCAGACTACAGAGTTATAACATGTTATAACGGTCGTCAAATAATTTCAACATAAAAAACGTCATCAAGATAGCCTTGTATCATGTTACAACTCTGTAGTCTGAACAAGGCATAGTTGGACTTCCCCAGCAACAAGAATAAAACCTTCTTAGATATATTGACTAAACTTTAGAGTTTCTCAATTGCATTGCATAAACAGAAGGTAAATGGGAATTTAATACCATGTTTAATTAAACTAGTAAGTTTAGAATATATTTGGATGGTCCGCAACCACATGAAAGCGTTTGGCGGGATGAACCATAACACAGAAAAAAAAATTAATTTTAACACGCGTGTAAAATGTCCCCTCGTTTAATTCCAAGCCAAAGGAGGCGTAAACAACGAAATTGTTAGCAATATTTCATGCGCCATATAAAGTTTGCTATCTTTTATATAACTTTGACTAGGTTCAGGCGTTATCTGGCTTAAATTTACATAAAATATCGCATTATTTTCTGCCAAATCTAGCATTCCCTTTATGTGCATTAGATAACGCAGAAAATTCAATGTTTCTTTTTATCTGTGTAATGATTAAAATTTTGAATTTTTTTATTCACAGGAATTCCTCTTCTTACTTGATGTTGCATGTTTGGATTAATTGGGTTATTAATAAACACACAGCTCGAAAAAGTAGCGTGAATTTCTGTTCAATATCATGCACATAAATGGAGCGTCACAAAACGTACAAGTTAACATCATAAATCGTGTAAAGTTCTGGGACATTGCATTCATTTCGGAAAATGTTGTATACAAAAGCTCGTCTTCATTACAACTATTTCGTGCAAGTTGCTACTTCGTGTGGGAGGAGAGACGATTTTACATGCTCTGATATTTACATCACAATGAAAATTCACATTTTTTTCTGTGCAAACAATTCTATCTTTTGTCTATTCTTGTCTTACGTGAAAAATAAACTTGAATGTAAGAATCAACGATGCGGCAATTTTAAGCAGTTCATGTAAAATTCAATTCCGCAAAAATTACAAGTTGTAATTTCCAATTCGTGTAAATTTGAGAACTCATGTGATTTTGAAATTAATTACATACTCTTTTTATGTGCATGAAAATAGATTGAAAATTACAAAAAAAAAAAATTAACTGTGTACAAATGAGTGTGACTGGACAGTTATCTGGCTTAAATTTACATAAAATATCGCATTACAGATCGATATTTTCAAATAATTCACCTTTTATGGGAAAACAAACAGGCCACTTGTCGATCTTTGCAATCCTTACAATACAATCTTTGCATTCCTCGAGCCACTTTTGGATCTTTGACAGCTTGGACTGTTTTACCGTAAATTAACGTTATTTTCGAGTGTCTTGGTCATGTTTTTGTATGGTCTGATATCTAGACTATCATTTGAAAAGGGCAGAAGAGCCAACATGAAATCAAATCATACTGTATTATATTTTGATTGAACAAATTCAGAACAACTTGACAATGACATTAAAATCAATTATGAACTACCTTAAACGAGAGAAATAAATTATGGCGTTCTTCCGGATCACACATTGCTCTAGTTATTTTTCTGTTCCGCCACTTTTTTCCGTTAGCTAAAAATCCTGGCTAATAGTTTAATTTTTTAGGCAAACACTATTCTCATCATCATATACTTATTTTGACTTGAGTTAGCTAAAAATCCTGGTTAATAGTTAAATTTTTCAGGCAAACACTATTCTCATATACTTATTTCAACATAGTTCAAACTATATATTTACGGATTTATGCGTAAATATTACTTACTTTATCAAAACGTGAAAAAAAAAACCATTACATCTTAATCACAAAGCAGAAGTCATTTCGCCGCATATTTTCGCCCGTTGCAATGCCAAATTGGAATTATGCAGTGGACATAATGTTGTTGATTTCCATTGATTATTGGTACGCCGTTATTTGCTGAGGATAAGGTTTCATCGAGATTTCATCAAATGATTTTGCTTCGCGTTGAAGAAAACAAATTTATGTATAAATTTATTTAAGAATTTATGAGGATATCAGCCTTAGCTAGGCTAGAATATTCGCCTATTTCTCAACTTCTCTTACGTTTCCTTCACGGTCACCTAAACCATAATTGATCCAGCCCTCAGGTCTCCTCATTTAATGTCGCAGCTTTGATTCCATCGTAAAAACACAATTAAAACACGATCCGCAGTTTAAATGGGTGACGAAACTTTGTTTCAACGTTCTGTTTGTTTGCTTGCTGGCTCGATAAGAACAATATCCTGCTCGCTAACGAATTCTTCGAACGGTACTGCGAGCAGCAGCGTATTTTTGTGCGATTTCATTATCTGATAGTCCAAGGTTTGCTCTGACGGTTCTCAACACCTTCTGGTTCAGCTTGCGGTCATATGTTCCACTACGACGCTTACCTTGAGGTACTCGATCTGCGCTCTTTTGCTCTCTGAAACATTTGAGCACATCATACCCGGTTGATTTGGCGATTTTAGACGTTTTTGCGATTTTTCATTGCGGACCACGTTGGATTATCAGAATTTTTTCTCTCCTCTCGGCTTCCATCTGGAATAACTTTTGACTCACTGCACGAAACACCGTGAAATTTATACCACAGAAAGTGGGCGCCTAGGTTAACAAACCGCTGTAAAAGAATTCTTGCAGCGGTTACTGTCCGTGCCGTTGCAACATACGTGATTCCGGATTCTAACTGGTCAGAACTGTATCTTGCTTGACAGTGCCAGTTGTCACGAAACATTCGCTTTTTAAGCCACAGGTGCAAATCGCCTGCCATACCAAGTATTTTTTCGGGAACTTTGATATTTTTTTTCTGCTTAAACTTATCTTGAACCTTTACTTTTTGGTAGCCGTATAAAACTCTTGACCTAGGAGATGCTTAAAATCAGCCTTGACGTATGTAAGACTGCACAAGTAAATGAACAAAATTTAAAAAAAATAATTATGAAATACTATATGAATTAAAATTAAATAACATTGAACAGTCTTAAAAGTAAAAGCCAAATAATGGGTTTTACTCAAACATTGAATTTGTTTAACTATAGTTATTTCGATGTCAATATTTAAATAAATACACGTTTTATCGTTCCAAAATTGGGCCCCCGCTGTACTCTCAACTGCTATTTTTCCCAAACTTAGCTCATCGAAGACATTGAACATCGTCTCGAGAACCGTTGTAAACTTCGAGCATGCTCATACAACAGCCAATCAAGCCAAAAATTACACGTTTCACTGAAACAGAATCTCTGTGGCAAAGTGGAAGCAAAGTTTTTGCCAGAGCCTCATTTCTACAAATTTTCTGCTCCCCCACCCAATGCAGCTGAAGCCAATGTCTATGGTTGGTTGGCAGAAAGTACTTGGCACTCTCATACATCTCGGTGGTGTTTGCCTTGTCCGTGCTCTCCCTTCATTCCCTCCAGGAAAATTGGAATATTGGAAGCATTGAAGAAAAGATTGAAGCAATCTGAAGGCAGCCATTTCCGTAGGTAAAAAAAGAACACTGCTTCTCAGAGTGAGTGGTTTGGTCATAGCTATGTACATCATGCAGCATACAAGTGAAGTTCCTGTGGCATGAGTGAGCAGGCACATGTATGTTTGTTGTAACTTGAAACGTAGACTGGCTTGATAACGGCCCGGAGCATATTTTCGACGTTCGTTCAGCGATAGGCAGGCACTGTTGTTGTCATCTTCACCATCGTTTTTCGGCCACGCCGGGGTATCGACAGACGATGTTGGGACTTGGGTGAATGGCTACAGCGAGAGTATTAAATCTGTATTATGTGTTCATATGAACGCCAGTCGGTGGGGAAGATATTGACAGAAGAATGCTTTCCATTTGCAGGCTTTTTGGTAGAAAGATAGTGTCTTGGCACAAGCACAAAATCTGACTATAAGTATGTGCAGTGCGCACGTCGGCACTTATTGCAATTTGCAAACACATTCGTGGATGTACCGTTGTTTGCCTTCAAGAATACAATTTAAAGAATGCTTCGAAATAAGCGATGTAGTATACGGAAACATAGCGCAGGCAACACGCGCCAGCATTCAATTTTTATAGTGATGTTTGCCTTTTGGATAATCCCAAAATTAAAGTTAATCCGCAACGCAGCATCCGATCTTTAACGTTCATTTGGCGGTTCCATCGCATTCCGAAGCCATAGCCCATAGCATGCCGATGCCATAGTGGTGTCACATTATGCGTACACACAGCTAAATCAACTAGGATATCCATGCCCAATTTGTCATCGCAGATGTCAGCACAAAATGGCAACCAAACAAGCTGCGAGCCCCGACTAAACAAGCAATAATTTCAGCGGTTCGTGAGGTAATCATTTGAAAGCACTTCCGACCAACTTTCCAAATGAATTTTGACTCAGAGAGTATCAAAAATTGCCATATTCAGCCATTCCTGCTGAGTCGAGCCACTGCTAGTGATGATTTATGTTTGCGCCGTTGTGTTTGCTCTCGTTAGGCATCGTTCGCGGCCAGGACGAGTCAGCCACAGCACGCTGTCTCTATATCGGGAAACGGCACAAAAAAATCCACTTTCCCAATTTGACATTGTTTCTGCCTTGCTGTGACGACTGTGTTCGCCGGAAACGATGGGCGGTATAAAACCCAGGCCAAATGATCCACACAGCCGACATTCGATGTTTAAAAAAATATTTACGGACGGAGCTGATGATTCCAACGTGGGTTTCAAGCGTTAGAGTTGAAAACTGGGAGATTTCAAAATGATTTAGGATTGATGAACATTTATTTGTAAATAATGATTATTTCCCATTGTGAAAGTCTCAAATCTTGATCCGTAGACCAGAGGCGTCTCGTCCTTAGGGTCAAGCTGTTCTTCGAACAGGTAATAAGTTTTATCTAATCTATAAAGAAAAATTAAAATAAAAAAAAGTTTTTTTAGTTTAATTTTTTGTATTGTGTTATATATATATATAATAAGGAGCGGTACGATCTGCGATTCGAAAATATAGAGAACAGTGTACGTTTGAAGATGCGCCGAAGAGTGGTCGGAAATCCGGTCCTGTTAGTCCGGATATCGATAAAAAGATCAGGGATGCCTACAAGCGAAAACCAGCGACTTCCGTTCGGGATGTTGCGAAAAAACTAGGGACCTCGTCGAGTAACGTCATGCGTGCCAAAGAAAGACTTGGGCTAAAAACATACCGGAAGCAGAAAAAACCCAAAAGGAACTCAAAACAGGCCGCGTCCGTGAAACCACGGGCCCGCAAACTCTACGATTCGTTATTGTGTAGAAATTCTGGGTGTATAATAATGGACGATGAAACGTATGTGAAACTAGATTACAAAACGCTTCCTGGACCACAATTCTATACTGCAAGCGAAGACAAAGACATCCCCGAAACGAAGAAGGCAATTTTTACCGAAAAATTCGTTCTGAAGGTTATATGCGAGTGTGGTAAAATATCTAGTCCGTACATCACAACGGAGACGATGAACACTCAGAAATACGTTAAGGAATGTCTCCAGAAGCGATTATTGCCGATGATCAGGCAGCACGAAGGTCAAGTAGTGTTTTGGCCTGATTTGGCGTCATGTCATTACGCAAAGGACACTTTAGAATGGTACAAAAGTCAAAATGTATGTTTCGTGCCGAAAGACATGAATCCGCCGAACTGCCCGGAGGCACGGCCAATCGAGACTTTTTGGGCTTTAACCAAAGCAAAGCTTCGAAAATTCATAAAACCAGCGGACGACATCCAAAAATTTAAAAAAGATTGGCCAAAAGTGGTCAAAATGGTGGGAAATACCACTGTGCAGAAGCTAATGGGTCATGTTCGAGGAAAAGTTAGGAGTCTTGGCTATGATTAAATATTTTGATTAAACGGGAATAAAATATCATATAAAACACATATACAAATATGATTTGCCAAATAAAATTATTAAAACTAAAAAAAACATGACTTTTTTGTTATTTTGAAAGTGTGCTTATACTTTCTGGAACAGCCTATACTAGAATCTTTTCCGTGTTCGTTCAAATCTGGTAATATGGAAAGTATGGCGTGTGATCATTCGAGTGTACTAATTATTACAATTAAATATATACATTATATATATATCTATATAATAACTTGAGTTTTGCCTTAACCGATCAGGCTGAGGGACATGAGTGCCCAAAGTACTCAACCTATGGAGTTCTATGCGATCAACGTTCGAATACTTCCAGATTGTTCGACGTTCATCTGCTTCTCTGACAAACTTTAGAAGCAATACTACTAAATGCAATCTTTCACTTCGGAATCTTCTTTTTCAATTAACGACAGCTTACCCTTAACCTATTTAATTGTAGCCTTATAGCCATCTCTAAGAATATTTTTTTCTCTTTTCGCCTTTCAGATGTTCATCGTAGCACATTCTAGTCACAATTCAACACACAAAGCACGGTGATGGGTCATTCTCGCCATCAGCACCATCACCGGGATCATCGCTGTCACTGCTGTCGGTCCAACCTAAAGCCTTGGCTGATTGCTCTTGCCGTCGCTCTTCAGCTAGTATTCCACCAGAGCTCCGGCCATGCTTTGGAACAGCAGCATCTCATTCAGGCCGATTCTTCCGATCTGGAGACATCCACCACCGTCGCTACTACCATAACTCTCCCGCCGTGTGAGCCAAAAGTGCTAGATGAGCTGCCGCCCGATCCGTTCTACGATGTATCGGACCTCACCATTCAAGCTGCCAAAGCGTTTGCCGACTTTCTTGCCGCCAAGCGAATCGATACGAGCAAGGATGACCGGAAGCTGAAGATTGCCCGCGAGAAGGCCAACGAACTGGCCTCTGGTGTACTCCGCGAGGACAGTGGCCTGCTGGCGGTTGGCATTGCTTCCCCTCGGCTGCCGTTGGCGGTGGTGCAGTTTCGCGACAAGATCGACGCTGCCCATGCCAATCTGTCGGAGAGCAGAAATTTCCTGTCCACCTACTGGCGAGAGCTGGGCGCCGCATGGAACCAAAGCAACGGGGCTCAGTTCTGGGGTGCGCCCTTTCGGGACTGCGGCCCACTGTACGGGCGGTGGCTGTGGCCTTACAGCGTGACGGTGGAATCGCAAGGATACAAGTAAGTGTTGGCGTGCTGCGGGAGGTTTGGTGGGAGTGTAGTTCTCTATAATGATTATGTTAAACACAACCTTACCACCGTATGTGCATCTTAAGAGTTAATATTTTGAATTTATTTTTTATAACAACGTTGGTGTAATCTACATGTGTGCCAAAAAACATACAGAGCAAAGGCATTACTCGAAATTAGAATTGATCGAAGTGTTCAACGTGAGAATACGCCACAAAACGAAATGATGAAGTAGACATTTCAAAGAGTATAGTCAGCTTAGATATAATCATAAAAAAGTTTTCCGAAATCCATATTTTTCAGGCTCATTTATGCATGCTGACAGTTTATATGAATCATGCCTAAAAATATTCTTCTCTTCTTGAAGTTAGATTTGAGTCTGGCTATCGTAAAACAAATTTATTCGTTCGCTTCGCATAATCTTCATTTAGATGATTACTGTGGCTGAACATGGTTGCTTAAGAATTCTGTTGTCGAAACCGGAACCGGAGTACTACATTCTATCATAACCACCCTCCAGCAGCGCAAGAAGTGTGTTTGTTTATAATCATTCCAAATGCTCCAAGTTCTCTTAATGGTCGCGTAAAACAAGCTTCATTCCCTTCCAGTCAGCCTGCAGTAAGGAAAAGCAGGTGCTTCGCTTTCCCTCAACGCAAATATATGTCAGTTGTCGTACAGGGGAAGAGAAGAGCCTGAGCAGCAAGACGCTGCCAGAAGTGTCTTTACAATAAAGAATGAACCATGAATATTGCATGGCGTGGCTCCATCGTCAACACAGTAGAACACATGACTTTCCTGGCATGATACGAAAGCTGAATGCGGAGATTCGACCTAGATTGTTTCGGATTTAACGGTTTGGTGACCCGAGTAGAGTATGAGATCAAACTTAAAACTAAATATGATCTTGTCATATTGATGATTGTCTGCCTATTGTGGCAGTGGGAACACAACTAAATTCCTCTAAGAAAAGTGAACGCCCGATTGCTAGAGCATGAGCATGAGCATATTTTTGTGCCAATTTAAATCCTGAAATCAAAAATATACACATATTTTGACCAGATGCCGAACCTATTTTGCATAGCGTTGCGTTTGTAACAGAATCATTCGTAGATTGCTTACTGGCAACTGACATGAATAAAATTAATCGATTTTATTCTGCTTACTTAAAGAAAGCTATTTCGGAATAAATAGCTTTCCAGTTAGTGTTCCGAACAGGAAAATCATGACAATTACCATTACCAGCCACGCTCAATTTCTCTGTTACGGCGAAATGGATTATCAATGATGATGTAACACATACTTAAGAGAGGCCAGCGACTCACTGACGCCCTCATATATGCTACGAAGCTTGTTGATTGGGTACCCGACCAGAAGGAGAGAGCATAAAAATAACAGTATTGATAGTGGCGTTGTTATGCATAACTGATTCTAACATAATTTTATTGAAGACGCTTTCTCCGAAAAATTGATATTTATTAATTTAGTTATAATGGCCTGAGAGATTCAATCTGTTCCAAATGAACAAAATTCTAATATCAAGTATATCAATACAGATTTGGAAAAAAAATTGAATATTTTCAACATATTTAATGTATTTTGTATCGTTAAATTTAAACCTAACAAATTTTGTTCTTACTCTTGGATATTGTGAATAGAAGTATATTTTTATCTGGACAAACTGTCTTAGTACGCAATACTAAAAACACAACTGCACACCACCGTTATTTGTGAGCGAATAGTTTCCTTCCACTCAAACTGCAGGGAAACGTCAAAACAAATTGTTTGTTATTGATTTTTAATACCTGGAGTGCGTTTTAAACCGTAAAGATGAGCAGAAGGAAAATTTCCGTAGATATATGTAAACTTGTCGTTAAAAATCGTAAGGAAGGTCTCTCGAACAGAGAAATTGCTCTAACCTATCTATATACAGGGTACGGCAGAGGATAATGCGAAAATGTTCAAACTTGAGTATATGGTTAATTCGTGTAGCTAGTGACTAATTTCTGTCGAAAATGTATTTTTTTATGATTACTTTCAAGTGCTCCAAACATTCTAATTTTTTTATTGCAAATTCGTCAAAATGTTCGCGAAAGAAGTGATCACCAGTTTGTTGCTCGCCCAGAAGAAGCCGAAAGAGATTGCCAAGGTGGTAGTGTGCCATTTGGCAACAGTTTACCGCATAAAAAAGTCCCTGCAGGATGGTCCTAAGCAGCGGAAGCCAAACGTGATCAAATCGGTCCGTGCAAAACTTGCTCGCAACTCGGTGCGTTCCATAAGAAAAATTGCAAAGGAAGCCAATATTTCGGAGAAATCCATGCGGAGAATCATCAAAGAAGACCTGCATGCATCTTCCAGAGCCAGAGTGAAACGCCACTTGATTACGGACCGGGTCAAGGAACTACGAGTGACTCGTTCCAAGAGATTGCTTTCCTTGTTGAAGAAGGAAAACATGATAATCCTGTTCTCCGACGAAAAGCTTTTCAGCATCGATGCTGTGGCCAACATTTTGACCAGTTCATTTCACCGCAGAAAATGGAGAACGATCCGGAAAAAATGAAATTCAAATTTCAAACCAAACATCCGGCTGGTGTCATGATGTTTGGCTTGGTGGCGTCCAACGGTTTGAAAATGCCGCCTGATTCCATTGATGCTGGAGTTAAAATCAATACCGAAGTGTATATCGGTATTTTAAAGGACCAAGTGCTTCCCTGGGTCCTGGGAGAAGGCCAACTTCTCCGAGGACCAAAACGTTATCCTACAGCAGGATGGAGCGCCATGTCACACGTCCAATCGAACCCAACAATGGTTGAACGATAACATGAAGTTTTGGCCGAAGGATTTGTGGCCCCCTAGCAGTCCAGATCTCAATCCGTTGGATTATTCGATTTGGGCATATGTTGAAGCATGAGCCTGCAAAACATCACACCCTAGTGTGAAAACCCTGAAGTCAGCCATAACACGCACATGGCAGTCAATGTCGGAGGACTACGTCCGAAAGGCATGCTCTGGCTTCTGGCGTCGGCTCGAGGATGTTATCAATAAAAATGGAGGACACATTGAATAAGTTTGTTTAAAAGGACTTAATAAAGATAACTGCACTCGAAAATTTTGATATTATTGCTTGAATTAGTTGAAAATGAAATTTTAAAGAAATAGAACAAATTTTCGCAATATTTTCTGCCGCACCCTGTATATAAAATGAATTTCTGTCCGTCTGTCTGTCTGTCTGAACCTTATAAACTACTGAACTGATCAGCGTGAAATTTTGTATGGAGGGGTTTTTGGGGTCAGGAAAGGTTCGTATGATAGTTAAAGACCCCTCCCTTCTCTGGGAAGGGGGGCTCCCATACAAATGAAACACAAATTTCTGCATAATTCGAGAAATAATAAAGCAAATGGAACCAAATTTAGAATGTGGAGGTTTTTGATGGCAATAAATGTATCTAAGGTGACTTGAGACTCCTCTCCTTTCTGAAGGGGGGAAGGGGGAGGTTTCATACAAATGAAACACAAATTTGTGTATAGCTCGAGAGTTAATCAAGAAAACGGAACCAAATTAGGCATGTGGAGGGTTTTGAAGGCAGGATTTCTATATCTATAAAAATGAATTTCTGTCTGTTTGTCTGTCTGTCTGACCCTTATAGACTCGGAAGCTACCGAGCCGATCGGCGTTTATGCAGAGGTTTTGGGGCTGGAGAAGGTTTATATGAATGTTTAAGACCCCTCTCCACTCTGGAAGGGGGCGGCTCTCATACAAATGAAACACAAATTTCTGAATAGCTCGAGAACTAATCAAGCAAATAGAACCAAATTTGGCATGTGGAGTTGAGACCTCTGAAAAAGGGGTCCCATACAAATGAAACACTATTTTTTTGCATAACTCAAGAACTAATCAAGCAAATGGAACCAAATTTGGCATGTGGAGGTTTTTAGAGGCAAGAAAGGTTGCTCTGGCAATTCAAGACCCCTCCCCCTTTTAAGGAGGGGGAGGTCCCTCATACAAATGAAACACAAATTTCTGCATAATTCGAGAACAAATGAAGCAAATGCAAATGAAACCACATTTGGTATGTGGGGGTTTCTGGAGGCAGGATTTCTATACATCTAAAAACGAATTTCTGTCTCTCTGTCTGTCTGTCTGTTGACTCGAAAACGACAGAACCAATCGGCGTGAAAATTTGTATGCAAGGGTTTTTGGGGCTGGGAAAGGTTTTTATGATTGATGAGACCCTTCTCCTCTTCTGGAAGGGGAGGCTCTCATACAAATGAAACACAAATTTCTGCATAACTCGAGAACAAATCAAGTAAATGGAACCAAATTTGGGACGTGAAATAGGAACTTTTGAGGAACTTAGGTTGGTCGCACCCCTAATCAAGGTTGGCAAGTTACCATTTGAAAAGGGCTTCGTAACTGAATAACAAAACTTGAAATAATGTTGGGGCCATCATCACAAAGTGTGTTGATGATCTTGGGAATCCTTTGGGAAAACTAGAAAAAATAAGGAAAACTTGTGACCGATACAAACCGACGATTAAAATCAACATAAAAGATGCCAAAGAAACAAAGTGTGAAGGTGAGTTTTCGCTAGGACTACAACGAAGCACGTTTAATAACGCTGGAGAGCCAGTTTGAACCTATTTATTCACAAAGTGTGACGGTTGTTTTCTCATTGAAAAAAAAAAATACGTCCATCGTGCCAGTGCTTGAGGCTACCACAGAGTTTTTAAGAATCTTATAATTTTGTTAGTTATCTAATGCACCTATATGGAACGCTAGATTCGGCAAAAAAATCATGGGATATTTTATGTAAATTTAAGCCAGATATCGCCTAAATCAGGTTTGTTATAATAAAGACTGCGAACAATTTCGTTGCTTTGGCTTAAAGTTCAAGGAAGGGAAATTTTACGCACCTGCTGAAATTCATTTTTTTTTTTTTGCATGTTTCTGAAGTGGAAAGTGGAAATATGACTCGTGGAGCAGTGAGGTAGGAACTTGTAAGGACTGGAGGTTTGACGCATCCTCCTTTAAGGTTGTCAATGCACAGTTTGAAAGAAAGTTCTGCGTTATCTAATGCACATAATTGGAATGCTAGATTTGGCTTATTTGGGTCATAGGATATTTCTTCTAAATTTAAGCTAGATAACGCCTGAATTTAGTCTCTTGTATGGAAGATTACAAGTGAACGAGGGTAAATTTCATGCAACTGTTTTTTTTTTTGTATATTTACCAGCTGTGGTGTAGTATCGATTTTTCGATTTTTATCAATAGTCCTAAATTAAAGACATTTCCTCCATATACAATGCGGGAAATAAGTATAAAAACAAACTACTCTTTGAAAATTTTCATATTACATTCTATTATGTGTAAACCAAATGCTTTCCAATACATACTCAACAGCAAGTTAAAAGTTCATCATCTGTAGTTTTCCTTTTGAGACGAGTCATTTCAAAACAATCCAAAAGTTTATTTTTTCTCATGGGAAATAAATATAAAGGCAAGATCAAATATTTCAACAGTATCATTTATTTATCGAATTTCAATTCAAGAAAATAACAAATTTGTAATGTGTAGCATTTCCCTTCTTCGAAATAACCTCTTGCAGACGTCTTGGCATAGAAGTTATGAGCGATTTGAATTCATTCGGATCAAGTTTAGACCATTCATCCTGAATCGCTAACTTTAATTCTTTTACCGTGTCATACTTTATTCCTTGACCATAAACTTTGCGAGAAAGCAAACCCCAAACATTCTCGATTGGATTTAAAGCGGGACTACATGGAGGCCATTCCAGCACAGGAATGTTATGGAAGTCCAAGAATTTTGTTGTTGCTGCCGATGCATGACAAGAAGTGTTATCCTGTTGAAAGATCATGTTCTCATCCATCTCATTGTCAGCTAATGGAATAAGAACTTCCTCCAGAAGCTGGCGATACATTTCCGAGTTCATCTGTGTTGAAATGAACCAAACGGGTGTCTTTGCAGATACGCTAAATCCTGCCCAAATCATAACGATACCTCCACCAAAATTCCTGTTTTCTTTAGTTGGCCTGTTTTGCCTTTCATCACACCAGCGACTGCTTAAACCATCCGGCGCTTCTAGATTGAACTTCTTTTCAGTGCTGAACACCACATTAGACCACTCATCCTCCCAGAATTGGTATTTTTCAACAAAGGCAAAACGGGCCTTCTTATGACGATCAAGAAGTTTTGGTGCAGGTGCCGTTTTCCTAAAGAAAATATTGGGATCTTCATTCAAAATCTAACAAATCCGACGTTTGGACATAGAAAGATTCATTTCGGCTTCGATGGCACTCGGACACAGCCTTTGATGGACTGAAAGTCGTTTGATTTCCCTCTTCATCTTCGGAAGCAGAATAGACGGACGTCCGGGTCGCTTCTTAGTGGCATATTTCTTACCCAACCGTAGGTAATTATGGACAAAATCCTTACTCCTTCCTATTTTTGTGCCAATTTCCCGAAGAGTCAGACCTTGTTCGTGGAGGATAGTTACTTGTCCTCGCTCAAATTCAGTCAATCGCTTGTTTGTCGGCATTTTTCCTGCAAATCCAACAACAAAAAACATAATGAACAAAATTTATCTGATATAAATAGCCCATGTATTCCTAACAGTACCAATGTCGACGAAAGCAAACAAAAATTTCAAGTCTTACTCAACAACAACACGTCCACGGGGAAAGACAGTCTGGCGATGAATGCGTCTTTATATTTATTTCCTTTGAAGACGAGATCAACAATTGAATCTTGTCACACACACACATGCTGTAAGTGAATGAACCGGTCATGAACATTTGTGCTTTCAATACATATTCATTGATATGCGAGTTGCTCAAGTTACTCTCAGAAGTTGCTGCTAGAAAGTTAGATTTAAATCGTTACAATTAAATTTTATTTCCTCAATTCGCTTACACACATTTAGTAAACATAGTTTTTGCACATACAATTCTTTATAAATTGTAGGAAACATTCCTACTGCTTCACGGAGAAAAAATAGTCCCGTTTGAAACAACAAACTTGTTTGTTGACATCCAAACTAAAAAACTAGTGGTTTTAAAATCCGTTTTGTTGTTTCAAACCAACGATTTTGTTTTGAAACAAACAAGTAGGTTGGTTGTTTCTACTGAAAGATATGACCGCTATACAACACAAATTATGGTTGTTCTAAACTAATATTTTTGTTGTTTCTGCCTTGGAAGGGGTTTATTATTACCAAAACACAGGTTGCGTTGACTCATGGAAACAAATTAAAATTTTATATTGATTAACCAAAGCAGCGGTTAGGGAACGTCCATTAATTACGTCACGCAAAAATTGACTTCTTGTAACCCCCCCCCCCCATGTCACGTTTTTTGTATGGACCTTCAATTTTTTTTGTATGGATCGTCACGTTTTCTCGAACCCCCCCTCCCCCTACTGCGTGACATAATTAATTGGCCTTCCCTTTAATCAAACTGATATTTTGTTTGGAGTAAAAATAACTAAAAATTTAGTTTGAAACAAACCATTTTTAGGGTTATTTCATCATCCGGTCCCGCTACATGCCTGACGCTGTCACTCAACAATATCCAAACGTAAATTGTCAAGGATATTTTCATCGCAGGTGAAAATTTAAAATTAAAAAATAGTGTAGTTCTCTTATAATAGCCTTGTTCTAAGGTAAGATGCAAACATTACTTAAGTACTTAAGTAAATATATTTATCCATTTGGGTGAATGTTTTGATTATGGGTGAGGTATCTATAGATTCAACCATGTACTCGGTGTTTACTCTTAAACTTCCGTTAAAACGTTGTTCAACTTTGATTGTTCCTTCATTCGTAATATCTTAATTTACTATTATTCTACCGTAATCAATTCAATAAAAAGTAATGGCTCGAAGGCCATAACATCCGGTTCCTTCTGAAATCGTTAGGTTCGAAAAAAGCAATCGTTGAGCCCATTAATAATACATCTTTTTTCCCTTCAGTTCTATCACGAAGATGAAGCCCGCAGGCATGAAAAGAGCTTCTTTTTGGATATTGACTGCGATTCGGGACTTTTCGGAAGTATACTGAAAGATAATTATTTATTAAATTATATATAACGTAATACTCATATTAAACATTAATTAAAAAAGTTACAATAAACAAATTTATGCTTAAAAAAAAATGAAAGGCGCGCATTAACATTTTTAGATTTCTCTTAGACTAAGAGAAGTCTATAAATGTAAATGTGCACTTTTCTAATGTTTGTTAGCATTTTATTTAAATAAATATTCATCAAATTACAGAAAAACTGTAGGTGATTGTAAACGGATATGTTTGTTGTTTCAACCGTTTTCGATTGTTTGTTTCAAACAGCAGTTCAGTTTGAATCATACTAAAATTTGTTTAAAACAAATCATAAGCGTTGGTAGAATCAACCAACAAATCTGTTTGTTTTCGTAACTGTCATAATGAAACAACCATCATAATGATAAATTAAAACGGACGACAGTTGAACTTAACTGCTTCATTCACGAAACAATTACTCAAAATTTTAGTTTGTTTTAACCACCATAGGTAGTAAAATCAAACTAATATGATGTTTGTGCCCAATTCAACGTGAAATTCCGGTTGAATGACACTAGAATACGTTTGCGTTTACTAAACTTTTTTCTCAGTGTTGTAACCTTGAAAGATGCCATCATTACACCATATTCTTACAAAGTACGAAATGGAATTCGTGCAAACCAACCAATCACTACTCCTCTTAAGTCGTATCCACACATGTTGGTGTAGCTGCTGCGGAGACTAAATTTTATTTTCAGTAGATCCTAGATCTAGAATTTTGAGAAATAGATCTTTTGTCAAACTGCAAAAATTTGCAAAAAAAAATCATCCTAACCTAAGAGGGTCGTACCTATGTTCAACTCTTTACGTTAGATGTTTCCTGGAAATGCTATGTAAAGGATGGGACGGTCAAAACTTGGTCGACTCAAATGTGACGTAGTTTTTTAAATCGTGCATTTAAAATACTTGAACACCCCTCATTTTGTAGATGTATGTGTACGGAATGTTGACATTTTTTTGCCATTTTCTATTCAGTTGTCAAAATGGCGTCGAAGCAAGAAGAAGCAACGTATCAAAATTTTGCTCGCGCATAAGCAAAGTCCAAATTATTCCCACGCCGACTTGGCAAAATCACTTAATATTGCCAAATCAACCGTGACGAATGTTATAAAAGTGTTCGAAGAACGTCTGACGACTGCCAGAAAGCCGGGATCAGGAGGAACCCGAAACCAGGAAGCCGCAGCGACCGGAAGAATAGTGGGCAGCATTTTCAAACGCAATCCCAACCTTTCCATTAGAGATGTCAGAATTTTTTTTTGGGAAAGTCCCACACAACAGTGCAAAGAGCAAAGAAACGAGCCGGACTGTCAACATATAAGGTTACAGTGACCCCAAATCGTGATTATTAGTAAAACACAACAGCCAAAGGAAGAGCGCGTAAGTTGTACACGAGTTTGTTGACCAAGTTTGATTGTGTCGTAATGGACGATGAAGCATACGTCAAGGCTGATTTCAAGCAGGTCCCAGGTCAAGAGTTTTATACGACTACCGGAAAAACAAAGGTTCAAGATAAGTTTAAGCAGAAAAAAAATATCAAACTTCCCGAAAAAATACTTGGTTTGGCAGGCGATTTTCAACTGTGGGATAAAAAGCGAAAGTTTCGTGACAACAAGCACTGTCAACCAAGATATTTATGTAAGGGAATGCTTGTAAAAACGCTTATTCCCTTCTTGAAGAAACATAGTTGTTCCGCGCTGTTTTGGCCAGACCCCGTTTCTTGCCACTACGGATATATGGCTCAGGAATGGTATACCGCCAATAGTGTGCAAATCGTACCCAAGGAGAAAAACCCTCCAAACTCGCCGGAATTGTGCCCAATTGAAAAATATTGGGCAAAAACAGTTCAAGGCAAATTAGCGTTCAGCATCAAATAAGGTGGATATAACAGCGATACAAAACATGATGGAAGGCGTGAAACGTAAAGCCCGACAGTTCGCATTTGCAAAATCGGAAGCCTAATCGAATAATTTTCCTCTGTTTTGTAGACGATGAACTTCAAAAACAAATAAAGATTGATCATTTATATAATAAACTAATCAGTGTGCGCTTAATCATGTTTGACCAATTTTAGACCGTGCCACTCTGTATGCTATGTGGAAAAAAATATGGCATAAGAATTTAAATCGTAGGAAGTGATCTTTGGATAACTTTTGTTCCTCGCATGCTCCAAAAATTTTAAAACGTTTTAAGATTTTAATATTTGTATCGGTAGCCTGATTTGTGGAAGTGCGTCTAAAACACCAAGTTGAGAGTCAACAGTAAACTCATTTTGATAAACAATAAGCCCGAAATGATAAGGTGTTTAGAAGAAGACGTTTATAAAATAAGTTACTCTACGCGATACCTTAGCTCGCGAATCAGGAACAGCAAAAGCTTTCACTTCAGACCTTCCATACCACACTCCATGGATGATTTTCAAATTGCTCGAATGGAAATAAAGCTGCTTCGAGCACTGGGGAAACCATCTCTGCCGCGCCGTCGACAACGTGGATGGCGGCACGAGTTTCGCGTTACACTGAATGTGGTCTTCTTGACAGAAGTGTCGGAAAGGAGATGAACAAAGGAAGAATAAAGCCACATTTGTGTGTGGCTGGCAGTAGAATCTGCCTTCTAGCGTGCTAATGTTGTTGTTTATGTTTGAGTGCAAAAAGTAAATAAACATAATAATATTTGTCTTCATTAAATAGCTCATTCACAGAATCTAAATGCCACTTTTGTGGAAGATGAGATCATGTTGGAATGGTTTTAAGCGGATTATATCCATAAATGCGGTTAGCACGTTTTGGTGGCTTACATTTTCATAAATCTCATTTTGAACGGCACATGTAAGATTGCTCACTAAAAATGCGATTCACATACAATTTGAATTTCTGCATTAAACTTTTACGAACAATCAACTTGAGCAATCATACAAGCCCTAAAGTGCGGAGCTATAAATGTGATAACTCAATAAGGTGAAGATCACTCTCTTTGTATTACATGGAAGATTCTTATCCTTGAAAAAAATCACCATGTGTTCCACGAGCCATATGACACATCCCAAAAGCACAGAACTCTTGAAACACACATCTTGCTTATCGTACGTTACTTTCTACAAGAGGGGGGGGGGGGAATGATGGTAACCAACTTGTTATTAAATTTAATACATTCTCCGAAAAGTGATTTTGCGTCTCACCTTGAACGAACTTTATGCTTCGCAACGGTGGAGACATCATCCACGGCACAAGCGATGGCGAACCGGGAGTGAATTAATAAAAATATTTAATAAATGATATTCATTCTGCTGCTTTTTGAATTTTCGCTTCCATCGGTGTACAGGTAACGGAAAAGAAGAGGAAGTATTCGGAAGAATTTATTTTCAATGTCCCGTATGATTTTGTTATATCCTATCCGAAGGATATGAAACAAAAATTAAACATTGTATCTTCTGCTTTGGCTTCATTTGGGCGCCAGTGGTACTTTAACGCCTACTCTCATCTTGGTTTTCTTGAAGGGCTTATCTTTTCTAGATGAGCTTTTTGAAGGGCTTATCTTTTCTAAATGAGCTTTGTGAGCCGATTCTTAACATTATGAACTTCTACAATAATTAGTTGAGAGCTCTCAGTGTTTGCACCAGACAGAACCAGACCAGGAACTCAAGTTAGGTTTTATGAGAATTCTGAAGACCTTGATATAGGCTTAGCGAACATCCATTAAATCTTCACATCTCTATGGAGGGGGTAGAAAACTGTGACGATCCTTACAAAAAATATTTCCTATCCCGAAAGTTGGATTCTTCCTTCATTATTCTAAAGCCTTCTAACTGAGAAGGATAGGGTAGCAAATTTATTAGGCAGCGAACCGATTCCAGTCATTCCTCGCTAATGCTGAACCGTATTCAAGTGACTTTTTTTTTGCACTATACAATATTGCAACACACGTAAATAACTTTTTTGCTTCAAGGGCAAAATGTTTGAAGCCTTGGGTTATTTTAGTTCTGTATGTACTGTATACATCCTGTAACTTTTCATTGAAAAGTGCCTAAAAAATGTTTGAAATGGTTTCGGAAGATCAAAAGATTCGCGACGAAATTTTGCACGGTCATTCCGAAATTCCAAATCTTTCGCATCATGCTATACCAAAGTTGGCCATCGTGAACTATACTGTTTTTCTTGTTGTTATGCATCACAGAGAACGTCTGACCACCGATCGGAAGTAGACAAAAACATCCTCGACGACAGGAGGGCACTTGGAGCTCTCAAGCGTAAACCTAACCCAAGTAACATTGCCAAAACTATCCAGCTTTATTAGCTGAACCCGGTACCAGCGCTGCTACGCTTGCAACTATATGAATGAAAATTTAATAGAACTGGCAATAATAACATTCATTGCACATTGCTACGTAGTCCTACGTCAACTTTGCATTCAACCCCATTGGGCTGTCCCTTCTAGTTTGTTTTCTGTTGTCAGATCACAGTGAGATCTTCCTGCGAGATTCCCTAATTGGAAATTCCCATAAAAATTGTCGCCGTGACCACATCTTAGAATCTACAAAGATTTTAGACGCCTAATTTTTATCACATGCCCTGCAGCATACAAGTGATAAAAATTTCCTGCATAAAATTTATATGGTTTCTGAAGGTTGTGCCTTCAAAAATATGAAAAAGTGATCGAAATCGGCTATGTTAACGCCCAATTTTTAGATGCAATCAACCTTTACTAACTGGAACAAACTGTTAATTGTATGTGAAAACCCAGGGAAGAGTGTCGGGCATCCAAGCGTTATTTATGTTGTTTTTTAAGACAATTCTCTATCTCATGCTCCTTCTTTCATTTCTTTTCCGCAGGATCGTTGCCTCGGCATTCATAGCGGCCGATGTGGACCAATGCAACGACGCACTGGAAGGTATCTTCGGCCGGCGACACATCTGCGATCGAGAGTCCACCTTCTGTCTGATGTCGGACACGACGGACACAGCGGAAACAGCGACCCGAGGCCAGTACACCTGCGTGTGCCGCGTTGGCTACTACATTCCGAACGAATCTTTCCAGGGGTTCACCTCGGATAGAAACGATGCGAATTTAACAAACTTCAGGTAAGCATCCCACAGGTGTTTCCTCTCAAGTGCCTAATTTTGATCGGAATTTATTACATTGACAGTTGTATTCCGTGTCCGAGCTCGTGCGAATGCAATTGGGCCGGCAGCTGTAGCAGTCCAGATGAGGACTTTAGCATGGAAACGCTGATGAAGGCCACCATTGGTGCTATTTTGGGAGCGTGTATGCTTTGTTGTTTAGTGTTAGCGTTAATCGTGTTCCGTCAACGAAAATGCAAGGTGAGTCCCACTCAAAGGGAACACAAACCAAGCCGTCCCTTTTATTTTGCTTTCACCTTCATTCCAGACCATTGCAACGGGGATGTGGACCATTTTAGAGACAATTTTATTGGGAATTTTACTTTTGTATCTAGCGGTAAGTAACAAAAATGCCTGCTTTGTCCGTAGATAATTGAATTTCCCGTTCACGTCATCAAATTTCCACAATACAAAAAAGATCCCATGACAGCAAATTCGCAACTATTTTTGGTGGCCCACATTCACCAAAAAAAAAAAATTGTACAGAAAATCTCTCACCCGTCGCTGACACAAGAAAAAAATGAAAAGCAAGTTTTATGAGCGCACCACACGCGTTGGCGCCTTTCTGGAGGAAAACTCCAACCACACCAAATCGACGAAACACCACCGAAGCCGAAACTCAAACCATCCTCATGTTGTCATGTTCTCGACCGACGACACGAGCAAACTTCGATGATAAAAGAAAACTTTTGATTAAAAATGCTTGCCGTAGTCGGGAGACTTGGACAAACCGACTCGGACCAGAACGTTGATAATTCAACAAAAAAAAAAAAGTTAATTGGGCAGTTTTTTCGACCTTCCCACTGTTGAGCTGCGGCAATATAACAAGTTAAGGTGGGTTTCTCCTTTAGCTCATTGTTTCGGGGGTCGCTGGAAATGCCCACCCAAAACATGCAATATGAGCTATTTACCAAAGGTACGCCCGCGAAATTAGGGAAATTTTTGATAGCACTAATAAAATGAAGTGACCTACTACGATCTCCGCCCACCCACAGGCTAAACGGGTCTGTAATTGGGGTGACTGCAGCGCGATGGTGATGCGAAGTGCGTCATTGGCAGTGAATAAACACCCATCCCGTCGCTATTGTGTTTGATACATTCCACGACCGGCACGTGACTGTAACCTTGCGGGTGTTATGATTGTACAAAGTGTATTACCATCCGACCGTTTTTTTTTACACACCCTTCTCGTATGAGAAACGGGAAAGATAGCATTTGATGTTATGTTTTAGTGTTTTCTGGGCAGTGGTTCCATTAATTTTTGAATCTAACCTTGGACTGTTTATGGCCAAAAGCTGGGAAACCTTCACACTCCCAAAAAGTCATATTAATTTCGGTGCACATGCGAGCGGCCCTTTGGACGAAGAACAGATAATCAAACGGTTAGGGCATCTTCAGCTGTGGTCCAAATCCTGGTTTTGGTCTACTATTTTAGAACAAACTTAAAAAGACAGCGGAACCGGTATTGTAATTTTTTTATGCCGGATCTATTCTGCATCATTTTGAATCTAGTATGTGTTTTGATATGTTTTCACCACAATTTGGAACAAAGAAAAGATCGGGATCGCAGCAAGCCGTGCTTTTAAACTGACGTGTTTTGCTGTTGCTGTGTTGTTCTTACGAAACAAAAAATCAAATCGAAAGAAATATTGCATTATTCAACTTAAATAAAAAGTGAAATTATAAAATCTCCGTGTGCTTTGTGTAAGACGTAGTGAATGTAATCGATTTCTTTCCAAAAGGTGTTATATAAAGTCGCGTTTCTTTAGAAGGATTGTGCAACGGTAGTTTATTTCCGTTTCTTAGTTTATTGTGTTCCACCCTCGCACTCGAAGTAAGAGTTATATCAGCTTACTTTTGTTTTGAAACCCGGACATAAATTGTTTAAGAAATGGCAAACAATATGAACATCATTCGAAGTTAGAAGCCGAGCTTGCAGGCTGCTTTATTTGGATGTGTTTTCGACGTCAGTGGGACTTTTGATGTTGGTTATAACTTTTTGCGTGATGAGGTTTTCTGTATCAAATAAAGGGCGAACACGAAATTATAGCGACACCGAAAATGTCATGCCAATTTTCTTATAACGTTTAGAATCAAACCAAAATTTTAGGGTAGTTTTATACATATATTTACTTCAAAAATCAAAAGAAAAGTTAATCGATGGAGCCTTGAGTGTAAAATTGAACGCATTTTCGCTTGATGCCCTCCATCAAAGTCTTTACAGTTTCATCCGGTACCAGTTTCTTAGTTTTTTTTTTTTTCATTTTCTTAACATGTCCTTCTCATCTTTGACTGGCTTCTTGCTCATCCGAAGTTCCCGCTTCATCATTGCCCAGTACTGCTCCACCGGGCGCAGCTCCGGACAGTTTGGCGGATTCATGTCCTTTGGAACAAAATGGACAGAATTGGCCTCATACCACTCCAGGACACTTTTAGAATAGTGGCATGATGCCAAATCTGGCCAAAATAGCGGAGCTTCGTCGTGCTGCTGCAAGAACGGCAAAAGGCGCTTCTCAAGGCACTCAGATTTGTAGATCTCGCCATTTACTGTGCCCTTTGTCACGAAAGGCTCACTCCTCAGTCCGCAAGAGCAGATGGCCTGCCAAATGAGATATTTGGAGGCGAACTTCGACATTTTCTTCTTCTTAAATTTGTCGTCCACATAGAACTTGCTCTTGCCGGTGAAAAACTCCAACCCCGGAATTTGCTTAAAATCGGCTTTTATATACGTTTCGTCGTCCATCACACAGCAGCCATATTTTGTCAGCATCTTCTTATAGAGCTTCCGTGCCCGAGTTTTAGCCGTCGATTGTTGCCGCTCATCGCGGTTTGGGAAGTTCTGTACCTTGTATGTATGTAGTCCAGCTCTCTTCTTTGCATTCTGGACGTAGCTCTGCGACATGCTGATCTTTTTAGCCAAATCACGGCTTGAGACGTTGGGATTTGCTTTAATCATCCGCTTCACCTTTCCCTCCGTCTTTTTGTTCTCCGGTCCCGGTTTTCTTCCAGCTCCTTTGCCGTGGTCCAACGTCAACCGCTCCTGGAACCGCTTCAACACTCTGGAGACGGTTGAATGGTGAATGTTCAACATTTTTCCCAACTGCCGGTGCGACAGGTCAGGAAATTCCAGGTGTTTGGAAAGAATTTGTTCTCTCGACTCGCGTTGGTTCACCTCCATTTTCGTTGAATCGAAAAACACGACTTCGAGTTTGACAGCATGTAAACAATACACATCAATGAGAAAGTGTGCAAAATTTGGTTGATTTTTACCCAATGGTAAAAAAGTTATGCCCTTTTGAATGTGTCGCAATAATTTCGTGTTCGCCCTTTAAGGAACATTGGTGAGGTCGTTTGAGAGTAGTGGGGGGAACGGATTAACCAATACAAATGGGTACAGCCTACTGGAAGCTCTAGCAAAGCTGAAAAATAAGTTGTCTAACGAGGGCACCATAATTGACATAACTTTCTGCAGTCCGACGCTGATGGACAATGACAATGTGAATTGGATAGAGTATGAGCATCAGCCGATCCAGTACAGCATCGGCCAACGGAATCATCTGGCAGCGCGAAGGACTAGAGCGAAAGATTTCGATAAAGACCTTTTGTTAAAGCTCTCCGGGGAGATGGCGCCCCTCGAACCTGAATGCAGACGAGTTAACAGCAATGTAGGCGAGGGCGTACGACCGAACCATGCCGAGGGAGCTGAAGGCTGGTGATAGACGGCGTCGAGTCTACTGGTGGAACGAGGTGCTTAAAGCCTGTCCACGTTCAATTTCGGACACTAAAATAATAGCAGCAAAATTAATTTACACATAATTCAAATAAACTGATTCTTCACAATAATAGAGTTATATCTACATTAGAAACAGTTGATTAAGATGTTAATCCTTCAATCTGTAAAATTTTCGAACTTTCTGTGGTACACCCAACATCAGGTTCCGTACGGTATCCTCAGATACGCCCGCCGTGACGATTCTCAATCTTCTCTTGAAATCATTGGTACCATTTGCTTTCTTTTTAGTTTCGAAGAGTTTCCGCTTAACTAGAGCCCAGTACTTCTCTATTGGGCGAAGTTCTGGACAGTTTGGTGGATTGAATGTTTTTGGCGCGAATTTGACCTTTTCTAACTTATACCGTTTCAGGTCGGATTTTGCATAGTGACAAGAGGCCAAATTAGGCCAAAACAGAGTCGTTTGGAGAGTCGTGGCTTCTGATAAACAGTTGGAAGTGCCGGTACAGACGAAACTTTTAAATTTTCGAACACAACTACATATAACCTGCCAAATCAAATACTTCTTCGGGAATTTGGACACCTTTTTTGTCCGGAAATACACGGCAACGGCATTCCTTTGGATTGCGGTGTAAAAAGCCAGACCCAGAACCTGTTTAAAGTCTTCGAGTACGTATGTTTCATCGTCCATTATGATACAAGAAAATGTTTGCAAAAAATTGGTGTAAAGTAAGGAGCATTTTCCAAGATTTTTTGCAGTGATATGTTTGCTTGTCATCACGGTTGGGCACCTTTTTAATTGTGTACGCCTTCATTCCTTGCCTTTGCTTAACTTTTTGTACAAATGCTTTTGACTTCCCACCTTTGCGAGCCACAATCCGCACAGAAAGATTCGGATTTTTCTCCATAATGGCAACCACCTTCTTGTCTATTTGTCGGGAGCATACTTTTCGATTTGTTCCACTTCCAACCTTCCGATCCTTGTCACTTGTCTCAGAGTCAGAAGACGCGTGCAAAGGGGTATAACCAATGCAGCTAGGAAGGAGCGTTGGGTGGTTGTCCTAGCGCCCAGGGCTGCATTCACTCAGGAGATAAAGAAGACCAAGTCCAATTGCTACAAAGAGCTGTTCCAAAAAGCTGATGCCAACCCCTGGGACAATTTCTGGCATATCGTGGAGTGTAGGCGAAAGTCAGTTTAACGACTACAACTAAAACATGCCCGAATAAGCTGATGATCATCGTGGAGCACGTAGCAGTAGCAAAAACTTCAAGGGTCCCATTGGGCTGTACGCAAGGGTGATGTAGCAACGTGTAATTCATGTTATATTTTTTTCCTTTGAGCACTCGCGCTGTAGTACTTTCGATGTATAACCAACGTGTATTCCTCAAGAGACTCGTTTTGAACCAAGCAGCGTATAATTTTATTACAGAAATTCCTCAAATAGCGTGGTGGGATGCGATATTGCTAGACGTATCTACGTAAATAAAATACGTAGTGTATCAAGTTTGGTATATCTCATAATCCTGACCGTCTAGACGGCTACTGTCTGCGACAAAGGGCCAGTAAATCCAGCAAATCGAGGTCTTTTTGTTGATGACTATTAGTTAAGATTTTCACTACGCGGTGGCAGTGGGCAAGTAAAGTTCTAAAAAGTGCTTTATCTTTAGATCCTGACCAAATGGATGGTTTCAGTCTTCGACAAAGTTGTTCAGCAGGTCAAGGTCTTTTGATTGATGGACAGAAGTTCAGAATTGTCTCAATGCATGGCGCTAGTGTGTAAGGATATCTCCCGAACGTGCTATATCTTGCGACGCGTGTCATATAGAACGTTCCTGTCTTCGATAAAGTTGTTCTGAGAGCCATGGCCTTTTCATTGGTGTTTAATAGTTCAAAATTTTGTCGCTACGTGGCGCAAGTGCACAAGTGAGTTTCCTGAACATAATGTACTTTTTTATGTTGCTGTACATACGGAAGGTTCCTGTCTTCGACAAAGTTGCTCAGTAGTTCAGCGCCATTAGTTTGATGGAAAGAAGTTCAGAATTATGAGGGCGACCCGGTGTAGAGGTTAACATCCATACATCTCACGCCAAAGTCACGAATTCGAATCTCACCCCCGAACAAGTTACAAAAATACCCAAAAGGTGACAACGACGGGAGAAGAACCAGCCTAGGGCTGAAAATCTCAAAAATCAAAAAACTATAAGAAGGTTAAGAATTTTCTCACTACGCGCCTTGACCTGTTGTACAACTTTGCCGAATACAGAAACCTTCTTCTCTGAAAAGTCCAAGGATTAGCAGCATTAGCATACTTTTTATCTCCGTCAATATCCTTCTGCTGTGGATTTATACTTTTTTTAAGTATAAAAAGCGAATATGCGTCGCTATGGGTGGGAACAGAGATATACAAATAGAGTAAAATTCACAGTATAAGGAAAGAGAGGAAGATTGAGAAGTATGCTGATGCAGAATATAATAAATTTTCCGTGCATATAGTCAGGATCTCAAGATAAAACATATTCTAGTAATTCCGTTACATACTTGCGCCACGTAGCGAGAATTTTTTTAACTATTAGTTACCAATAAAACGGCCGTGGCCCACTGATCAAAGTTTTGAGAACAGAAACGTTCTATATGGCAAGGACCGGAAGATATATCACATTTAGATAATTGACTTGATCGAGAGGGAATCGTTTACGTATGATAACAAAGAATATATTAAGCGTAATGTATTAGATAGAGGAAGGTAATTACACTCAATTCTGTTTTAAGCCAAAGGAAGCGTAGACAACGAAATTGTTTGCAATCTTTCATGCGCCATTCAACAATGGTGACAATCTTTCATACAACAGACTAGATTCAGGCGTTATCTGGCTTAAATGTACATGGAATATCCCATTAATTTCTGACAAATCTAGCGTTCCTTTTATGTGCATTAGAAACGCAGAAAATTACATGTTTTTTTTAAAACAGTGTACATTTTCAAGCTGTGCATGCCTCGAAGTGCGTGCTAAAGTACCTGGAAGTGATTTTCTGCCGAAGTCTAGCATTCCCTTTATGTGCATTAGATAACGCAGAAAATTCATTGTTTCTTTTTATCTGTGTAGTGTATCATCGTCAAAACTGAGATAAAGTGGTCCAGTGCTGCGTTGGCAACCAGGAGGAATCAACCAAAGCTGAACAGTACGTTCGGCTCATGCACAGCTTGAAAAAGCAGTGCGAATTTCTGTTCAATATCACTTGTATATTCTGTTCAATATCACTTGTATGCGCCTCGAAACATACACATTTAAACGGCGACGGTGGGATCTGGCGGGAAGGGCGATGCAGTTGATGAGGATCGACACGATCGAATGATCGCCGACTCGGGATTAGCCTTCGTTCCACGAGGTGCTGGGAAGACTGCGGATTCTTGCGGGAAACTGCTACTCCTGTTTCTGGTATCCAATACCGAATGCTGGTACTTGGCTACATAAAAAGAAACATTGAATGCTAGATTTGGCAGAAAGTAATGGGATTTTTCATGTAAATTTTAGCCAGATAACGCCTGAATCCAGCCTTGTTGTATGAAAGATGGCATGCATTGTTGTTTGGCGCATGAAAGATTGCCAAAAATTTCGTTGTTTATACCTCATTTGGCTTGGATTTAAACGAGGGGAAATTTTTCATGCCTGTTAAAATTCATAATTTTTTTCTGTGTACTGCCTATCGCAGATTCACACGGGTAGGCGGAAACTTGGCAAAAATACCAATGGGTTCTATTCCGTTCAAAGATTGAGGAAGGAATTACATGGGTTGCTATCGGATTGCATGGTTTCGGATATTTTACCTGATTCTGAAAGCTATCTGCTAATTGCAACACTTTTCCACTATTTCGACAACAACTGTCGTAACTTTAAACTTTCTCACCCCTAAACTTCGAAGTGGTTTTTCTGGGCACAATCCGTATAGCTTGCTAGCTGAAGTGGAAAAGAACTTGTATGCAGTATCCAACCGGTTGCCAACCTCTATTTCCCTAAATTTCCCAAAAATATCCCCATTTGATCCTTTTCCGCTTTGCCTTATCAGAAAATTCCATCCAATAGCCCTTTATTGATCTCAACCGATTAGTGTACTCATGATTTTAGTGTGTGGGTGTATTGCATATGGTGTATAAAAGTTATTAATATGACCGTTTTCGGGAGTATACTTCTCCATTAATTATAACTGAATGAGTTTCTATCTACACTGAAAGATAATTTTAGTTTATATTATGAAATCGAAGGTAGAACTAACGAATCTGTTTGTTGTTTTCAGCAACGAAACTGATTTGTTCTTTTTATGAAGATACATTCATAATTAATGGCACACGCGCAACTGTCAAAATCACGAAGCATTTGTTGACACAGAAACAACATTCGTGCATTGTACGATAACAATACAAAGAGCTACGAATATTTTGCTACCAATTTAAAAGAAACGTCTCTCTGATGGTTGCCTGAATGACTGAGAGATCTACTTTATCGACTCAAAATGTAATTGACAAAAAAGCGCACCCACGTGGAGCTTTCCAGCGTCTTTTTTAAATGTTTCTGACATGGGATTCGATCCTGGCGACTCGTGAGGTGATTATTGAATAATGAGTATGAAGTTATAACTCTCGGCAGCGCTTCAATTTGTATTTTGGGATAAAAAAACTATTCCCGCCCATCCCAGCAGCGACATCAGCAAAGCAGTGATTGGATGGTTTTCACGAAATCCATTTCGATATAAAAAGGGGGAGGATAAAAAGCAATATGAATGTTTCATACAATATACGAGACATTTGTTCTATGTACAAAATCCATGATTACGAAGCGAGTGAAAACTAATTTACGAAAATAAATTTTCAGTGTACAAGCTTTTTTTACATCTACCTGTAAATATTATAATCATCGATAATATCATCATCTTGGGTTTATCAGTAAGAACAGGTACATATTTCCTCTATTGCTGTCACGTGCATGATGAATGGGTGCCCTAAAGCTAATATTTTATAGCAACCCTCTCGTAGTGAACTGGCTTGTATCATGGGTCAAAGTACCCAAATGGTAACATACTTTGAAGTTAACATCACAATGAAAATTAAGATTTTTATTCTGTGTGGCTAAGCGGGTTGGAGGTAGTATTCGTTATAGCCGGTATGATGCCTATTGGCGTAACCCTGGAGGAGGACAGTGTATGCTACAGGCTAAGAGAAACCACAGAAGTACGGAAAATACTGAGAGCGGAGTCGATGGCCAAGTGGCAGTAGGAGTGGAACACAGCGGCGAACGGTAGATGGACCTAAAGGCTAATTCCGAGTCTGACGACATGCACGGAGATGTGAACTTCTACCTGAAACAATTCCTGTCTGGTCATGGTTGTTTCAGGAGGTATCTACCTAGGTTCGAACATACAACGTCACCCGTCTGTCCAAAATGTAGTAATGTGGAGGAAACACCGGAGCACGTGGTTTTCGAATGCCCTAAATTTGAGGCACCCTGTAGGGAGATGCCTGCCCTATGAGTGGATAATATCGTTGAAGAGATGCGTACAGCAGAGCCGTCACTCAAATACTCTCGGAGCTGCTGCGTAGGTGGAGAGAAGAACAGCGGTCCAGCAACGTCGGTCCCACTGAGACTGGTACAAGTCCACGAACACAACTCGAGAATCCGAGTAGAACGCAATGGAGCTGGGAGCTGACTGGCTTATATGAACGCGTAACGGTTTTGGGAGAACTTCCGCCGCCGGGGAACTCTCGGTCGGAGTAGGTTAGATCCACCCTCGGGGGCTAGCTGACTAGAGCGGACATCGCGATCTATAGATCAGGAGAAATGGTCCCACAAGGATTGCTGTGAAGGAGAGCATGTCAAGACATTCAACGACTCCACATCGGTACACGTCTCGATGGAAACGGCCGCTAAGAGAAGGGCGTACGCCAGCTAAAGCCGAAAGCTGAAGCAAAGTGCATGAGCACAGCCGCCTCCCGAAGTAGTCGCTTCACCGTGGTCCTGGGGAAGAAGCCAAAGAGAGACTAAGGATTGTTATTACCGCTTGCGAGAGTCCCACACCGTGCTATTTATCAACACTACAGGCCAGGCTTTTAAGCTTTTTAGGGCTTACAAAAAAAATCATGCTTAAGAACCTTAAGGACATAAAATTCAGTCAAAAGAGACAAGTAAATCAATTCATTTTGCCAAGTGGCGTCTGTTTCTGTTGTTCGGGGCACTAAATTCTACATGAATTCTTTGCTAACGTTCCTTTACGTAAATCAACATTGAACTACGTATCGTGTAAAATTAATAATTTTTAAGTGTGTTTGCTTTAAAAGACTCCTATTCGGCCTATTAATCTCACTTTCAGAACTTCCTCCAAACCTTCTCCCAGAACCACTCTGATCTCAAAACTGGTTAAATCTAGTCTTGGTTTCTTAAAACTTCTACTATAATCAAATCCGACAGCAGCTAACGAGATTCTTAAATCTTCTCCAAACAAACCCCATACCCCAGTTCTTGCTACGAATCAATGTAAACGAGGTATAAACTTTTAATTGTACAAGCTGCAAAGGAGTTGGCGTTCGGTGAATTAATGTTGGTTTCAGTAGCAACTTTTGCACAACTTTTAAGTTGCAGCAGAAGGCGTCGTAGCTCGCAAGATGAATACCAAACGGTAGTGTAATTCAATCAAACCAATCAATTTATCACACCAGGCGTGTTTGCACCATTCAGGCTTCCGGTTCCCGTGAGTTCATTTGCTTTTTTTTCTCCTAGTTTTTTACTCACATTCATCTCGCGATAATTTGTAATGCGATGCGATAAACAAACCATAAATCAAATTGCCTCAAGGGAGCTTGAGTGCCGTGGCTGCAATGCAGAGCGTACGGTGCCCTCATACTCCGTTCCGATAATTAGATGATTGGGCATCCGGTCTCATTAGCGTCAACTCCTTTCCCAAAGCCCCTTGGATGGTAAATCATTCGATCCCTTCGGCAAGATAAGCGTCATTTGGTGGTGGAGAGAAGGGCAACATTCATCAAAATGTGATTTCCATCAAACGGCCGTCTCGTTGTTTGTGGCATTAGATTCGCGTTTCGGCGTGTAAAGAGCGTGATGGCATTAACGGTGCTGATGCTTTGCCGCCATAAATTCAGGTTATATGGTCTGCATGGATGCTTCGTCGAACTGCGACCACCGTCGTGTTGAGCTGTTTATGACAGCAGCGACGAGGGACGAATATTTACGACCCTTGAACTTCAACCTTTTTTGCGAGTGCATATAGGTTGAGCCTAGGATGCGATACAGTAAAATACAGGTTGCAGCGGTGCCGTGGGATCAAACACAAACACAAACACATACGCACACATACGCA
This sequence comes from Aedes koreicus, assembly GCA_024533555.2. Taxonomy (NCBI): domain Eukaryota; kingdom Metazoa; phylum Arthropoda; class Insecta; order Diptera; family Culicidae; genus Aedes; species Aedes koreicus. Next base: position 94,751 of record JAHHFK020001386.1, read on the forward strand.
CAGTTGTATAGGTCATTTCTTGAAGAGTGAAATATTGCCATTATAATGGTTGATCAATCTTGTCCTGTGAAATTTTCTAGCATAAAGGGCTCGACATAAGCTTTATATATTTCTTTCTTTTCTTTTGGAAATTCTAAAAACCTTAAATCCCCGCATTTTGTAGGTGTGTGCAAGCAAAATGATGCTTCTATTCAAATTTTGACATTCGCTCTTTCGTTATCAAAATGACGTCCAAGCAAGAAGAGCAACGCATCAAAAGCAAGAGAAACAGTGAAAAGTGGCCAAATCAACTGTCACACTTGTAGATGTGTTCAGGGAAGATTTTTCGACAGTTAGGAAGCCCAGATCGGGGGTATATCGAAAGCCACAGCGACAACAAAAATAGTTGCCAGCAGTTTGAAACGCAACCTCAACCTCTCCATCCGAGATGCCGCATACAAGCTGCGAGATTAATCTTCAATTATGCATCAAAACGAGCTGTACTGTCAATTGCCATCCACAAACACTCAACCAAACTAACTTAGGATAAACATAAGTTATCCGATTCAATACGGATGGGTCATATATGACCCAAGATTAAAATTTGATGTCAAAATTCGGATTTCAGAGTTACAGAGGAATTTGTCATGCAAACATGCATGTTCAAAAATAACAATTTTAACTAGTAAAATATATTGAAAAGGTATGGTTACGGAAACAATGATGAACAAACTGTCCTTGAGTTCTTGATGTTGTACATGGTCGACAAGGAGGTTTAGAGTGTTTTGACCGTACTCTTTAGCTGTAAAAGCTTCAAGAAAAATCTTAACACCGTGGCAGACATATTACAGAGTTCACAGAATATGAACGGTACTCCTAAATATTCTTGAGTTCAGGTCTTGGTGTTTTACATGATCAACAAGGCAATTTACGAGGTCCACATCGTACTTATGAGTTGCAAAAGCTCCATGGGACATCATTGCAGAATTATAGTCATATAACAGCATTTTCAGAATGTCTACAGCACTCCAAACTATTCTTGAGATCAGATCTAGATGTTTTGCATGATCAACAAGGCGACTTCGAGGTCTTCATCGTACTTATGAGTTGCAAAAGCTCCATGGGACATCAATGCAAAATTATAGTCATATTACAGTATTCTCAGAGTATCTACGGCACTCCAAACTATTCTTGAGTTAAGATCTTGATGTTTTGTATGATCAACAAGGCGATTTACGAGGTCTACGTCGTACTTATGAGTTGCAAAAGCTCCATGTCATATAACAGTATTTTCAGAATGTCTACAGCACTCCAAACTATTCTTGAGTTCAGATCTAGATGTTTTGCATGATCAACAAGGCAACTTCGAGGTTTTCATCGTACTTATGAGTTGCAAAAGTTCCATGTCCCATGGTGTTTTGCATGATCAACAAGGCTATTTTTACTACTAGTATCTTAATGTTCTAGAGGATCAACCCGCTATTTGCTATTTTCTTATCAAATATATGTTACAGTTTTTGTTCATTGGACATTTTACAACAATTTTGGACACTCATACTTTATTTATGGATGTGTCGTCACTCACATAAAAAAAAACTTGCGCAGACGATTTTCATGTTAAAATCAAAATTATCATTTGCGTTGTTGGTAGCTTGTTTACATTATTCTAAGATCATGTGATATGAGTAAAAACAGTTATTACATAAATGTTTATAGCAAGTCATGCAACGAGTATCGGTCTTAGGTTAAACCCTTTTATTGTACAGCTGCATCGCCTGCTTATATCCGCAACAACAATCAATTGGTCTTTACCTAATGGCTTTTTCTTCAGTGGTCTTCCACGCTGTCTATCGACCCCCTTAAAGCCATGAGCAACAAGCAAACCATCTGTCAAAAGGACGAGAGCATCAATGAACGAAAGCTTATGATTTCCTTTTTGTTCTTTGAAGACCACGAATGAGTTGAAATCAGCAATCGAAAAAAGCTTAATATATCTCGTTTTCCTACCCTGCATTCCCAAGTAACAAATTCAATTTTAAGGTACACTTGAAGAAGTTCTCAAGAATCATTTGATAAAACCACGCATAAAACTAGATATTCTACATAACATCGATAAAACAGCCATAAAACCCTCATAAGTTCAAAAAGGCCCATACTACAGGAGGTTCTCAATACTATTTCCCAAGATTCGCTTAAAACTTGATAGTTTTATCGGTACATACTTGTAAGTCAAGTTTTGGTAGTTTTATGATTTTCCTTTTTAAGAACACTTCCAGTCCGTCACAAATATGTTTCGAAGATTCCATTTTTGGATTCGTTCTGCTGAATGGGGAGAAAGAGAAAAAAAAACATCGATAGACATATGATGTTTCTTTTCCAAAGTGGATACGTACGTAAATTAATTGTAAAATTGACCATAAATGCATGAGTTTTTTGCCTGCAATTGATAAATTTTTCATGCTACGTTCAGTTTATTGGTGTATTATAACATAAAAGTTCGAACATTTTAATGCGCCACGGAATCATTGCTAGACCATTGATTTATTTGAAAAATAAAAAATACATGAAAATTCAACAATTAGGTGACAAGGCCTATAAATTGTTCGATCTTGAATAAATTGTGCCTACAATCTATTTTATGTTTCAAAAGGTATTTTAAACAGCAGAAATTGTTCGTAGCATTGGAAAAACGAGATTTTTTTTTGCATACATTTGTAAATGGCTACCATTCCGAGGGAATCCAGAATAGGCGCGCTCGCCATTTTTTCAATGGTTTTATCTAAAACTACCATAAAACGCATATAAAACTAATATTTCTTGCACAAGACTAACAAGATTTTTTTAGGAGCGCGATAAGTTCATCTTTACTTGTTCTATTCTTGAAAAAGAGGAGTAACGCTTGAATAAAACTTGTTTGAATTGCTCAAGGTAAACAAGTCTTTCGTAAGATAGCCATAAAATCAGTGTGGAGAAGGCACATCATAAACAAAGAAAATGTGAACGTTCAAATCAAAAGTGCCTATTGTTGTTGTTCATTGTTGTTCATAATTACAGCTTATAATTTATTGTTTTAATCACCAGCGTAAGTCGATTAAAACATAGAAAAAACTCTAACTTGAATATGCTGGCAATGGATTTGGGAAGAAGAACAGCTCATAATATTGCGTCGATGGCTGAAACATCAGTTGAGCGAAAGATGATTTTTCTCTTGATTTGTACGCTGAACCTAGCGTTGGAAGAAGTGCACTGTGTAGTGGATCACTGAGCGATTCCAGCGCATTACTTCCGACTTTGGATTAAACGTGCGGATCATGGGAAAAATCGATTTTCGCTCAGATGATATATACTCATTTTTACTTGCAACGAGTATAAATATTGTGTAGCCTATTGGGAACTGAAATGCACGACTCGGGAGAATTCAACATTAACATAACATTTTACAATCGTAGTGCACATTGAACCTTACGTCAAAAGTACTGCGCTGTATTTCCACGGTGGTGCGCCATATAACGCACTACCTGAGACGTTAGGTTTTACTTGCACAACTGGCATAAAATCAAATATCATGAGTTATGCATTTCGATTTTCAACTGGCGACACATTGCACCATTTTATTTTATTCGTTTTACGCATAACGCATAGACCCTTTTGATAAGTTAGTCTCAGTAGGCTGCGAATCTAATGGAATGGTCAAAAAAAATTGTCGTTGGTGGCTGAGATGAAGGAGTGTTCAATATATTGGATAGGTTTTTATTGAATTTCCGCTTGAACGATCCACTAGTTTTTAATTTCTTCGACCTGTGGGCGTCCATTGTGACAGTTTGTTTATTTTTCACATAATGTTCTTTCTCAAGAATATGTGCTCTTATTTAAAATCAAATGGTTCTAAGAGAGTTTTATGGCAGCATTTCCAAGATACATTCATCTTAAAGAAGAATGTCATAAAACTTTTACAAAACTTTTATCAGGTTTTATGCAAGTTGCGAAACGATGTCTTGAGAGGGGGATCAAGTATCTTATAAAACTACTAATAAGGTGAATTACACTTAGAAATGATGTTGTTTTATGGAGGTTTCTTCGAGTGCTCTTTAATCACTCTTAAAAACTGTTAATGAATTAAAACCACCTTATCTTGGAAAATACTCTGATAAAACCGGATGAACTCCATAATGCTTTGATAAAACTACCATAAAACATGAATAAAACCAATTTGCATTTGAATTGCTACTTGGGTTGTGACCTTTTGGCACCTCTTGGTATCTGTTATAGAAGGCTCTTGCTTCAGGACAGCTGACTTCATTTATTTTTCCGTTTTTCACAGTGTGCTGTACTGTTGTTACGTTGTTTGAGAGGCAATTATTGACAATAAATTCCTTCTTCGTGTCCTGCCAGCGACAAATGGTCATTCCATGACCATACATGCTTAACAACCCATGTATACGGTTGAGACATCGTAAACATCCGTGATAATATTGCAGATCTGAACTCAAGAGTAGTTTGGAGTATCGTAGATATTCTGAAAATTCTGTTAAGGGTATGTGTCCCTTGACTCAGCCTAATATGCAACAATCGATTACATTTTTTCCTATAACTCATGAAGTATTTGAGCTGGAAGCGATATTTAACTAGTTATACACTTGCTTAGATATGTTCAATATGGCATTTGGTAGTATGTATCACGAAAAGTTACACAACTCATTTTATAAAGTCAGAAACTTTCGAGGGATATGGATGTAATGCCGGTCTATAAGCGCCAAACTGTGTTTATTCATGGATGCAAGTTCGTCCCATTCGACAGATTTGTTATTAAATGTTGTCTTCGTAAGATTTATTTTCTGATTTTCTGATTCAATGCGTTTCTAGCTGTATTCGCTCTACCCAACAAACAATTTCATAAATCAAACTATACTAAAACTGCTATGAAACACTTAAGTGATTTTCACATATGATTTAGCGACCATTTGATAATAAAAACATTATAATTCACTCTACACAGATTTTGTTCCTTTGTTTTTGTTAAGGTGAGCCATATGGAAAACTTTCAACCTAAACTCAGACATTTTTATTGTAAATTTTACCAATAACAACATTTTTACTACGCTTCCCGAGCAAAGGATTATACCAAATTGATAAGTTCTAATACCAGGTTATCATTTTTGATCACTGAATATGTTATCATTGAGGCTGAATAAACAGCCAAAATAACAGAATGAATAACAAAAAAATACTCGTTGAATATCATTATAATAACTTATTTTGTTATCACTGCGAACAACTTGATAACAAATCCTGTATTGTTAGCAAATTTATTGAAATAATTTCAAAATATGTTATCAGTTTGAAATCAAATTCTCTTGCTAATAACTGAAAAAAAAAATATTTTGATTAAATTTCTTGTTCAAATATGCTGGAAATATTTATAGTTTTACAATTCAACTTACAATGTTCATAAAAAATAGTGTGTTCAAAATGATAGCATATGATAACAAAATTTGCCAATGGTGATAACTAAATTTTTTATGTGATAACAGCGAAAATCAAAACGATAACTGGGATAACAGAACTTGTTACTCATATGATATCAGCTTGTTATTTTCCTTTGCTAGGGTTTCCATACAACAGGCCATAGTTGGAAACATAGAAAAAAATATGTTCCTAACATTGGGTCTATGGTTTTCTTCTTAAATCATTGTTATTTTACCTATGTGACCTGTTAGTTTACACCGTGTGACTATTTTCTGAACATCTTAGCTGTATTATTAGGTTTACAGGTTCAATTTCTGCCAATTAAGAACATTCGAAGATCGTGTAGATAATCTGTTCAGCTTAACCAGTAAAGTCATGTTGTCTTTAAAGTTGAGGAAATCGAAAATTACGCAGAAGTGAGCAACTATTAATTCATCAATAATGTCTCAATTGCTTTGAAATCAATCGGTCATCCTGATAGGAACATAATTTTGTTGATTATCAGCGAATTAATGACATTTTTGGTACATAGGCCGAATGAAGGAGCTAGGCTGACATTACATCCCGTTACCCTATGTCTAAAAAGGTGTAATGATATCTCATGAACTTTTTCTCACCCATACCTACAATGAAGACATCATAAATCGCCTTGTTGATCATGTGGAACATCACGATCTGAACTCACGGGAATTTGGAGTACCTTAGATATTCTATAAATACTGTCTATTACAGTGCTATGATGTCCTGTGGGGCTGTTTCAACTCATAAGTACGGTGGAGACACCGTAAATAGCTTTGAAGGAGATGAAGGATAAAAAATGTTGTTTTTTTTTTATTCTTTGTACCATTCTTTGCCAAAAAGTGAAGTGGGATCTGAACAGATCCCACCAACCGCAGGGCCGTGATCAAAATAAAGACGCCTGATCACACTTATTGACAAAAACTACCTGAGAACTTTATTCATCAATATTTCTTTCGTAACTTACTCTTTTGTTGCTTATTTGGCAGCGTCGGGTGCTCCAACATTGTCATCATCATCATCATCGTCATCTTTGTTGGGTGTCATCGAATTCCGTCATCATGGGTGTCATCGAATGGTGCTCCGATGGTGCCGGGTGCACCTATTTTGATGCATCAGCAACTTAGACTTGCTCGCTGCGTTGAATCCTCTTGGTGGTCGCTTCTGATTGTTTAAGGCGTTACGCGTTATTTCGCCAACGCCAAAGCACGATAATGATAAGGAGCGTTACGAAAAACACTCCGTCGATAGAATACGATACCACATCGTGTGCGGTTATCGACTGCTGGTATATTTCTTCTCCGTTGAATTGCCACATTGTTGCGTTTTTTTTTTTTTGACTGATCGATTTCTGGATTTTACTTGGTATTTATCGGATAACCGAGTCCGATTGTTTGAATTATTTGCTGATGTACATGGGAACTTTGCATCGCACACTGTTGCCAAAGGCGTAAAACGTGATCGAAATTGTGTTGACCCCGAAAACAACGTTTTTTTGCTATAGTTTCTTCTGCAAAGTTTTTTCATAAATTATTCTCCATCTTATGATGATAAAAATTTGGTGATTTATCTCCCTAGTGGTGAGAAAAAAAAATTGTTTTCTAATTATTGCAAATAAAAATAAACTTTATTCAGCAAAGTTATAGCCAATTTAATACAAAACAACTTTGCTGAAGCACACATATGCTTATCTATTGGTTTAAATGTAAATTTGGGGAGTTTTCTATTGAACATCCTTTTAATTCAGTTTTTTGAATATAACATCTCGTGGCGATTTTCTACAAATTTTGAATATTCAACACTTTTGTTTATCATATAAAAACACACAAATTTGCTGAAAATCGTATATTTTTATCTCATATGATTTTTGAGATAATTAGGGTTTTATTTTTAAAAAAATGCACTTTTTCAGTGTCAAAAATCATATTAATCTTTAAATTTCAGCAGGCGAAACTATTTGCATATGAACGTATGAATCTTTTCTTTTTTGCTGTTTTAACGGTTTTTTTATCGTGGTGGTCATTTGTCCCGGATAATAAAGAGCAGGCGCATAAAATTCGATTCCATTGGTTGCTTTGGCAACGCAGTGTAAACAAGCAATCACGCATGGTATAAATAAAAGCTGCTTGCATTTGATGAGACATTCTTTCGACGTATTTCGGAAACAGTGGAGGAGTTATAAGCAGTAGCGAACGTATCAGCAGCAGCAGTTGAGGCAGCAGATAGGAGTAGTATTGTATCAGTTTCTTGTAGTTTCAGCTGGAAGATATCGTATAAAGAATTTTGAAGAAAAGCTGTTTTTAAAACATTACCGAACCATGGCATCTTCAATTGAAGGTAAGTTTCCATGTTCAAATCATTGCTGCAATATCAAATTTCAGATGGAGATCAGTTCATGGTGATCTAAAGTTGAAGGCTGATTTAATCACACAAAAAATAATGGTTCATTATGCTCTTGACGATATTGAAGACACACGATCAGAAATCCAAAAATGTGCGTATAATCTGAGCAAATATTTCAGTAAGCTCTGGGAAAAATATCACCGGAAGGAGAAAAGTTTTTAGAAGCATGAGTACTTCAGTAAGGTTTTTATTTTACCACAATCTGTAGTTATCAAGCTTCCGTCGACGAGCAGTGAGGAGAGAGGAAGAAAAAAGTTCCGTTTAGTGAGAGTTCAGATAGCGTAAAGAGACGTAAAACTGCACAGATACGAACAGAACATAGCGCAGATGAATTGACATTTGCGTCTGTGATGAAGCTTCGTGAAGAAGGCAAAAGGGCTGAAGCTTCAATAATAAAAATTGCCACTCAATCGACACTTACTCGAGCAACACGGATGTTGAAATCTGTGAGAAGTACACCTCCAGCTACTTCTGTTTCGTATTCTTCAGAGGAAGCAATGGCTTTGATTTGCGATACTCAGCTCACCGTAGCACAGTATACGAAGTTACGTCTGGAAGCCAGAAATCGTAACACCAATTTGTATCCCGCATAAAAGAAAATTTTGGAGGCTAAACGTAGTTGCTATCCTGAAATGAACTCAATTACGATTACTGAAACCTACATGGAAATCAAACTACAATCACTTCTTGACCATACTGTTGAGCGAATCATTCTTACCAAAGAAAATATAATCATCAACTTTTCAGATGAAGACTTGCAGAATCTACTCTTTACAGTAAACTACGGAATGACGGCAGTGGTGACCACGCAGAATATAAGCAAATATTTTCAAATGACGATGGTACCGCATCTGATAGCCACATTTTTGCGACATCTATTGTACCAATCAACAATGTGGTTGGTGGAAAAATTCTGTTCGAGAATCCCCGGCCTTCGTCTACAAGATTTTGCTGGCCATTACGCTTACAGTTTGCCAAAGAGACCGCACTTCTTATTGCCGCGGAAAAGGCTAGTTTAGATAGTCAGATAGCTGAACTTCAACCTGTGACGATGGAGTGTTTTGGTCGATCCGCACTGGTAAAATTTAAGATGCTCATGACGATGGTAGATGGCAAAGTGTGTAATGCTGTCATATCAACCTCGTCCCAACGATGCTATATTTGTGGAGCAACCCCTTGCAAATGAATAATTTAAACACAGTGCGAAAAAGAGAAGAAAACGAGGAAGCATTTCAGTTTGGTTCATCGATACTTCATGCTTATATTCAGTTTTTCGAATACCTGTTGCACTTATCATGCGGTCTGATATAAAGAAGTGGCGAATAAGGACAGCGGAACACAAGCAAATCTTGTTAAATAGGAAGAAATACATCCAATCTAGATTCAAAACAGAAATCGGTCTAATCGTTGATAAGCCTCGTTCCGGTGAATGTGGCAACAGCAATGACTGTCAGACGATTTTTTCAAAATTGGGAGCAGTCAGCGCAGATCACAGGAATCAATCGTCAATACCGTTGCAAAATCATTCTTGAAACATTAGTATCTGGTAATGAGAAAACAATATAGTTTAAGTTCCATTATTAACATTGTAATGCATTATTTTTAGGATGTGAAATAGACTGCAACAAATTCGAGGAATGCATTGAAAACTGCCCATCTGCTCGTTAATTTGTATGATTGGTATCCAATCGGTACATACAATACTTATCCACGGCGCCAAAGTGATATCTTCATTTCTTGTTCCTATTGGTCAATTGTCGGAAGAGGCTCAGGAGTCCCGAAACAAAGACATCCGCAGATACCGAGAGGATCATACCAGGAAATTTTCAAGGATAGAAACTAACACGGATCTTTTACACCGATTGTTAGAGACATCTGATCCATTGATTTCGAGCATTAAAGGGGTTTGGAAAGAAAAAAGAAACACCGTTGTCGAGGGATGCGAAAAATCTTTTGGTCAAATCCGATTACAACACCAATGATGAAAGCGATAGTAGTGATGATGACGATCAACATTGAAATACTTTAATTATGTTTAAATGCTTTGAGAAAAACTATATATCACTAAATAAAGGATGAACCATTTGTTTTGTACTATTTTGACAATGCTGGGAATCTTTGTCGACGGGAAACAGCTTCAAAATTGAAAAAAAAGCTGTTAGAAAATTTAGCTGAATATAAAATTGGTTAGGATTATATACCGTTGTTAACTTATTGCTTCAATTTCCTTTTGATTTAGGGTCCAGGTTGTCGTCTCTGTGTTTTTGCTTTTGGAGAGCTGACTTCCGCCCAAGCAACACAAAAGTGTCATAGTTGCAGCAACACAAAAGTGTCATAGTTGCAGCAACTTGATTTTAACCTAATGGAGTCACATTGAAGTTACTTTAACTTATTTGCAACAAGTGTGCTACTAGGGCGTTACACAGATTTAGACTCACGATTTGTCATATGGCATTGCTTGCGGTCATGGGATAGGAAAGAGAACAGGAGAAAGGAGAGATGCATTAGTAATTGGTAACATGCTATGTGCCTGTGAGATTTTCATGGTGATATTCTCACAAAGGCCGTTAAAAATGGTTCAACGGATGCATATGAGAGATCATTCCCGATGAGTTTCCAGTCGTTTACTTAATTCCATCGCTTTTAATCATAAAAAAACAAGAGACATTTTACTACGTGCTACATTTGGGAATATCATGGCAAAGATCCCCTATCGCATCTTAAAGTGATCATTACAAACTCTCCATTTGTTTCAGGCACTTTTGAACGTTGATGTCGCAGCCTGTTCACACATGAATTCCAACGCGACCAAGTCGACAGAATGCGCCCATACCTCTTTCTGAACCGAAGCGCAGGGGAAACAACTATTAAATGTATTCCATAACAAGTCATGATTATAGAATTTATATGATAATTTTTACTTAGGGAACTGATTCAGTGTCCTGCAGTAAGTTAATCGTTCGTTATAGCTTCCGTAAGCTGCCATCAAAAACCGCAGCTGCATTCTCTCTGTAGGGAGCAGGACAACCGTCGCCAGGCCTGCGATCCCTGTACTGGGTAAAACCCAAAGGCTGTCTGTACGACCACCGAGCGAACTTGCCCAAAAGAGGTTTTCACTGAAAATACCCGTACTTTGGGTCAGTAGTTTCGTGCCAGCTCAGGATCCTGCACAATGACGATATCACCCACTTCAATCAGCTTCACTGGGTAGAACCACTTTATGTGACGTCTGATTGCGGATTAATACTTTTTTTTTAAAGACATTTACACCGTCTGCAACCCGAGGTTGTACAGACTGAACATCGAACATATAGTGAAGTACAACGGACAACTTAACCCCAGTGGATCAGTACGGACATTTTCGTTATGCGAAAAGTTCCACAGGCTGGAGCAGGAATCGAACTCTCACATTATGGCAATCGCTTGAACGACGGTTGACGCCACTAACCGCTTGACCACAAAGCCATTCCACTAGGCTGCGGTGTCATCGGAGGTTTGAGAAGCCAAGATGTAGTCAGGGTGTTGAATTTGGTCATCAGCATTTCTCGGTTCAGGACTGCTACCGCAGCGTTTAGCATTTTATTCCGCGCCACGATGGCTTCGGATCTCTACCGGAGGTCCACAACGTGCAAAGTGCTGTCGCAGACAACAATCAACAATCAACGGTACTAGAATCTTTATGTTTATTTTGATTCGCTGTACGCTCAAAACACTCTCTCTTTCATGTTTATAACTGTTCCTTTTTTTTCTCACGGAAAAGTTACTCAATTTTCGTATAAAGTGGATCAACTCAATTTTTGAGTACATCCACTTTTTTACGAAAATTGAGTAACAATCCCGTGTGAGAAAAGAAAAAAGGAATACAATTCCACACCGTTACTGAGTAGAATGAAACGGGAGTGTGTGTTACTAAGAACTACTCGAGTTACTCGAGAACTAATAAAGCAAATGGAGCCAAATTTGGCATGTAGAGATTGTTGAAGGCAAGAAATGTTTGTATGATCGTTTCAGACCCCTCCCCCTTCTAGAAGAGGGGGGCTCTCATACAAATAAAACAATGTAGACTCGGAAACTACTAAACCGATCGGCGTGAAAATGTGTATGCAGGGGTTTTTGGAGCTAGGAAAGCATTTTATGATGGTTTGTGTTGTATGGTAGCTCCACCCTCTCTGAAAGGGGGGGGGGTCCCATAAAAATGAAACACAAATTTCTGCGTAACTCGAGAACTAATCAAGCAAATGGAGCCAAATATGGCATGTGGGGGTTTTTGAAGAAACGAAATGTTTGTATAGTGGTTCGAGACCCCTCACTTCTCTGAAAAAGGAGGGCTCCCATACAAATGAAACACAAATTTCAACCAAACATGAGAATTATCCAGAAAACTAAAACACAAACTGTGTATTTCGCGGCTAAAAAGCATGTTCTGATAGAATTTTGAACCCCTTCTTAGTATGATTTGATGTATGATATGTATGATATTGTAGCACGGAAACTAAGTCCGACAGCAATGGGCTCTCCTCTCTGTCAGACTTGATCAAGCTTTAATAACCGCTGATTATCCTAATCCGGGGTTGGGTGGATCGATATGCAACATCACTTAAGAGCCCGCCCTCTATTCACAAACTGTTAGCAATGGGGAGTTGGCATTCCCACTCTCCCCATCCAGAGTGCTTCAATCGGGTACCCTGATGGTCCCTCCCATTGCCATGACATATTTATAAAATGGTGTATATATTTATGTAAATGAAAAATACTACAAGCATTCGTATCTATAATATATGATCTTCATTCGGTCGATTCTGAAATGCAAGAAATGTTGTAAAATATTAAAGTGTAGAGTTCTGTGGTTCGCGCTTAAGCACGTTTTCGTTCGTTTTCAGCGATAGTAGCATTTCACCAAAATCTTGATTTGAGGTATCCTGAAAAAGTTTGTTAAATCTATTGAAATTTTACAAAATTAACATTTATACATTTTAACTTACTGTTGCCATGGTCACTATTTGCTGCTTGATGCTGATTTTATAACAGCAATCCGCTTTTATTTTTGCAGACCTAATAGTTATTGCTACCGAGTTAGGAATGGGAAGATTAAACTGTTAGGGAGTTATAAATAAATGGACAAAAAAAAAGTAATGTTTAAATCATCTATGAAGTAAAATCAATAGAACAATATCACAAAATATAATGATATTGTAAGTTATGATGAAGTAATGACAAAGATTGAAACGTAAAATCAAACACTGGCCAAATGGCACACAGCACTGCATGAATCAGATCAGCTCAGATCTGGTAAAAAGTCCATTTGCAAACCGGAAATGAAAAATACATTCAGCAATAAATGACAAATCCTACTACAGATTCCGTAATTTTCAAAAGCCTACCACAGCTGTAGATCTGCGTTATATACTGGACCTGAATGCTAAATGTCATAAATTGAGGGTATATTTCGTGTTTAAGCCAGATACCGCATAAATCAGGTTTGTTGTATGAAAATGTGAACGTCATGATATGATGGAATTAATACGATGTTGTAAAGAAATACATTCATAATGTACATATAATAAAGATTGAGCTCGAAAAAAACAAAAACTTTTTTTTGTTTGTATATTTTTTCGGGGGGGGGAAAAAAAAAAGGTTTAATGAAATTTTGGGTAATACTACCTTAGATTGTTATGTTTATGTGTGCAAAATTTTATTGTGTCAAGTAGTTTCAAGATGCATTCGAAACAAGAAGAGCTACTCCAGCAAATCTTGGGCGCGGTGATCGATAATCCTGGTCAGTCGCACAGATGGATCGGCAGAAGGCTTGGAATCCACCATTCCACCGTGTCCCGCGTTGTGAAGATGTTCCAGGAGACGAAGACCATCGAGCGGCGCGCTGGAAGCGGCCGATAACCGAAAACGGAATACCCAGAGAAGGCGTGGAAGATAAGGCAGTACTTTAAGAATAACCCGAACCTTTCCACCCGAGACGTGGCCAAAAAGGTCAATTCGTCGAAGTGGTTCGTCCAGCAGACCATGAAGCGGGCTGGGCTACGTGTTTTTAAGGTCAGGATGGCGCCAAACCGGACTGAAAAGCAAAACACGGTGGCGAAATTGCGTGCGCAGAAGCTGTACCGTGAGTGGCTGGTCAAGCCAGGCTGTCTCGTCATGGACGACGAGACATATATCAAGGCGGACACCAAACAAATCCCCGACCTCGAGTTTTTTGTCGGTACGTCCCGCATGGAGGTTACGGAAAAGTTCCGGAAGAGAAAGATGGACAAATTCGCGAAGAAAAACCTGTTGTGGCAGGCGATCTGCGAGTGCGGACGGTACAGCATGCCGTTCGTTACAACCGGCACCATAAACGGGCAGATTTATCGAGAGGAATGCTTGCAGAAGCGCTTGCTGCCCTTCCTTCGCTCTCACCGTGGTCCCACGCTGGCCGGATCTCGCTTCGTGCGATTACGCCAAGCCTGTAATGGATTGGTACGAAGCGAAGGGCGTTAATGTGGTCCCAAAGGAGACGAACCCGCCAAATACACCAGAACTTCGTCAGATCGAAACGTTTTGGGCGATAATTAAGAAGAAGTTGAAGAAAATCGGAAAAACATACAAAACCGATGAAGCTTTGAAGGAAAACTGGGAGAAATTGTGTAAGGAAGATGGACAAAGCCTCGCCCAAAATCTCATGAGCAGTGTTAAAAGAAATGTACGAGCATTCAGCTTGGGGGAGGAAATTCAACAAATAAATTTTGCAAAAACATAGCTAATATATAGTTATTTAATCCCTGAAAATTTGAGAAGTATCCGATTTAAAATAAAATTTTGGTGATCATTTTTGTGTGTCTCATTTTTTCCCAGTCAAGTCTTTAATTAAATGCCACTATTTGCCTCTTCCGCTGCGATGTTAGATGGTTGAAACTCTAAAATAGCGAAAATTCCATCGTGATATAAGGAAATAAAGTTGATCACCTGGCAGCTTAGCAAAATAGCATAGACAAACAATTATGCGAAATAAAATTTCATATGAGTATGATTACTGCCCAAAAACGGAAACTCAATAAATCCAAAATGAAAAATATTAAAAATAAATGACAGGAAATTCTTCTATAAATCTTTCTCCACCTGGGCCCACAAGTGATTCTTGATGTCTGTAAAATAGAAAATGTAGGATCACAAACAATGTTAGTTTTTGAATTAATTATTTTGGACGAAAATTTTTTGTCGTAAATAATTAATTTGTCGTATATAATCCTCTCTCTCATAAAAAAAAATGTAAAAAAACCATCCTATCTTTTCAAATACAATAATATACGTGAGTTAGATGGGCCAAAACTTACAACGATGCAAATGCGAAGCTGAAAATAGTATTAAAAAATGTTGTGAAGGGATGTTATAATATAAAATGATAATACCAATTAAATTTGAAATGCATGCATGTCTGCTGATCTTGCTGCAGTTGTAGACGGACTTGCGTTATCATAGCCACGGGGGAAGAAAACAATTCAAAATTATTATGCAATACTTGGAAATTCCATGGATGATCTGAAATTATATACCGTATAAAGAATACTTCTATTTTTCGTGGTAGGGTAAGATTTTAGCATGCTACTTTACCGAAAGCACGCTGCCTACATCGCTTTGGTGCGGCTGCCACCTAATGTATAGTTGACGCGATACAGCGTTTCTTACTCAACCGCTGGATGCCAGGACAGACGCCGTTTGAGCCGCACCTCCTTGGTGGACAGACGCTCGGTACGTACCTCCTCAATCTAGCTGAAGTCAGAAGGACAACAGTGCCCAGGCTGCACTACCAGCTAAGTACGCAACCCTTAGCTGGCGGTCTTTGTCATCTCTTGACGCGTGGAATCATGAGGTAGGAACTTGTGATGACCATAGCTATGTTGCGGGGACGCACGCTCCATCCCAGGTGCCTACTCACCATTTTGCAGTCCAGAAGTTTGAACCCCTTCTTAGTCAAGCAAAAAAAACTCATTCCGAAAAACAACCATAAACGCGCCAGTTATATTAAATTTTCATTCATTTAGTTACAACCGCTTACAATGCAGCGCTCGCGCCGGACTCAGTTTCCTATAAATTCGTGATTAAGTTCCTGTGAACGCGAGCGAACACATCGTGAGCAACAAATCGCATGAAATTTATCTCAAATCTCTGAACGAACTTCGCTTTTGTTATTCGCGGCCAACAGTTTCGTAGCCATTCAGCGCAAATATAATAGAATCATGAATTCGTGATGTTATGAAGAAGTTTGAAATCCTTGCCCCTGCCCAGTAGATAGCACCAGATCGATTGTTTGTTAATTCTTAGAGTTCTTGGCATTTATCAACAAGGCGATTATCATTGATGAACTTCCGCGGACCATCAGCTAGTGGAAGGGATGATGTATCGCTACATTTTTTTTAACTGCGGCGGCTTCGTCTTAACCCGAATTAATGTGATTTTGAACTATGTTTGTTTTCATAATATGTTAGTTGTTTTGAAATTGATGTGCACTACAGTGCAATTGATCTTTTTGTCAGTAAGTATATGCCCATATAATTTCTAATGCGGTAATAATGATGACTTACTTTCAGAAAACGGATTCAAAATCGAATGCTCTTATTTTCAGCTAAATCAATTCTTTATAGACGAAGGGAAGCGGATAAGAGATGTAATCGATTTTAAAATTAAATTAAATAATTCAAAACGTCCTGTCTTTGATCAATTCTATTCAGCTACTTTGCCTTCACACAAATGAACAGGACTTTCATTGCCATACATTTTGATGACGGACACTTTAATATAGTATGCAGAACGTCAAACTCAACAAGTTTTAATTCTGTAGCTGACGAATGAAAATGAGAAAATCGATTAGGGTAGATAAGATGCTTGAAATTTTTAATCTAGAAATATTCTTTGAATAAATAATAAACTTTACCATTGGAAGCAAATAATTGATGGACTGACAAGAGTGAATAAGCCGGCGACTTTGTCTGAGTGTTTAGAAATTAAATTATATGGATACTTCGAATTGATTTGTTCCACCTATCAAGCATCAATTCCTTCTGAAAAGCAGACTCATGCCTCGCACCGGTTCTATAAAAGCCAACCTATTAATACACAACGGAACATTCTATAGAGACAGCCAATATTGGTTGTCAACTGCAGCAGCCACCGCCGACGAGACCGAGCGAAGCCTGGGCAGCGAAAATTATATGCTGGCTGGAGGAGATCAAAGTCATTAATTTATTTCCTGCTGGTGAGTTTTCTTCCAGCGCGGAACGCCCAGGGATAGTATTAATTAGCTTGGCACTGCGTACGTGTCGGATGGTAGAAACAGTTTATTCGAATTAAATCTGATTCAGCATTGATTCAGTTGGAATATTGAAAAGCTTTAATTCTGTTCCTTTTTTCATTAATTGTTGCGGAACATTTCGTCTTGATTTGTTCCTGAGTTTAAGGTTAAATCACCAATGACAGTAAACTATCAGTATTCAGCATCAATTTAAAGGAATGCCCATAAAATTTATGTATTTAAAATCTACAGAAATTTCTTTAATGATCCAAAAAAAATATCAAAGAAGCATAGGCGTAGCCAGGATTTCAAATAGGGGGGGGGGCGAGTTTTTTTATTGAGAGAGAGAGAGAGAGAGAGAGAGAGAGAGAGAGAGAATTACATTAACATTAACGGACACTTAACGGACAATACAACGCCCGGTGGACCAGTAGAGTAGGGTCATTTTCATGTTCCGACAGATGGAGCGGGAATGGAGCCCCATTTATGTGACATTACGCCTGAATGGATTATCTTCTCTACTCTCACCCAAAGTATTTGACAATACCCGTCCGTTTCTTGCAACAAGATTAAACAATTCTAGGCTTGTTCTGGAATAAAAAAAAACGATTTGAAAAACTTTCGATTTTTCCCATGTTTTTAAATCAAACCACATTGAATGCCAAACATTTTACGGGTCATGTTGGATTTTTGTATAGAATAACCACCGAATTTGTTTGCAGTTTGTACTGAAAATGTACTTTTCATCCGCGACCCTCTCACCCAAAGCAACACAGAAGAAACACCGTTTTTTACTCACCATGCTCACACCGTTTGAATAGATTATATTTTTTCAATGGTTGTTCAAATAATAAGTGATTAGCTTTTAACAAACATACATTTTGAGTTTTGGTGGTTTATAGCTTATGGTTTGTGTCCCCTTTGCTCACCTTTAGTATAATTATTTTATCTGATATTTTCTAAACAGGAACATCAAACATAACCTTATAAAACGACGTAAGTAACAAATGTAAGCAAGCTGTGTTTTTTGTGCTGAATTGTTGCTACTTGCATTCTCAACACACGAGTAGTTAGTAAATAATTTAAGAAATTTTATTCATCAATGACGAAAAAAAATTCATATGCGTTCCAACAGCTATTCCTCAATATTTTAAAAATAATGTATATACACATCTGCATCTGCGTTTTAAAATTTGAACCGATTTATCTGATATGATCCAACTGAAACACGTTCTGTCGAAACACGGTATATGTAGTAATCATGTGTATCTGAGAAGTATGAAACCAAAACGGTGTATTATTGAATTACATTAAAATTGTTGTTCAAATTCGAGAAATACAACCATTTTGCATATTTTTCTATTCGTGGTTATTTCAGCTGCATGAAAAAACATTCGTTTTGTTTTGTTTGCTTGTTTTTTTTTAATTACATGCTGGAAAATATTATACTTACTTATGAAAAACTTTCGAATGTCCATTTATGGTACTTCTGGATAAAATGAATCAAATAACTGCTTTAGACTGCTTATAATTAAAAAAAAAACCGTATGTATTTTACCCGATGATTCGTTTTGTTATGAAGGTTCTTCTGTTTATAAACACGCGCAGAACCATCGCTTATTCTTCCGGTCTTCCTCTAAACTCTCCACCGATTGCTTGTCGATCTGCCAAACTTGGAAGACATCTGCATGGAGTTATCTCAAATTATAATAATCCGTCCAATCTATCACAAAACGTTGCAATTGGTTGAGCGGACTGGAGATAATGAAATCCATTTGTATAAGGCCAAGTCTCTCCCGGTTGGTATTAAACCGATGAGCATGGATATCAATAGAAACATAAAGTTACAAGAAGGCACAAAATGCATCTACGGACTCTTATTTTTACGAAATCCCTTAATTTCAATTTTTAATGGATTAGCATAGATTGTTCATTAGACACTTCAACTTGATTGATACAGTTATTAGTTACAGCAGTGCAATAGATTGTAGAATACAGTAGTAAAAATTATAAGTTACGAAAAAAGAGTTTGGTTCGAGCATCGGCTGTGAAAGGTTGTGTCGATGCTTTATTACGCACTATTTTCCTATCGAGCCTTGTGCGTTTCGTGTTGTTTTGGTTATCTATAATTCGGTGTAACGAGTGATCGACTGAGCACAGTAAGAGAACAACAAAGCGTGTCTCAAGCGTTCATAAAATTATCCTTGTTTTCCTAACGGAAAACCACCATCACACTTTGTGAGTGGCTTCAATAGCATCCTTATTATTGGTTTAACTCAGATCAAATCGGATTTCCAACATTATCAAAAATCACCTTGTTTTTCCGATGAAAAAACACCATTACACTTTGTGTGTGGCCCCAATAGAATCCTTACTGTTGTAATCGGTTCGAATCAGAAATCGGTACTAGTATTTAAATATTTTACTTTACGAAGCGTGAATTCAGCTTATTGTTTACCAAAACGAACCCTGCTGCCATCCAATCTTGTCATCCAAAATCCCAGTGATTTCTCGTGGAAGTGCGGTGGTGGTCTCGGCTTCCAATAAAACGTCCAAATAAACGTTAACGCATTCCTACCCTTTCCTTATTTGACCTGCATTCGGGCGAGGCCAGCGCCGGAGCATGTTTGCATCATCTGTTCATCTTCTGAGTTAACAGCTGAACTGGCAGTAACGGAATAACAACTTCGGGCGGTCAATCATGCTCATTATCCTGCTCATGCTCATAAAAACGGATAAATTATTTGAATAGGATAAGACAACTGAAACTTCTCGCCCTGACTAGCTTGCTGTTCTGCTTCTCACACGCTGAATCAAACTGTAAGATATGATCAACATATATTCTCAATAATACGAAACTACAGTACCCTAAAACGGGGAAAGCGGGGTAACGGGGCGGTTTGACCCATGCCATGAATAGTTCAAATAAATATTTTTCGTTGATACTTTTTCTAAGTATCAACGGTGTTTCTTAATCTAGTATTATTTGGCTTCTGAAAGCTATAGCATAGGTTTGAATATTCAGTTTTTTGATTAATCAAGAACTGAACATTTTATTGAGCATAGCTTCTTCAACTTTCAGCTAGCGGGGGAAAAAATCAATCAAAGCTTATCTAATAGCTAACATTACAGATTAAGAGATATTTCCCTAGTAGCACATTTGTTTCAACCCTGTAAAGGTGATTGCTCTGTGACTCAATTAAGTCACAATAGAGCTGCTGAAACCAGTTTTGACTGTTGTGTGCTGATTGGGGTTTTTAGATACTTTAGGCTACATAGGTTGGGTTCTAGGTTAAAGGAAAAATATTGTAATAAAATTGTTACTCGTAACTATTTAAAAACTATTATATAATTACAACTTTTTTCTCATGGATGTCAATTTTTTACGCTTTTTTGCTACAACTTGTTACAAAATCGAGGCAACTTCGCGTAATTTGGCTTTTTTATTTAGGCAAAGGAGCAATCTGACAAACATCCCAAGCAACACAAAATCGTCATATTTGGTTACAGTGACTTGATTGTGACATAATTGAGTAGTATTGGAGTAACATCAACTGTATTGCAACAAGTTACCTTGCAACCTTCTAGAGATAAAAAATAAATAATAATATATTGAAACAAATAATAAAATTCTATAAATAAAATCAAAACTTAGGGGGGGCGCCCCCCTGCCCCCCCCCCCCCTGGCTACGCCTATGCAAAGAAGAAACATTTGCAAGCGTTAAACTCTTCCACTACTTAGGGAACGTCCATTTATTATGTCACGCAAAAAGTGTCTTTTTATAAAGCCCCCCCCCCCCACTCCTTGTCACGTTTTTTGTATGGTCCTTCAAATTTTTTTGTATGGATTGTC
This sequence comes from Aedes koreicus, assembly GCA_024533555.2. Taxonomy (NCBI): domain Eukaryota; kingdom Metazoa; phylum Arthropoda; class Insecta; order Diptera; family Culicidae; genus Aedes; species Aedes koreicus. The sequence continues at coordinate 115,750 of JAHHFK020001386.1, forward strand.
ACGTTTTCCCAAACCCCCCCTCCCCCCTTACTGCGTGACATATGTACTTAATGGACCTTCCCTTATCGTCCTTAACTATCGAAAGCCGGAGGCCACAGGGACGACAAAAAGAGTTGCCCGCTGTTTTGAGCGGAACCCCAACCTCTCCGTCCGAGATGTCGTAAAGAAGCTGGGAGTGGCGCCTTCAACCGTGGATAGAGCTAAAAAACGAGCTGGACTGTCGACTGACTCCAAATCGCGACGATAAACAAAACACGTCGGCCAAAGCACGATCGCGAAAGTTGTACACGACGATGCTGACGAAGTTTGATTGCGTGGTACAGGACGATAAAACTTACGTCAAGGCAGACTTTAAACAGCTTCCTGGACAGGAATTTTATACGGCAACCGGATGGGGAAAGGTGGCAGATATTTTCAAACACATTAAACTGACAAAGTTTGCGAACAAATATGTGGTGTGGCAGGCCATCTGTACCTGTGGCTTGAAGAGCAACGTTTACATTGCGACTGGAACCGTCAACCACGAAATTTATCTGAGCGAGTGCCTACAAAAACGTCTACTGCCTTTCCTAAAGCGACACAATTGTTCCGTTCTATTTTGGCCGAAGATGTCAATGCCATTACGGAAAATATGCCATGGAGTTGTATGCTGCCAACAACGTTCAAGTGGTGCTCAAGGATAAGAACCCTCCCAACACGCCAGAGCTCCGCCCAATCGAACAATATTGGGCCATCGTCAAGTGGAACCTTAAGAAGACTCAAAAAGCTGTTGTGAGCGAAAAACAGTTCAAGGCAAACTTGTGTTCTGCGGCGAATAAAGTGGACAAGGAGACTGTACAAAATCTTATGGCAGGTGTTAAACGAAAGACCTTGCAATTCACATTCGGTAAAAAAGAATCTTAGCTGAATATTTCTCCTGTATTCTGTATTAACTGAACTTTAGAAAGAAAGAAAAATTTGACTTATTAATAAAAACTGTGATCGACTCACACACATTACAGTTTGACCAAATTTGGATCGGAACACCCTTTAGTATCAAAATCGAAGTTTGCTCATTTCACTTATATTGTTGTGGCTACTGGGCCAGACCTTATCAAGACGTCATTGCCTCTTGATGACTGCTAGAGTAGTGTTAAAGCAGTTTGTTGAAAGAAGTCGACGGGACAATTGATTCGACAAGGAGTGTCAGACGGTTCTAGACGAGAAAAATTCTACAAGAATGTTCCTCTGTCCAATCCATCCTAAGAAAATGGCATCCATTTTAAAACCGCCCAAGTACTACTAATCGTACACTGAGCACAAAGGTTGGTAAACGCAAACATATTCTAGTTTCATTAAACCGGAATTTCAAGTTGAATTAGGTTCAAACACCATATTAATTTGATTTGACTACCTACTAAAATTTTGAGTTATTGTTTCGGGAATTATGCAGATAAGGTCAACTGACTTTCGATTGAATTTACCATTATGTTGGTTGTTTCATTATGATAGCTACGAAAACAAACAGATTTGTTGGTTAATTTCACCAACGCTTATGGTTTGTTTCAAACAATATGATTTAAACTGAATCGATCTTTTAAACAACAAACATATCCGTTCACAATCACCTACATTCCTTCTGTAATTTCATTTATTTGAAAAACAAATTTCAAACATTAGAAAAGTGCACATTTACATTTAAAGACTTCTCTCAGCCTAAGAGAAATCTACAAATGTTAATGTGAGCCTATCTAACATTTTCATATTTTTTTTTTAAATAAAATATTAAATTTCCACCATTTCTGTGGAATTGAGTATTGTTGACTAATAGCGTCAGAGCATGCAGCGGGACCAGATGACGGAAAATTAAATATCCCAAAATAATAGTTTGTTTCAAACTAAATTTTCCGTTATTTTTTTTTCAAACAAAATATCAGTGATTTAACCGCCGCATTAGTTGAATCAATCTAAAATTTTAATTTGTTTCCCTGAGTCAACGCAACCTGTGTTTTGGTAATAATAACCCCCTTTTAAGGTGGAGACAACAAAAATGTTAGTTAAGAGCAGCCAAAATTTCTGTTGTATTGTGGTAATATATTAAGGTAGAAACAACCAACCTACCTGTTTGTTCAAAACGAAATAGTTGGTTTTAAACAACACAACGGACTTTTGAAACAACTAGTTTTTTAGTTTGGTTGATAACATATAAGTTTGTTGTTTCAAACGTTTTTCTCCGTGTCAAAATAAAAATGTAATATAGGCTCCGTAAAGCTAACGTGTTTGAGGCTATCAAATATATGAACAAATCAAAACAAATTGTACAAGAAACTCAACGGATCCCACAAAAGCTTCGTACCGCTTCCTGGAATGTGCTGGAATGGCGCAGAGGAGGAATAAAGCCAATTAGCCGCAGTTCCGGTGAGTTCGGCACGAAATTGACCTCCTTAGCCTTGTACCACTCCAAAACTTCTTTCGAGAATTGGCACGAGGCTTAATCCGGCCAGAAAATCGTAGGACCATCGTGTGACCTCCGAAGAGGAAGTAGACGCTTTTGGATGCATTCCTTTAGGTACACCTGCCCATTGACCGTTCCAGTTGTCACGAATGGGGTGCTCCGCTTTCCACACCAGCAAATTGCTGGCCAAATCATATATTTTTTGGCAAACTTTGACATCTTTTGCTTTCTAACGTCCTCAGGGACATCATCATCCATAACGAGGCAATGTGGTTTCGTCAACATCTGGGTGTAGAGCTTCCGTGCACGTGTTTTACCTACCGTATTCTGCCGTTCATCGCGATTAGGCGCCTTTTGGACTTTGTACGTGTGTAGTCCTTCACGTTTTTTCGAAAGTTTTGGTTAGTTTCAGTTTCTTTACCACATCTCGAACTGAACTGTTGGGATTCCTCTTGAAAGTTTGAATTACCCGCTTGTGATCCTTAACACTATACGGAGATCCATTTTTGGCACTTTTTTCTTTCCTTTTCTGATGGCACGATAAGAAAGATCCGGATTTTCGAGGTACGAAAGCAAAATTCCTTTGCGCCGCTGCTGTTCTTCCGACTCAATCTTTGCAACGATTGCACATCTGCTAGTGAAACTTAAACAACGTAAACAAATACACATTGAACTAATTCCACCCAAAATTTCAATATAAAATACAAAACGGGTAAAAAGTTACAGCCATTTAAAAGTGGTGCAATTTGATTCCGTACAACCTTCATGTACCAGGATAGCAGGATGAATGGTTTCATCGAAAGAAAGAGATGTGCCAATTCTCACTATGAGTGAGGTTAAGGCTACCAGACAGCTTAAGAACAGCAAGGCAGCTGGGAAGGATTGTATCCGAGCGGAAATTATAAAAATGGGTCCGCATAAGTTGTCGATTTGTCTGCACCGACTGATAGGCAGGATCTTGGATCAGGCGATAAGTCGGAATGTGAGAACTACTGAGCCACCACTATTCTTAACGCGGCCTGGGAATTGCTTTCCCAGATCATCTTCCGCCACTAACAAGCAGCTTTGTAGGAAGTTATCAAACCGGTTTTGTGGACGATCGCTCGACAACAAATCAAATCTTCACGTTGTGGCACCTCCTTCAAAAGTTCTGCGAATATTAAGTCCTTTCACATCACCTGTTCATCGATTTCAAGACCACATACGATACTATTGATCGTGTATAGTTATGAGAAATTATGGACGAGAACGCTTTTCCCGGAAAACTGACTAATCAAGCCTACAATGGATGGTGTACAGTGCTGTGTGAGTATATAGGGGGCGTTACCGAACTCATTTGAAACACACAAAGGAGTTCGACAAGGCGATGGTCTTGCCTGTCTCCTGTTCAACATTGCGCTAGAAGGTGTTATGAAACGAGTGGACTTTAAAATGCGAAACAGATGAACTGACTGGATTAATTTAAGATAGTACCCCATCGTCAATAAATCCAGTCAGTTCATCTGTTTTGCCGACTACGTGAAGATTGGACGTCTCAAGGAATTGCTGATCAGTACACCAAACTGAAACGTGAAGCAAAAAAGGTAGGGTTCAAGGTGAATATGTCAAAGACTAAGTATCTGTTGGCAGGAGAAACCAAGCGTGATAGAGCTCGTATTGACAGAACTGTGATAATCGTCGAAAATGAATTTGAGGTGGTCGATGAACTTATGTACCTAGGATCATTGGAGACTTCGGATAACAACAGCAGTAGAGAAATTTGTAGACGCATTGTTGCCGAAAGAGCTTACTACAGACTCCACAAGACTCTGAGATGAGGTAAACTTCACATGAGTACTAAGTGTACAAGATGTTGATAACAGGGCCCGGCAAAGTCATCGTCAATTGATAATTATCAAGCGACGATGAAGCTGTTCACTATCAATATCAAACGAAAATCAAGCTCTTTTTTTTCGAGTGTGTTCCATATCAACATCTATAGAACCACTTTCGATCTGTTTTCATGCAATTTTTTTTTTTTTTGCTTGCTTCGTGTTCAGTTCATTTTTCACAGTTGAATGAAGTTACCACCGTACAACAATGAAGTAGGTAAACTGAATTGAAAAACCGTAGCTTCGGATCACTACCATGATTTGATCTTTCAAAAATGCCGCGGTCTGTCTCTCTTTTACTTCGATGACCCCTGAAGGGTATAAAAATGAAATTGACCACGTATAGAAGGAATCGATTTTTAGTTCTTGTAACTATTTCGGAAATCATTAAAATTTAGGCATGATTGAGTGCATTAGCATCTTGAATCGAAATGATGTACGAACAAGTTGATTCAATTCTAGGTTTTAGTGATAAACCCAAAATAAAAGTATATACTGAGTTCATTTCTATAACACTTCCTCGTTTTCTAATACCATGAATACCATTACGCCGATAAGTCAATTTTCCCGACCCTTGTCAAGAAAAAGTGAGATTAAACTTCCGAAGATATTGGGGTCAATTCTGACCTCTGGCGCAACTTCAATGTACGCTATCTTTTTTATTTTTAAACCAATCGGGCAGACATTTTCTGACTTATAATATTTTACGGAATTCTTCATTTTAACATAAACGGATGTTTTTAAAATCAGTTTAAGGTGGTTGTACAAAAACAAGTGACACATAACATTAGTGCCAATATTGACCCGGATTTCAACCGTTCGTAGAATTTCGAAATTTTTCCTTTGAGTCAATATGCACCATTTCAATGGTTCTGGTCTCAAAAATGTATTGAAAGAAAAAAAAAAACTTGTTCCGATAACATTGTCCCCCGGGAATCTGCTACAAAGGGAAGAAGTTTAAGTTTCACCGTGTTAACAGAAATGCATATAAAACATTCCCGACTCATTATGGAGAATTGGCATATTGAGCAAAGTTTCTCAATGCGTAACGAATCGTCTTTTGATATTATTATATTAGTTCTGCAGAGGTGTCACTGCAGTCTATCTTTGCCAAATGAAGCTCTAGAGAGTTACCGTCTTGGGAAAAGTTGTTGCGAATATTAAATGTAGTCATTTTACGTTTTCATTTTAATTCCAGATTTTGCCGCAGAGATAGCGCTGCACTATATCTTTGTCAATTTAAGCTTTAGAGAGTTGCCGTCTTAGGTAAAGTTGTTACGAATGTAAAATGTAGTTACTTGAAATTATCATATTAGTTCCAAATTGCGCCACAAAGATGGTGCTGCAGTCTATCTGCAGTCTTTTGGCATTATAATATTAATTCCAGGTCTTGCCACTAAGATAGCGCTGCAGTCTATCTTTGCTAAATTAAGCTCTCGAGAGATGTCGTCTTGGATACAGTTTCCCAGTATGTCGTTTTTTTAGTTCCCGATCTTACCGCAGAGATTGCACTGCATTCAATCTTTGTCAAATGAAGCTCTAGAGAATTATAGTCTTCTGTAAAGTCTCTCAGTATGTAATTTTTCGTCTTTTGTCATTTTTATATTAATTACAGATCTTGCCGATAGCAAGGTATTGAAGCTTTAGAGAGCTGCCTTCTCCGGATTTTTTTTAGTATGTCATTTTTCGTCTTTTGACATCATCAGATTAGTTCCAGTACAGAGAACACACCGCTAAGTTAGAACGAAAAGTTTTCAAAAAACTGTATACGAATTCTAATCAAAATACGTTAGAACCTCGTGAAAAAAAAACACTAACGCCTTCAAATGACTGCTTTTGCATACTTAACAACTTTGCCGAAGACGGCTACCCTGTAGAGCTTCATTTGGCATAGATAAACTGAAGCACCATCTCTGCGGCGAAATCTGAGAACATGATTATGACAAAAGGCGACATATTACATACCAAAAAAATAAGACGGCAGCTCTCACAAGCTCTCTGTTGAAAGATCTAGAACTAATATGATTACGACAAATGTCACAATGAGAAACTTTGCCTATGATGGCAACTCTCTAGAGCTTCATTTGTCAAAGATAGACTGTAGTTCGATCTCTGCAGCAAGTTCTGGAACTATTATGATAATCACACAAGACGACAAATGACATACTGAAAAACTTTGCCGAAGACGCGCACTCTCTAGCGCTTCATTTGGAAAAGATAGACTGCAGCGCCATCTCAGCGGCAAGATCTGGAACTTATATGATAATGACAAAACAGTAAAAATGACATAATAAGAAACTTTGCTCAAGGCGGCAAAACTCTAGCGCTTTATTTGGCAAAGATAGGCGGCAGTGCCATCTTTGCGGCCTGAGCTAGAACTAATACTATGATGTCAAAAGATGACAAATGACATACTGAGAAACTTTGTCCAACATGGCAACTCTCTACAACATGTCTGGAATGTTTTGTATGTAATTCTGTTCGCACATAGAAATCAAAACCACCTTCTCTTTGTAACAGATTCCCGGTGGCCAATGTTACTGGAACCAGTTTTTCCGTCACCAATGCATTTTTGAGACCATAACCTGTCAAATGGGGTACAGCATTGTGTCTAGGTTGAAATTTCATAATACTAGAAAGGTTTGAAATCCGGGTCAATATTGACCCTGATGTCTAATGTGTCAGTGTTTTTTAATACCCGAGGAAGGTTAACATTAGCAGTTCAGTGAGTTTTAGATAGTCCTGAAGAGTCCATTTTGCCGATTTTTCGATACAAAATTATAGTAGGAACTAGAAAATACGTAACGACGTGACGCATGACTATAGTCGATTGAGTCGATTCAGTACCGAATTGAAGTGAAAACAAACCAGTAATCAAAGAACGCATGTTTCGGATAGTTTATTACGTCAATTGACGCAAGTATGTGCTTAAAATCAAATGAACTGATGAACATAAAGACGAAAATGACCGACAGACAAGTCATATTTGAAAGGAAAAACATTCATCGTGACTCGATAGCAAGAACCAAAATGGAATACATGAAAATGATATTGCTCGAATCGAATTCGTATGAACTTCCTTTTCCTTTCTATGCGTCGATAATGTTGAACCCTGGTTGATACCGGTAGACCGGTAGTTCATTACGGGCCTGGGACGTGGACAATACTCGAAGAGGACTTGCAAGCACTTGAAGATTTCGAATAACGTGTCCTTAGGGCCATCTCCGTCGGTGTATGTGGAAACGGCTTATGGAGGAAAAAAATGAACCACGAGCTGGTGCAATTCTACAGTGAATACAGCATCCTAAAAGCCATTAAAGCTGGACTGGTACAATATGCGGGACATGTTATAAGAATGCCGGACAACAATCCCGCAAATACGATGTTTGCCTCGAATCCGGCGGGAAGAAGACGCAGAAGTGCGGTGCGAGCAAGATGGTTAGACCAAGTGGAGCATGATCTTAAAAGTGTGGGACAGTCGAGGAACTGAAGACAAGCAGCCCTTAACCGAGGTTTGGGGAGAAACATTTTAACGCAGGTGTGGTCCCAATAGGACGTTGGACCAGTTGGATAAATAAAAAAGTCAGTGTTGGAAATATGTGTTTGGCTACTTATAGAGTGATTGGCAATATTTCCGACCTGCTTGAGAAAGATAATGTCCGGAGGAATAACTTAACTCCAACTCATTGATATTGTAAAGTTGATCCTTGTTGATGGGGGAAAACAAAATGTTTGCTTAAAATTAATTTGAATTTTATTCTGTTATTTGAATTAATTATTTTAAATGCTGAAAACTTTGGACTTTCGTTTACATTTCGGCCTTGCTTCAATTCGTAAAATATCGAATATAATGTAGGAATAGCATATCGGCGCCGTTGGGATTTTCTGAGACAAACATTTTCTGATCACGCCTTTTTTCTCCTCTGTTCGGGACATAAACCACTGCGACCAGTAGTTTGATCTATTGTAGTATATCCCGTATCCTTTGTTTATTGCTTGTCGAGTTACTTCATCACTATTAATAAATGATGAAGTATTCGGTTTTGTTACAGTTGTCATTGTTTGTTTTGAAGGCAATGAATCGAATTTTATTGTAAGTTTCCGCCATTTAAACCCTTTGTGGAGTGAGAGCACTCTTCAAAGGCGCGCCCCTTTATCAGTCAAAATCAGATTCATTAAGAAGAAAACAAACTATGACTCCGATGTTGACCATGCATCAAAACCCTAGTCATAACCAATTTAAACTATAGAACATAAAACAGAAAATGAGAATTTACAAAAATGAAGACTAACCATGTTTTCGATATTCCAAGCTCATCCTCGGTGGCACAATCCGAATATTGTCACTTTTCACAAGACATAAAATGTAATAAGGACTCAGATATGTTCCTTTGACTACAAAAAGCAAAAATGTTCCCTAGTTTGAATCAATTTGAACTAGGGTTCGGTGGTAATTCTGATACCCCGTAACGCACCATAAAAAGGTGATCTACCAGCGTTACAGGTAAATAAGGCCGTTGGTCCCGGCCCAACGTGAAAATCACGTAAATACGAAACAATAACAAGTGGTTCAATTTCTGTTGAATAAAAAAAAAACATGCCAAATTACGTAACAGAAGTTCTGGTGAAAACATATAAAAGTTCTCAGAATTTTGTAGACATGTCGGCAGAGACCATGTTATTTTTCTGTATTGCAAGCGACATTTTAACATTCTTTTTATTGATAACACTATTTAATTTTCTAGTTTTTAGAACACCCTAGACCCTAGAAAAGGTTCCGGAAGTGCTGCAAGAACTGTATCAAAATCATATCAAGCGACATATCAACGTTTTCAGTATTTTGTAGATATATAGGTAGAGACATGAACTCTCTCACTATTAAAGCTATGTCCATTTAGAATCCGGAATAATAAAATCATCTGTATCTCGGTAACGGATTGACGCACAAATAAGTTTAATACATCAAATCAATGGTTATTCACTGTACTTTAATGAAAAAAATATCAATACAAATCATTTCTCTTCGTTTCTAATTAAAATTCGCACTTTCTTCTTTATTCCTCCCATCAAACGCTGCACACCTCCGGAGTCAACTTCCTTGGCACATTTGTGCCACATTTTGGTCATCTGAGTCGCGTCTCGAGCCGTTTTCCCACCTTTCTTAAGCTTCCGCTTCATTATTGCCGCACTAAAAAAAGGTGATCTACCAGCGTTACGGGTAACGCCTTCCTTCAGAAGAGAAATAAAGCCGTTAGTCCCTGCCCATGTGTTGATGGGTTCGATATCTCCCTCAGGCTAAAAATCACGTAATTTCGAAACAACAACTACAACAACAATAACAAGTGGTTCAATTTCTGTTGAATAAACAAAAACATGTCAAATGACGTAACAGAAGTCCTGGTGAAAACATAAAAGTTTTCAGAATTTTGTAGACATGTCGGTAGAGACCATGATATTTTTCTTATTGCAAGCGACATTTTAAAATTCGTTTTATTTATAACACCATTTAATTTTATAGTTTTTATAACACTATGACAACTTGGTGACCCTAGTAAAGGTTCCGGAAGTCCTGCGAGAACTGTAACAAAATTGTATCAAGAGACATAACAACGTTTTCAGTATTTTGTAGACATATACGTAGAGACGTGAACTCTCTCACTTTATTACTACCGTATAGAATAGAATCTTCTGTTCTTCTTAAAGTAATCCACCGGTTTATCTCCTGGAGCATCTTCAAAGATTAGTGTAGGACTAAAAACGAAAAATCACCTTGGAGACGGAAAGTTTAACCATCTCTTCTGATTAAATGTCACTGAACCAAAGCCGAACGAGCCCTTGGCCAAGTCGTGCGTCTGATTCAGTCAGGCAAATAACGATTCACCAGGGCGATCACCGGATCAAAGATATGTATCCTGATGGTTTATTTATTCGCATTTGTGTGTGCTCTTTTTCCGATAATAGCAATAAAAATTCCTTTCCTCTCTTTCCCCTGCGACAAGTCGTTTTAGTCTGAGAGCACCGCGTTCAAGTAAGGCACAGTGAAGCGTCTATAAAGCGTCGAAGAGATTCTTGGAATGTGACACATCCGGAGGAAAACGGAAAATTGTAATAGATAGATATACACTCAGACTGTGACACGGTCAGAAAAGGCACAAATAAAGTGGATGTAAGATTATCGATTCCTCCGCAATCCTGCCGACAGCTTGGCCGAAGCATTATCGGTATTGTATTGTCCTCCATCCGTTGGCGTAGGTGTGTATGAATATTGGCGCAAAGACAACCGTCCCGTTGACGTCTATCTTATATATTGCCTGCGCTGTTGGCTTTGACGAGCGTCGGAAATCCCAGTCCCGGGACAAGAGAGGAGCATGCAATATTTATCACATCTAATGGAATACCATTCGACGGCTGTCTGATGGCGCAAGGTCGGCTGTCCATGGTTATTATGCTTGGTGTTTGCTTTACTTCTATGGGAACGGTGGATGCTAAAAGCCATCAGCCGCATGGCTCATTCGGAGGAGAGTAGTTGCATACTTTTTGGTATACGCTTCACTAAACCACAGAGCACAGACATCCAAGCTTGCAAAAAAATCAAAATAGTTGAGTTCGGAAGCAAATTAATATACGTTGGAATCACTAGCGCCATAACTCGAAATATTCTTTCTTCTTCCAAAAGAGCTGTCATACATTTTCAAAATTAGCAAATCACCAAAAATGAATTGATACATACTCATCTAAAATGACGTGATTATAAATGATGATGATTTATGATCCATTCTTCCAGGCAATCAAGTTAATCAACGTATGTTATGGAGCCACATAGAACTTACAATCCGTAAAGACTCAGTCAACACTAGAACGTAAATTTATCATCCTAGCTCCTGAGTTCAAGAGAGTTCTCGTGCACCTGAGCATAGTTATTATTTTTTGGTATCTTACCTATTATGCAACGCTCATCAATACCAACTTCAGTTATCAGGATCAAAATGAGGTATTCATAAATTATTTTCTCCTGTTTGAGTTGCTTCTGTTTTATCTCCAGAGTTTGATTTGCGATGATTTACGACGGTCAGCAATGTTGCACAGTTCAAATAACAGTTTAATTTATTACACAACTTTGAAATTTGAATTGAGTGTCTATTCTCTGTGACTAAACGTCTTTCAGCTGTCAACTCAATTCGACAAGTGCAAGTGAGCAAGTGCGATGAATATTTGAAACGGAAAATTAAAGCAGTAATTGATGTAATTAATTATTCAAAACCCTCAATCAAAGCATTAGGAAGAGGGAACTTTACGACATCATTTTGTCGCATGGAGATGAAGATGGGCATGGATTGAATCACTTGACTTTTTTTGTCGAATTGGTTAGCAAAATTCTGAGAACTTGGTCAGAATACCCGTCATAAAAACAAAAAAAAACGATGAGCAGTGTGATGGGAAAGGGTTTTTTCAATGAAAATGTTCTTTTTTAGTTTTACATTTTCAATGGAGTAAATCTCTGGCAAATCTGACAACGTATAGACACTACTATCTTCGATTCAGATGAAATATTCCACATTTTTTCGATATGGAAGGAGATATATTTTTCAGTGAGTTCCTTACGGCTCATGAATAAGTTTTCAAATAGGCCTATGTGTTTTACATATATTTTTTTTCAAAATATCATAGATCTAATCCACCCGTTGTTTTGAAATTGCGTCTCACGTGATGTAGAGAAGGACTGTTGGAACACCGTGAAAACAGCTGTGAAATCAGCATGGTCTTACACGCTTAGAAAAAAGTACCGTAATTAAGTTTTTTCACCCATCTCGCATGTTCTGTGCAACAAGTTAAAATAAGGTAAAAGATGAAACCTTACCATAAGGATAGCAATATGTAAATTTAGATACCAATTGATCATTTTTTTTTCGTACAAAAAATTTAACAAAAAGAACAAATAGTTGAATCAATCATTTGTTTTAATATCAACACAGTAAAAATAATAAAACAGCTCATCATTCCTTCAGAAATAAAGGGTGTTCCGATCAAAACTTGGTCAAACAGTAATGTGTGTTAGTCGATCAAAATTTTTATTAATAAGTCAAACTCTTTTTCATTTTCATGTTCAGTTAATACAGAATACAGGAGAAATATTCAGCTAAGCTTCCTTTTTACCGAATGCGCATTGTCGGGTCTTTTGCTTAAAACCTGCCATAAGATTTTGTACAGTCTCCTTGTCCACTTTATTCGCCACAGAACGCCAGTTTGGCTTGAACTGTTTCTCGCTCACAACAGTTTTGTGAGTCTTCTTAAGGTTCCGCTTGACGATGGCCCAATATTGTTCGACTGGGCGGAGCTCTGGCGTGTTGGGATAGTTCTTGTCCTTGGGCACCACTTGAACGTTGTTGGCAGCATACCACTCCATGGCCTTTTTTCCGTAATGGCGAGATGCCAAATCCGGCCAAAAAGAACGGACGTTTTTGTGGGCACTCGCTCTGATAAATTTCGTGGTTGACGGTTCCTCTTCAAGCCACAGATACAGATGGCCTGCCACACCAGATATTTCTTCGCGAACCTTGACAGTTTAATATGCTTGAAAATATCTACCACCTTTCCCCCTCCGGTTGCCGTGTAAAATTCCTGTCCAGGAAGCTGTTTAAAGTCTGACGTAAGTTTCATCGTCCTGTACCACGCAATCAAACTTCGTCAGCATCGTCGTGTACAACTTTCGCGATCGTGCTTTGGCCGACGTGTATTGTTTATCGTCGCCACGTTCTTGTAAGTCGACAGTCCAGCTCGTTTTTAGCTCTATCCATGGTTGAAGGCGCCACTCCCAGCTTCTTTGCGACATCTCGGACGGAGAGGTTGGGGTTCCGCTCGAAACAGCGGGCAACTCTTTTTGTCGTCGCTGTGGCCTCCGGCTTTCGATTTCCCCCCGATCCAGCTTTCCTGGCTGTCGACAAACGTTCACCGAGCACTTTTAATACGTTGGTAACAGTTGATTTAGCCACATTCAACAATTTCGCCAACTTGGCATCCAAATTTTGCACGTGCATGGCGAAAATCCAAACTACTGGATTTTCGCCATGCACGTGCGAAATTCCTTCCTTCCTTCGACGACATTTTGATAACTGAAGTGTTAATCTCAAAATCAAAATAAAGACATGATGCTACACGCACACATCTTCAAAATGAGGGGTGTGCAAAATGTTTTAATGCACGATGAAAGGAAATGCGTTAAGTTTAAGTCGACCAAATTTTGATCGAAACACCCTTTATTTTGGCAATTCAAAGGTGAAAGCGATGCAAACAATGCTGAAATTTCATGAATTCCATCCGGCAACTTCGAGAATTGGTTTTATTATAGTCGAAACAATCGTTCTTCTGGGGAACATAATTTTGCTTATTCCTAACTCTGGTCTTAATAAGGCCCGTGTCGCTGCCTGTGCTTCCAACCTCCAGAAGAAATATAACTAGAAATACAAAGCACATTATTCATCGTTGCCTTGAGATGCAATAACTCAAAAATTACCAGCTCCAGGACCAAGTTAACTTTGCTCCAGCTTTGGAAATGCTGTAATTATGTAAACAGCCAAGACGTGTTTCTCCTGCCTAGACGAATACCTGTAGCGAACCGCGACGAGCAAAAAATGCGTTCGCAATCGACCACACGAACAAAAACAAAATGACAACCGTCAACAGCGCCCACGGGTGCTATGATTTTCAACCAAAATAAAATTAAACGTACTCAACGGTTAATTGTGCGAAGAGAACAAGTGGTTGAGTAGCTGCAACTTAAAATTGTGTTGTTTTGGACTTTAAATTAAAATATATAAACGAGTTAGGTTTAGGAGTTAGGAAAAACCAGTTTGCAATAATTCTAGTATTATTTTTTTTCAATAGGGCGAATCTAACAATGCAAGATTCTGTCCTCTTTCGCTCTCTTTCATTTATTACAGCGCCATTATGAAACTTTCGAGGGATTCTTTAGTACAGATCGAAACATAGCAGTGCTGGCTAGCATACTCTACAAAAAGTAAAGCGGAATGGAATATGAATGAAAGAGAAAGTAATCAAAGAGAGTCTCTCAATGTCAGATTCCCCTAATGAAAAAAAAACCCTAGAATTAATGTTCCTCATTATTTTTTGCACAAAACATTGTTGATATGATAAATCTGTAAGATTTCATGACATATTGACATATACACACAAAAAACCAGCCTCACACAAAAAAAGCAAACCAACCAACATGTTGCGAGAATGCCAGACAAATATCCTGCGAAAATGGTGTTCGATAAGAATTCGGTTGGCACAAGACTACGAGGGGCAATTGCGTACTTGCAAAATAAAACCAACTAAGGACTGTTTATTTTTTACAATGTTTTGTAGATGTTTTATTTATCAGATTATCAGTAATCAGATTCAAAAACGGTTTTATGTGTAATAATCACTGTTGCCTCTGTATTTATTACGGAAAAAACATAATTTTTATCAAAATACTCCTAGATATGAAACTGATGCACTTTTTGACGAATACCCTTCATTAGCCTTTCTACAGCTCTCTGCGATACTTTTCAGATACTTGACAGTTTATGCCTTTCTGCCATCCTCTCGGAGATGCCACTTGATTATTGCCCAGTAGCGCTCGATCGGACGAAATTCAGGGCAATTTGGTGGATTAAATATCCTCTTTTAGGGGCGACCCCGGCGTAGTGGTTAGCATCATTTTTTGCACAAAACGGATACGTGCTCCTTCATAAGATCCAGTGTAGCAGAAGTGTAGTGAGTGGACGCAAGATCAGGCCAGAACAGTGGGGGGGGGGGGGCATTGAGTTCGCGATACCGTCAACTTCACCGTTGATAGAACCAGTGGTGAAAAATGGCAATTTTTTTTGGCACATGGCCAAATAGCCTGCCACAACAAGAACTTTTTTGCCGAACTTTTCCATTCCGATCGGTCTTCTGTCATCAGGTACGTTTTCTCGAACAACCGCATTATAAAACTGCGACCCCGGTCACGTAGTTGTGTTCAGTTTGCTGTATGGTTCGTCATCCATCAAAATGCAACGATTGGGATGCTTTCTAAACATTTGTTAAGCTTCAGCGATGCTCTTTGGTTTGTTCCAGCTGTTTCGCGCTCCGTTTTGACGTTTTTGCCTTCTTGTATGTCCTGATGTTATTTCTCTTTTTGACGCTTGGGACAAATCCAACGGAGACTCCCAGTTTATTGGCAATCTGTCGGACTGAGTTCAAATTTTTGGATAACAGAAACTCAACACATTTCTTCTCCCTTTGCGGGTTAACAGGACAGCTTCTGATTCTGGATCTTGGCAGATCGTCCACAGTATGCTCCTCTCCAAACTTGTTTAGATTTTGTACACATCAGTCTTCGATTTTTTCACAATTTGAGCAATATGTCTACAAGACAGTCCCTCGTAGTACTTTTGAATAATCAAAACTCGTGTCCTAATCAATTCGCTCCATTTTGCTAGACTCAAACTGTTTTGACCAGTCTTGATAAAAGTCATGCTCGTTAGGTTCAAAAGCGTGGATTTTCAGGCAACATAACATGGACTACTTATAAGTTCCATGCGAAAATCAAATGATAACTCGTGAAAACAAACGTAAGAATGAACGTTCGATTTTCAAAATGCATTGATATTCATTTATGTAAACAGGTTCATTTTCAAAATGAATTTCAAAATCTCAGAAAAAAAATTCAATAAGGAGTGTATCGAATATAAGCTATCCACATACATTTGCGTTGTACGCATGTATTTGTGATGGTTTTTTATGCTCTGAACACTGCATGCTGTGCGTTTGACTGTCAGCTTTCTTTTGTTTACTTGTTTGTGCGGTTCAAATTCTGCGTTTTCAAAATGTCGCGTTTTGAAAAGGAAGTGAAAATTAAGGTTCTGGACACATGGCTAAGTGAGAAGGGTATTACTATGCGAAAATTGGCGAAGCGGTTTGGAATTCATCATGCGAGTGTTAAAACCATCATTAATAAGTTTGGGGAACACTATTCTTTGGATGAGCTACCAGGAAGAGGCAGAAAACCCGGTTCTTCCAACCCGAAACTGGAGCAGAAAGTGGTATCTCTAATCATGAAGAGCAAATCAATGTCAATACGTGATTTGGCCAAAAAAGCAGGAACGAGTGTCGGAATGATCCAGCGTATCAAGAGGCGAAACCACCTGAAGACCTACAAGAAGCAGAAAATCTCGAAACAAAGTGCAGAACAGAAGAAGCGAGCAGCAACAAGGGCCCGGAAATTGTATTCGCGTCTTTTGCAGCGTCCGGATGCATGCGTTTTGATGGACGATGAGACCTATGTAAAGGAGGACTCAAAAACCCTTCCAGGTCCACAATACTTTACTGCCGTCGTTGGGGAGGATGTGAGCGATGCGGACAGGTCGATTCAAGTGGAGAAATTCGGTCGAAAGGTACTGGTATGGCAAGCAATATGTTCCTGTGGTTTGAAGTCAACCATTTTTTACACTACCGGAACTATAAATGCGGAAATCTATTGATCTGAGTGTCTCCAGAAGAGATTGTTGCCTTTATATAAGAAGCATAGTACACCTCCACTGTTTTGGCCGGATTTAGCGTCGGCTCACTATGCCAAAACCACTCTCAATTGGCTTGCAGAAAAGGGTATAGACTTCGTTGAGAAAAATGTCAATCCACCAAATTGCCCTCAGCTTCGACCCATCGAACGTTACTGGGCAATCGTGAAGAGGGTCTTCAAGAAGACTGGTAAGGCGGCTGGGAACATGCAGGAGTTCAAAAAAATTTGGGCTCAAGCGTCCAAAAAATGCGATGCAACACTTGTCCGGAACTTGATGAAGAGCATTCGATCCAAAGTTCGAAAATTCGTGAAGGAATAACTTAAATTTGATCCGGTCTTCATTATGTTCAAGTTTAACCTCGTACAGTAAAGGATCAATTTTTTGTATGAATAAAATATCGGTTCTCAACAAAATTTGAAAGAAAGTTTGTGGATAGCTTATTTTCGATACACTCCTTAAACCACAATGAATATCAATTACCCGTCGGAATTGGAAAATATGCAAGGGCAGCCCGGTCCAGGGTATTCTTGCTCAACATTGCTAGGATCTATTATTTTGGGCCGATGATGACGGCCCTGGTTATTCCATGTTAATATTAGGATTCAAAATCACTTTATAATAAAAAAAATCACCACAAGCGATGATATTCAGATTTCGTCATAAAAAAATCATGCTTACCGATTGATAATCAAAAAAACAGTGACAGCAGCTTTTCGAGCCGACTTCATTCATTGAAGCAAAGAAAATTCAGTTGGCAGAGAAGTGACAGCGGTAACCCTGAAAACCGGGAAAGAAAACATCATCATAACACTGGGATAAAATCATTTTCACTTCTCATGGATATTTTATGAAAATCAAAGGCACTGGTTTTGACTTAGAGAAAAAATAACAATCGTCTGTCAGTGTATTGTATTACATGATAAAGCGAGTTCCATCAAAATTGAGTAAAGCTTCTGCGTTTTATCGCGTTCCAAAAGTGTCCTCTTTATAAAATGAACAGTCCTTATACCGAACTTGTTTTCAAAGTATCTTGATTTCGATTGCACTAATTAATTTGCTGTAAATTTGCATTTTTATTAAACCAAAAAAAAACTATCTAAAAAATCTAAGGAAGTAATTTCCAAAAATCCATAGAGAGTTTTCTTTCTGAAAACTTTTTCATTTGTAGGCTCTTCGAAATAGAACCACAAGAATTATATAATAACGCTGTGTTCCAAAAATTTAACCAACTTCGAAAATGTCTCGACACTGGGAAAGTTGTCATTGATCGCTTTTTTTTAACAATCTTAAATCATATCATATTTTGTTACTAAGTCGCATCTTTTCATATAGAAACTTTGGTTTCCAAAACCCGTAAAAAGTTTCACTTCTCAAAAAAATAAAATTTAAGGTTTTTCCATCCTTCAGAACCTTTAGTTTGTTTTTTTATTTCGTCAAGATTTTTCAGAATAAATAGTTCCTAGAGGCAATTTTAATTCAATCGGTGAATATTAAGCTATGATATTTTGAAAAATTTATATCTGCAAACACATATGCCATATATACTTTAACAAAATAGTATTAACTAAAGTTAATTAACTAAGTTTTAACTAAAATGTTCGACTTTATGTGATTTTTAGAGGGTAAATACAAATAAAATTATCATCTCGATTTCGATGAAATTTGCGGACTTTTCCCGGTATACGTTTCATCAACCGGCGCACATTATTCTCATCCATCGTTTTGGCAATCTTATTCCACTTGGTTCTCAATTCATTGATGCTTTTGACGACACTGCCATTCGCCTTCAGCTTCCTCTTCATAATAGCCCAAAAACTCTGTATCGGTCTGAACTGGGGACAGTTTGGTAGGTTGAGTTCTTTCGGTATAAACTGAATCCCGTTGGTTTCATACTACTGTAGCACTGGTTTACTGTAATGACAGCTTGCAAGATCTGGCCAAAACATGACAGGTTCATTGTGGAATCTGATGAATGGCACTATTCGCTTTTGGAGACATTCCGTTTTCCACAGCTTTGAATTAAATGTCTTATCAGTGATGAAAACCTTGGTCTTCCTACCGCAGCTACAGATGCCTTGTAAAACATGTATTTACGTGCAAATTTATCTGCAAACATAAACTTGAAGCTGTTTGAAATCGGCCTTTACATAGGTTTCATCATCCATGAGGAGACAGCCATTGAATTTTGTCAACACCTGATCATACAGTTTTCTGGCACGGATTCTGGCCACATTGTTCTGCTTTTGATTCCTATTTGGTTTTCTACAGGCACGGTATGACTTGAAGCCTTCCCGGAGACGAATCCGTTTCACGGTAAAGCCTGCGGCGCCAAACTTTTTGGCCAAATCGCGGTCTGAAATGTTGGGGCTTGTCTTAATGTTCTTGGTGACTTTGTTCCGCAGTTGACGGTAGACAGTACCCGCCCGACGCTTGCTTTGAGGCTTGAGATGCATCCTCTGTAGTTTCTCTGTACTTTTTCAAAACACGCCACACGGTATTTTGGGGAAAACTCAACACTTTAGCAAGTTTTGGCCCAGACCACAAAGGGTTTTCCAAATGATTGCGCACAATTATTTTTCTTCTTTCTTCTTCCATTTTGTATTTCCTCACAACGTGGAGACAACCACCGACGCCAGGAAGACGACTCCACCACCTGGACCCTACATATCGCACTCATCAACTCATGGAACCACATATGCATCCTTAATCATAGTACCCATTTTATTAACAATCAAATTTTGACAGCGACATTAATTGTTCTGTAGAAGCTATAGTGAAAGGCCTTCGTTTGATTGCATGCTCTTAGGACCACCTGCACCCGGAGTTTCGGCCGTCTGACTGTTTGGAATGTCCAGCAAAAGCTGAAGCGCAAAACTAATGAGAAGGTAGGAATTCCTTCCGTGCCATCCCAAGTAACATTACCAAAACCATCCAGCTTTATGAAGTTTTATTAAAGTTTTATGACAGCCACTAGAAATCAATTTGATTTATTATGGCACCTCAATTTGTTTCATATTTTAGTCCGGTTTATGTGTACCTACACAATTTGTTTACAACGATCTTAGAAACCTTGTTCTCTCAAATTCCTTTTACTCCTATCAAAGGTTTGATTTCGACTTTCTGAACTCGTAAAATGCTGTTTTGAAATGCCGTTTTAGGACTCATTGATATTATCTTATTATGGTCAGTTCGAAAATCATTTTAAACCATTTTGCCTTTATGAAATGCACGTAAAATTGGTGATTAAGGGAAGTCACCTGGTTTTAAAAATGCAAAAAACATGACCAAATAGTTTTAATTATTAATTTCTGCGAAGATAAATAGATAAATTGGCTTTGGCAAAAAAAATTGCTTTGGTAAAAAAACTGTGATGCAAGCAGCCATATTGAAATATAAGAATTAATTGAAATGTAGAAAAATGCTTGAACCAAATTTTACATGTAATGCAAATGAACTTTAGATCAGAGCCCAATTCTGGCATAAAAGCATGACCTTATTGAATTCCATCAATTTTCAGGAAATACATGGTTATATATCCCAAGTAACAAATTCAATTTTAAGGTACACTTGAAGAAGTTCTCAAGACTCATTTGATAAAACCACGCATAAAACTAGATATTCTACAAGACATCGATAAAACAGCCATAAAACCCTCATAAGTTCAAAAAGGCCCATACTACAGGAGGTTCTCAAGACTACTTCCCAAGATTCGCTTAAAACTTGATAGTTTTATCGGTACATACTTGTAATGACATGCAGGACATGCTTAAAACTATGATAAAACTACCACAAGTTTTGGTAGTTTTATGATTTTCCTCTTTAAGAACACTTCCAGTCCGTTACAAATATGTTTCGAAGATTCCATTTTTGGATTCGTTCTGCTGAATGGGGACTTTTTTAAGAGAAAAGAAAACATCGATATACATATGATGTTTCTTTTCCAAAGTGGATACGTATTTAACTTAATTGTAAAATTGACCATAAATGCATGAGTTTTTTATCCTGCAATTGATGAATTTTTCATGCGACGTTCAGTATATTGGTGTTTTATAACATAAAAGTTCGAAAATTTTAATGCGCCACGGAATCATTGCTAGAACATTGATTTATTTGAATAATAAAAAATACTTGACAATTCAACAATTAGGTGACAAGGCTGATAAATTGTTAGATCTTTAATAAATTGTGTCTACAATCTATTTTAAGTTTCAAAATGTATTTTAAACAGCAGAAACTGTTCGTAGCATTGGAAAAACGAGAGTTTTGTTGCATATAAATGAAAATGGCTACCATTTGGAGGGAATTCAGAATAGCCACGCTCGCCATTTTTTCAATGGTTTTATCTAAAACTGCCATAAAACGCATATAAAACTAATGTTTCTTGCACAAGATTAACAAGATTTTTTTAGGAGCGCGATAAGTTCATCTTTACTTGTTCTATTCTTGAAAAAGAGGAGTAACGCTTGAATAAAACTTGTTTGAATTGCTCAAGGTAAACAAGTCTTTCGTAAGATAGCCATAAAATCAGTGTGGAGAAGGCATATCATAAACAAAGAAAATGTGAACGTCCAAATCAAAAGTGCCTATGCATAGTTGTTGTTCATAATTACAACTTATAATTTATTGTTTTTAATCACCAGCGTAAGTCGATTAAAACATAAAAAAAGCTCTAACTTGAATATGCTAACAATGGATTTGGGAAGAAGAACAGATAATAATATTGCGTTGATGGCTGAAACATCTGTTGAGCAAAAGATGATTTTTCCTTTGATCTGTACGCTGAACCTAGCGTTGGAAGAAGTACACTGTGTAGTGGATCACTGAGCGATTCCAGCGCACTACTTCCGACTTTGGATTAAACGTGCAGATAATGGGAAAAATCGATTTTCGCTCAGATGATATACTAATTTTTACATGCAACGACTATAAATATTGTGTAGCCTATTGGGAACTGAAATGCACGACTCGGGAGAATTCAACATTAACATAACATTTGACAATCGTAGTGCACATTAAACCTTACGTCAAAAGTATTGCGCTGTATTTCCACGGTGGTGCGCCATATAACGCACTACCTGAGACGTTAGGTTTAACTTGCATAACTGGCATAAAATCAAATATCATGAGTTATGCATTTCGGTTTTCAACTGGCGACACATTGCACCATTTTATTTTATTCGTTCTACGCATAACGCATAGACCCTTTTGATAAGTTAGTCTCAGTAGGCTGCGAATCCAATGGAATGGTCAAAAAAAAAAAATTGTCGTTGGTGGCTGAGATGAAGGAGTGTTCAATATATTGAATAGGTTTTTATTGAATTTCCGCTTGAACGATCCGCTGGTTTTTAATTTCTTCCACCTGTGGGCGTCCATTGTGACAGTTTGTTTATTTTTCACATAATATTCTTTCTCAAGAATATGTGCTCTTATTTAAAATCAAATGGTTCTAAGAGAGTTTTATGGCAGCATTTCCAAGATACATTCATCTTAATGAAGAATGTCATAAAACTTTTACAAAACTTTTATCAGGTTTTATGCAAGTTGCGAAACAATGTCTTGAGAGGGGGATCAAGTAACTTATAAAACTACTGATAAGGTGAATTACACTTATAAATGATGTAGTTTTATGGAGGTTTCTTCAAGTGTTCTTTAATCACTCTTGAGAACTGTTAAGGAATTAAAACCACCTTAACTTGGAAAATGCCCTGATAAAACCGGATGAACTCCATAATGCTCTGATAAAACTACCATAAAACATGAATAAAACCAATTTGCATTTGAATTGCTACTTGGGAATATTTCACAACGGTAGGCACAATCATTGCGTTGCTCGCAAAAAATTACAGAAAACAATGCATCTATAAAAACGACTTCTACCCATCTATGAAAAATGGCGGACGCATTGAATAAATGACAGCTAATTTGACACCTGTAGCTGCAAGAATACCCAAGTAACATTGCCAAAACCATCCTGCTTTATTAAGTTGTATTAAGATTTCATCAAAGCCACTAGAAATCAATTTGGTTTTATGGTGACACCAAGAGGTGCCAATAAGTTTCATATTTTAGTCGGGTTTATGGGAACCTTCACAGCACGGTTTCAAAACGATCATTGAAACTCGTTTTCTCAAAATCCTTTTACTCCTATCAAAGGTTTTATTTCGACTTTATGAACTCATAAAATGCTGTTTTGAAATGCCGTTTTAGGACTCATTCATATTATCTTATTATGGTCAGATGAAAAAGCATTTTAAAACCATTTTGCTTCCAGTAAATGCATTAAACGGCAAATTGGCATTAAGGGAAGCCACCAAATAACCAAATAGTTTCAAAGTTGGTCATTGCGAAGATAACTTGGCTTTATGGCAGAATTGTGATTTTTCTCCAATCGCCATATAGAAATATAAAAAATAATTGAAATGTGGAAAAATAAATGCACCAAATTTTATATGTAATTCAAATGAACTGTAGATCTGAAACCAATTTCTGCATTTTTTTAGATAACCTTATTTAATTTTATGAATTTTCGAAAAATTCATGATTAGTTTATCGAATTTATTTGTTTTTTTTTAATTTTTTGTGTTTGATGTTGAAAACTCGCATAATTTCCGAGGCGCATTAATTTTTGGCTCTTATCGTGCCAATATTCACCACAAAATTTAATGCGTATATGATTTGAGGCATGATACGCTGTAAAAAAAACTCAATTTGTTTTGGATGTTTTGCTATCAGAAACAAAATTTCCCGCAATACCAGACCTCTTTTCTCAGATATTATTTACTGCTACATGAATCAGAAGAGCAGAGAATCGAACAAAGCAGAACAACAAAAAACCAACCACGATATCACAGCGAAGTTTGACAGCTGTGGCCATTTGGCCGTGTGCTGGGTTTTTCTTGACAGCCAATAGGTTTTATGAAGGTTCTCAAGTGGTCACAGCATCTATCACTAGAACATTTTAAAAATCTGTATGGTCTTATAAAGGTTTTAGTGAATTGTTTTCACAACCGTCTATCAAGTGGGCCACTTTGTACACATTTTGGCTTGAAAGAAGCATAGAGGAGGTGTTGGTAGACAAAACAGTTTTGAATGTAGTTTTATCAACAAAGCCGGGAGGAAATTAAATTGTTACTTGGGTTCTGCTACGTTGGAGATGCTCAAGAAGGAAAAAGTCCAATAATTAAGCGGCATCTTAATGAAGATGGAAGAGACGCAAGCTCTGTCGACTGCTTCAAGAAATTTTTTTCTGCAGCATAACAGAAAGTTACGGAGAAATTTGTGCCGAATTTAAGTAGGTTCTGCCAAAGTTTAAATATTCAAACTCGCGTGAATTCGGTTACATTTTTCGTTGATTTTCATTTACATAAAGCAAACTTATGAATTTGTTTCGAAAATGTACATACATTCCTTTGAAAAGGGGTGTCCACTTTCTTTATTAAACAGTCCTTAGATCGTTTGCACGCGATCGATGATGCCGTTTTGTAAGGAGTAGAGTTTAGTATAACTCCAGTCAATTGAGTGCAAAAGTTTTGCACTGAGTCAACGTAACTCAGTGTGTCATCCCATTCTATTTCCATGAACCAGCATGGTTCATAATGCCGACGACTCACAATTGATGTGAACGAGCCAATTTTTGTCGGAAAGTGATGCACAAGTCATAATCAACTGCGAAAATATCTTCAAGTCATGCAAAAATCCATTACTGTTCGAGAAATACGCAACAGCCGTATTATTAATTATTATTATGACAATTTTCTCTTTTATTATCTGTAAATTGATTGTATTCCTGATAACAATTCCCGATAATTCTGCATAAGGCCATCAAGTCTCGCAGTTTTCCAGCCTGTTGCACAAGAATTTGTTCATTTTCAGGATGACCTAATTAACAACCCACCTCGGTACCAACCACACAAGCATCACATTTGAACAACCATATTCGATATATTCCACTCAGTTGAACCAGTTGGTCGCACTTTGAAAATCCAGACACAATTCCACACGGGAGCAAACGGCCGGACACAATCCACTTGTATGAGTTGTAATTTAATTAGATTTTCCACATCGTTTCGCTTCCGGTCAGAGACAACTCGGGTACGCAGAACATAATTCAATATATATTGAAACTACCCAACAACAGCTTCGCAGTTCGTACGAGAAACTGTTGTTTGTACTTGTTGAGCCGATCGTGTTCCCTACGTGATATCCGCAGCTTATCTCTGATTCAATCATCATATGGAATCTCCGATGCCCCAGCTGCTAACCCGTGGGGCAGTAGTAGTAACGGTCACTATAGTCACCATATTCGTTCGCATGGTGCAATTTTGAAAAGCAGCATATGCGACTGTAGCACAATACCATATCAAATTACATCGGTTGGCAATTTTGGCTATTTGTTGCAATCATACTGTAACTTTTCGGAACAGCACTTGAGCATCAAAATAACTTTTCGATTTATCTAGAAGCCCGGAGTGGTAGTGCTTCACTTATGACTTGTGATCCTTCTTCAAATATTCCATTTGGAAACATACTGAATATTTCAACTGTCTATTATTTACTCAAACTCATAACTTTTAATAGACGATCACAAACTCACAAACCCCCGGTAAAGTAGAGCCGTCCGAAAATTCAGATTGTACTTTTGTATGTTCATAGTCTTCAAGATGAAATCAACTTTGTGAAAGTTCCCTTGAAGTTTTACCGAAGCATTTTCATCGTTTTCATCTTAACTGAAATTAAATAACCATATGTCAATATTTAGCTCCAATCAACCAATAGTAGGCATCATTAATAAACATATCCATAAACGTTGGTTGGAGTGTACACGGGAAGGATGATGTGTCCTTTTTTCATCGATTGCTGGCAGAATACTGACCTGCACTGAACCCCCAGGAGCGATATGGCATAACATGTGTTCCCAGTTTGCTATCTTGATGCATCAGCAGATCCACACTCACGTAATCAGCGGGTGTGAGGTTCACCGCTCAGATCTGGTTTGCTCACCACCCGAACAGCATCCCATCAGCATAAAGGAAATGAAGGACCACGAGCAATTTGCATCATCAGCATCATCCAGGCGTCCTGCAGTCAATATCTTGCCTGAGCACATTGACAACGTTGTCACCGCCAACAGCTACGATGGAAGTCCGACCAAAGCCTGGAATAGAACGCGTAGGCAGTACGAATGTGATTCGATTCCTAGGCGGAGTATATTATAACTGTATAGGGCTTAGTCGCGACAATGTGGAGAGTGCCTTTTTTGGGAGAGTGAATCTATTTTTAGGTTTCTCCCTGATAGGTATATTAATGAAATTAAAAACGAAAAATAATGAATGAGCCGGCTAAAACGCAGACCATGGGGATTTTAAGATTAGTACTTTTCGAAAGAATTATTTAGAATGGGGCGCAGCAAAAAAAAATAAACATAATTCAACAACACTGATTGTTTATTTCACAATAATAGAGTTATATCTACATAAGAAACAGTTGATTAAGATGTTAATCCTTCTTTCTAAAAATTCTCAAACTTTCTCTGGTACAGGTTCCATACGGTATCCTCAGATACGCCCGCCGTGACGATTCTCCATCTTCTCTGGAAATCATCGGTACCATTTGCTTTCTTCTTAGTTTCGAAGAGTTTCCGCTTAACTAGAGCCCAGTACTTCTCTATTGGGCGAAGTTTTAGACAGTTTAGTGGATTGGCTGTTTTTGGCACGTATTTGACCTCTTGTACCTTATACCATTCCAGGACGGATTTCGCACAGTGACAAGAGGCCAAAGCAGGCCAAAACAGAGTTTGAGGGCCGTGGCTTCTGATAAACGGTAGCAATCGCTTTTGCAGCCATTCTTCCTCGTACACATCATTATTGATAGTGCTGGTAGAGACGAAACTTTGAGATTTTCGACCACAACTGCATATGGCCTGCCAAACAAAATACTTCTTCGGGAATTTGGACACCTTCTTTGTCAAGAAATTCTCGGCAACGGCGTTCCTTTGGATTGCGGTGTAAAAAGGCAGACCCCGAATCTATTTAAAGTCATCGAGTACGTATGTTTCGTCGTCCATTATGATACAAGAAAACTATTTGCAAAAAATTGGTGTAAAGTTCCCTAGCACGACTTTTTTCAGTGAAATGTTGCATGTCATCACGGTTGAGCACCTTTTTCACTTTGTACGCCTTCAGTTCATGCCTCTGCTTCACTATTTGTACGTATGATTTTGACTTCCCAACTTCGTATGATTTTTCTCAATAATGGCAACCACCTTCTTGTTCATTTGTCGGGAGCATACTTTTCGATTTATGCCACTTCCAACCTTCCGATCCATATTGGTGTTTGCCCCTTTTTGTATTTTTTAGTCTTTTTGGATTCCTTCTTTGTTTTATTTTGTTTTTGTTTTTTTTTTTAAGGAGTTTATCGAAAATAAGCTATCCGCAAACTTTCTTTCAAATTTTGATGAAAACCGATATTTTATTCATACAAAAAATTGATTCTTTATTGTACGAGGTTAAACTTGAACATAATGAAGACCGGATGAAATTTAAGTTATTCCTTCACGAATTTTCGAACTTTGGATCGAATGCTCTTCATCAAGTTCCGGACAAGTGTTGCATCGCATTTTTTGGACGCTTGAGCCCAAATTTTTTTTGAACTCCTGCATGTTCCCAGCTGCCTTACCAGTCTTCTTGAAGACCCTCTTCACGATTGCCCAGTAACGTTCGATGGGTCGAAGCTGAGGGCAATTTGGTGGATTGATATTTTTCTCAACGAAATCTATACCCTTTTCCGCAAGCCAATTGAGAGTGGTTTTGGCATAGTGAGCCGACGCTAAATCCGGCCAAAACAGTGGAGGTGTACTATGCTTCTTATATAAAGGCAACAATCTCTTCTGGAGACACTCAGATCGATAGATTTCCGCTTTTATAGTTCCGGTAGTGTAAAAAATGGTTGACTTCAAACCACAGGAACATATTGCTTGCCATACCAGTACCTTTCGACCAAATTTCTCCACTTGAATCGACCTGTCCGCATCGCTCACATCCTCCCCAACGACGGCAGTAAAGTATTGTGGACCTGGAAGGGTTTTTGAGTCCTCCTTTACATAGGTCTCATCGTCCATCAAAACGCATGCATTCGGACGCTGCAAAAGACGCGAATACAATTTCCGGGCCCTTGTTGCTGCTCGCTTCTTCTGTTCTGCACTTTGTTTCGAGATTTTCTGCTTCTTGTAGGTCTTCAGGTGGTTTCGCCTCTTGATACGCTGGATCATTCCGACACCCGTTCCTGCTTTTTTGGCCAAATCACGTATTGACATTGATTTGTTCTTCATGATTAGAGATACCACTTTCTGCTCCAGTTTCAGGTTGGAAGAACCGAGTTTTCTGCCTCTTCCTGGTAGCTCATCCAAAGAATAGTGTTCCCCAAACTTATAAATGATGGTTTTAACACTCGCATGATGAATTCCAAACCGCTTCGCCAATTATCGCATAGTAATACCCTTTTCACTTAGCCATGTGTCCAGAACCTTAATTTTCACTTCCTTTTCAATACGCGACATTTTAAAAACGCAGAATTTGAACCGCACAAACAAGTAAACAAAAGAAAGCTGACAGTCAAACGCACAGCATGCAGTGTTCAGAGCATAAAAAACCATCATAAATACATGCGTACAACGCAAATGTATGTGGATAGCGCGCATATTCGATACACTCCTTAGTTCACGTTTTCAGGTAAAAATCCCAAAAACATGAACTAGTTCACGGTCCGTTTTCAATTTTGGGAAATTTTTTGTTTCCGTGCAAGCCATTAATTAAACCGGTAAGCCTAAACGGCTAAGAAACATGGACATTGCTCGTGGACGGAAAGTGTTGCGTACGATCTACGGTGGAGTGCAGAAGGAAGACAAAACGTCGAGGGAGTAAATGAACCATGAATTGCATCATGAATGGACTATCGCATGACAGCGGGCGATTTCAACCCTGGACGCTGTAGTGGGGGAGTCACCTTAGCAACCCTAGGGCCAAATGCCCTGGCTAGGCTCAATGTAGACCTGAGTAACGTCGATACCAAGAGTACCTACCATGAAAACGAAGCGGAGTCGATCATCGACGTGACATTCTACAGCCCTGGGTTGTCGAGCAAAATATCACTGCTCCCATACCTTGATTCACCGAACCCTCAAGATGGAGGACATCATCTGTCGGAAGAAGACTCGGTCCCCCGAGTACACGGACGAGCAGATAGCGACCGTGAAATCGCAGTGCCGGTGGATGACGAACGCGCGACGTCGTTCGTGCAGGACGACGGAAGTTACTTTCCGCTTTCGAAGACCCACATTCCAGGAAATGACAGCTACGATTCCAGCGACAAGTCGGCCACACTCCCCGAAGATATAAGTTTAAGCATAAATTTGAAAAGAAAAAAGTTATGCTATACATCGCCATATCGGACAGAGGAATTTCCCAGCCGTGGTTCAAGCCGAGCGGTCTGGCCATCAATCAACAAGTATACCAGGAGGAGTTTTCTGAGAAAATTCTTCGATCGCCTACCTGCGCAGAACATGTCTGCACGCAGATGTAGAGAGCGCGGTCGGACGCGAAAGAAAACGTGGCGTCGAGGGGGCGTTAGTCACCGCAAAGGCCGCACAAAAGAGGGAGATACAGGCCAGCATATGACCTTGCATCGAGGGCTTCTGTTTGAAAGCCAATACGGACCCATGGGGTGACGCCTATAGGGTGGCATTGACCAAAACCAAGGGAGCGGCGGCTTCTACCGAACAAGCACCGGAGTTACTGCTGAGGAACATTGGGGAGCTTTCCGAGTCACGACCCGACTCCCTGTCCTACCTTCGCCGTAGATTTGTCCCATGACCAGCGTTCCAGTATTCCAAACCATAACGCAAGCACATGACCATCCACAATTACGTGAGCAATGACAACGGCACCCATAGGCGTAGCCAGGATTTCAAATAGGGGGAGCGGTTTTTTTTTTTGAAGTTTTTTTTTCCCTTTTTTTTTTTTTTTTTTTTTTTTTTTTTTTCCCTAGAGAGAGAGAGAGAGAGAGAGAGAGAGAGAATTACATCGTCTCCAACCAGTGGTTGTACATACTGAACAATTAACATTAACGAACACTTAACGGACAATACAACGCCTGGTGGACCAGTAGAGTAGGGTCATTTTCATGTTCCGACAGATGGAGCGGGAATGGAGCCCCATTTATGTGACATTACGCCTGAATGCGGGTGAATTATCTTCTCTACTCTCACCCAAAGTATTTGACAATACCCGTCCGTTTCTTGCAACAAGATTAAACAATTCTAGGCTTGTTCTGGAATAAAAAAAAAACGATTCTAAAAACTTTCCCATGTTTTTAATTCAAACCACATTGAATGCCAAACATTTAACGGGTCATATTGGATTTTTGTATAGAATAACCACCGAATTTCTTTGCAGTTTGTACTGAAAATGTACTTTTCATCCGCGACCCTCTCACCCAAAGCAACACAGAAGAAACACCGTTTTTTACTCACCATGCTCACACCGTTTGAATAGATTATATTTTTTTAATGGTTGTTCAAATAATAAGTGATTAGCTTTTAACAAACATACATTTTGAGTTTTGGTGGTTTATAGCTTATGGTTTGTGTCCCCTTTGCTCACCTTAAGTATAATTATTTTATCTGATATTTTCTAAACAGGAACATCAAACATAACCTTTTAAAACGACGTAAGTAACAAATGTAAGCAAGCTGTGTTTTTTGTGCTGAATTGTTGCTACTTGCATTCTCAACACACGAGTAGTTAGTAAATAATTTAAGAAATTTTATTCATCAATGACGAAAAGAAATTCATATGCGTTCCAACAGCTATTCCTCAATATTTTAAAAATAATTTATATACACATCTGCATCTGCGTTTTGAAATTTGAACCGATTTATCTGATATGATCCAACTGAAACACGTTCTGTCGAAACACGGTATATGTAGCAATCATGTGTATCTGAGTAGTATGAAACCAAAACGGTGTATCATTGAATTACATTAAAATTGTTGTTCAAATTCGAGAAATACAACCATTTTGCATATTTTTCTATTCGTGGTTATTTCAGCTGCATGAAAAAACATTCGTTTTGTTTTGTTTGCTTGTTTTTTTTTTTTAATTACATGCTGGAAAATATTATACTTACTTTTGAAAAACTTTCGAATGTCCATTTATGGTACTTCTGGATAAAATGAATCAAATAACTGCTTTAGACTGCTTATAATTAAAAAAAAAACCGTATGTATTTTACCCGATGATTCGTTTTGTTATGAAGGTTCTTCTGTTTATAAACACGCGCAGAACCATCGCTTATTCTTCCGGTCTTCCTCTAAACTCTCCACCGATTGCTTGTCGATCTGCCAAACTTGGAAGACATCTGCATGGAGTTATATCAAATTATAATAATCCGTCCAATCTATCACAAAACGTTGCGATTGGTTGAGCGGACTGGAGATAATGAAATCCATTTGTATAAGGCCAAGTCTCTCCCGGTTGGTATTAAACCGATGAGCATGGATATCAATAGAAACATAAAGTTACCAGAAGGCACAAAATGCATCTACGGACTCTTATTTTTACGAAATCCCTCAATTTCAATTTTTAATGGATTAGCATAGATTGTTCATTAGACACTTCAACTTGATTGATACAGTTATTAGTTACAGCAGTGCAATAGATTGTAGAATACAGTAGTAAAAATTGTAAGTTACGAAAAAAGAGTTTGGTTCGAGCATCGGCTGTGAAAGGTTGTGTCGATGCTTTATTACGCACTATTTTCCTATCGAGCATGGCGCGTTTCGTGTTGTTTCGGTTATCTATAATTCGGTGTAACGAGTGATCGAGTGAGCACAGTAAGAGAACAACAAAGCGTCTCTCAAGCGTTCATAAAATTATCCTTGTTTTCCTAACGGAAAACCACCATCACACTTTGTGAGTGGCTCCAATAGCATCCTTATTATTGGTTTAACTCAGATCAAATCGGATTTCCAACATTATAAAAAATCACCTTGTTTTTCCGATGAAAAAACACCATTACACTTTGTGTGTGGCCCCAATAGCATCCTTACTGTTGTAATCGGTTCGAATCAGAAATCGGTACTAGTATTTAAATATTTTACTAAACGAAGCGTGAATTCAGCTTATTGTTTACTAAAACGAACCCTGCTGCCACCCAATCTTGTCATCCAAAATCCCAGTGATTTCTCGTGGAAGTGCGGCGGTGGTCTCGGCTTCCAATAAAACGTCCAAATAAACGTTAATGCATTCCTACCCTTTCCTTATTTGACCTGCATTCGGGCGAGGCCAGCGCCGATATTGCCTTAGTTTGGGATCACCAGTTTTACACATTGAGCATGTTTGCATCATCTGTTGATCTTCTGAGTAATAACAGCTGAACTGGCAGTAACGGAATAACAACTTCGGGCGGTCAATCATGCTCATTATCCTGCTCATGCTCATAAAAACGGATAAATTCTTTGAATAGGATATGACAACTGCAACTTCTCGCCCTGACTAGCTTGCTGTTCTGCTTCTCACACGCTGACTCAAACTGTAAGATATGATCAACATATATTCTCAATAATACGAAACTACAGTACCCTAAAACGGGGAAAGCGGGGTAACGGGGCGGTTTGACCCATGCCATGAATAGTTCAAATAAATATTTTTCGTTGATACTTTTTCTAACTATCAACTGTGTTTCTTAATCTAGTATTATTTGACTTCTGAAAGCTATAGCATAGGTTTGAATATTCAGTTTTTTGATTAACCAAGAACTGAACATTTTATTGAGCATAGCTTCTTCAACTTTCAGCTAGCGGTGAAAAAATCAATCAATGCTTATCTAATAGCTAACATTACAGATTAAGAGATATTTCCCTAGTAGCACATTTGTTTCAACCCAGTAAAGGTGACTGCTCTGTGACTCAATTAAGTCACAATAGAGCTGCTGAAACCAGTTTTGACTGTTGTGTGCTGCTTGGGGTTTTTAGATACTTTAGGCTACATAGGTTGGGTTCTAGGTTAAAGGAAAAATATTGTAATAAAATTGTTACTCGTTACTATTTAAAAACTATTATATAATTACAACTTTTTTCTCATGGATGTCAATTTTTTACGCTTTTTTGCTACAACTTGTTACAAAATCGAGGCAACTTCGCGTAATTTGGCTTTTTTATTTAGGCAAAGGAGCAATCTGACAAACATCCCAAGCAACACAAAATCGTCATATTTGGTTACAGTGACTTGATTGTGACTTAATTGAGTAGTATTGGAGTAACATCAACTGTATTGCAACAAGTTACCTTGCAACCTTCTAGAGATAAAAAATAAATAATAATATATTGAAACAAATAATAAAATTCTAAAAATAAAATCAAAGCCTGGCTACGCCTATGGCTCTTCTAGACATAGAAAAAAAATTGGGGGTTTTGGGGGTGGAGGTTTTGGTGGGGGATTCTAAAAATTTTATTTTTCCTTTTTTTTTTGAAAATTTTTTTTTTTTTTTTTTTGTTTTTAATTTTTGTATTTTATTTTTTTAAATTTTTATATGTATTTTTGCGTGTGTGTGGTGGGGTTTTTCTCAGTGGCCTTTTGTGGGGGGGATTTTTTTCATTTTCACTTCAGATCTCCCTGATTTACCTCAGGGCTGTCAAAAATCTTGCTTTGCTGATGACACAGGCATTTCCGCTAAAGTAAAAAGTCTTCGTGTTATATCCAGGAGGCTACAAAAAAGCTTGGACATTTTTACAGATTATTTTCAAAAATGGAAGATTTCTCCTAATGCTTCCAAAACTCAACTTATAATATTCCCACACAAGCCTAGAGCTGCTTTTTTGAAACCAAGTAATAGTCATATGGTCACTATGAACGGAGTTCCAATTTCTTGGTCAAATCAAGTAAAATATCTTGGACTCATACTTGATCAAAAATTAACTTTTAAAGATCACATTGAGGGCATTCAAGCCAAATGTAATAAATATATAAAATGTTCATATCCTCTTATAAACAGAAAATGCAAACTTTGTTTGAAGAACAAACTTCTAATATTCAAACAAATCTTTAGACCGGCCATGCTTTATGCTGTGCCAATATGGTCTAGTTGTTGTGCTACTAGGAAAAAAGCACTTCAAAGGATTCAGAACAAAGTTCTGATGAAGCTGCCACCCTGGTTCAGTACTATTGAATTACATAGAATTTCAAACGTTGAGACTCTAGAAGAAATGTCCAACAAAATAATTCATAATTTTAGACAAAAATCATTGCAGTCTTCAATTGCAATGATCAATTCTCTCTATAGATAAGAACTAGTTTTAAGAAATCAATAATTATTCTTACACGCAGGCAAAAGGAACCCTGTTAAAAAGACTGAATAGACAAAGTAAAAATAATATTAACACAATTAGATATAAATGATAGCATATAAAGTTGAAATGTTAATTACTTAGCAGGAGCACCTAGACTAATATAAAAATGTAAAATAATGTAAAATTTGGAATAAATAAGGAGAAAAAAAAAGTGGCGTATCCTTCGAACTCATGTTCATCTCTTCATCGTCGTCATCGTGTTCAATGTCACCATCAATTGCTTCTCGATCCATTGTCTCATCTAGAGAATCAAGCTCATTTTCTACAGCACTGTCGGTTTGAACTGTATTGTCTAGGTCAAGAGGATCTTCGCATTTAGTGTTGTTCATAGTTGTGTCGCCTTGTAGAAGTCGCATTGTCCTTTTCTGTTTGCGTGCTGGACGGCATGCAGACCTACGTAGCAGCTTATTAGTGCTTCGAGACTTACTGTATCGAAATAGGCGGTTAGTACATAAAGTCTCCATTTTTCGTGCACTACATGTTGGATCTCCAATGCATACTAATCGCACCAACAGCTGAAGAACATTTCCGAATTCTCTGAAACCTCGCCTTGATTTTTGGCCGCGACTGATACCGGTCCAGGTGAAGCGGGTCCAACATTCTCTTGTGAACAAGCAATCCACAATCGTATATTTAGCATGCATTATCTCCTTTGTCACTATATGAGTTCGGTGGAATGATCCGAGTGAAGTATACGAGCTTTAAAATAAAACTATTAGTATTGGTACAATAATAAGTAAATTAAATAAAAAATTACATATTTTCTGATAAGATCTTCGTTTCCCAACTTAACATTCCAATCATGTAGTTGAACCTCGTTATCGATGCGCATGTGATTCTCAACCGGGTCGTCAGCCATATCCGATACGGGCTTAGTGGAATCTTTTGCGTTCATTTCCATTAAAGCGGCCAATCGAGAAAAAAGATCATCGAAGCTTTTCTCTACGATAGTTTCCACAGTGGTTTGAATAAACTGCTGCAAATCATTCTTAAGCACAGCATACTTGAGGGTTCCACTGCCCTCTGTAAAAAAAATTGAAACAAAATACACTGCATTGTAGTACGTTTTCGAGGGATTTCTGTAATATTCCTATTTACCTGTCATGATATGTTCTCCATAGCTGGTTGATTTGTCACAATATCAGATACCAAGTAAAAGTTGTCGCTGGTACAATAGATCGGCTCTGAATCTTGATGATGGATAGGTAATGTTTCTGAAACAAAAAAAAATGGAAATTTATTTTTTGAAATCAACTTTGCATGAAATGATTAAATGGCACCACATCATGCATCCAAATGGTGAAAAATCTAACAAGAAACTAACTAACTAACTATGTACTTTTTATCGAATCATGTAAACACGCCGTATTGAAACGATTGCCTTGTTTACTTACCACTAAGTATTTGAGGTTCTTCTGGTGATGGCATCTGTGGTATTACAGTACGAGGAGACTGTATCATCGAAATTGGATTCAGAACAGGTGTTAATGAAATCGGTTTTTGGATCACCGCCGGCTGTTCCAGCTGCGGTTGATTAGTCTGAGGTTGTACAAAAAGAATTTCATCCCGTATTGGTTGTGGAGTAACATGTATTTCACTACCACTTTGTCGACGAGTTGTTCCAGCGGATGGAAATTCCTGATTTTTGATCGGTGCTTGTTGAATATCTGTTTTGGAGGGGGGTAAACACTATTATTATTATTATTATTATTGTTCAATGTAAGAGTGAATTTACCTGCAAACATGGCATTGTAATCCTTCTTCTTTTCCAACTCTGGTTTCTTCGGCGGTTTAAGTTTTTTCTGCTTTTCTTCTACGTCCGAGACTTCTCTCTTTGCCAATTCATCTGCAGCTGTCTCTGCCGCTTGAAAATTGCGTACTTTTTTTTCCAAATTATGACCGGAATACGCTTGGAGGCACCATTGAACTCCGCACCACTTACACGCAATGCCTCTATTTTCTCGTTGCTCAATTTTGGCCACATTAAATTACCACTTTTAATCCAAGACATAGGTACCGCTAGCACTTGAAACTTTTCATTTTCTATAAATTGAACAACCGCGAACATTTTGAAATTGATAAATTTGGTTATTGCGCTGCTAACCCGGAACTCAACTTCGATTGAGTGGCGTATTTTGTTTTGGTTGCTTGAAACTTTGCATAGCGGTGATGCAAGTTTTGTTTGCACTAATGCAATTTTAGTTTATTTTTCAAAATAGGTAAATATTTTTTTTGCAGCAATTCACCAAATGGTCTGACATGAAAATAAAAATTAGTATCGAAAAGTAGTCGAGTAGTAAATATTCAAAAGTAGTCGAGTAGCCAATACAACGAAATAAAGATTTGGAAATATTCCACAAACGTTAGAATTTTCATAATATATTTGATTTTCTTAGTTGCACTCTATTTAAATATACAAGTAATTTGAAAAACTTAGTTAAAGGGTGTCCACGATGAAATTGCCACACTATGAAATTGCTCTAACTTTTTAACCGTTGGGTAGAATTTAATGAAAATTTGGGTGGATTTAGTTCATAGTGCATTATTTACATCCTGCAAGTTTTAAAGTCCTGTGATCAAAACTCGCGGAAATGGAGTCGAAAGAACAGCTCGTGCGTGATAAAATCTTGCGCATTCATCACGAGAACAAGGATCTCTCGCATCGTTCCATCGCTAAAACGTTGGGAATCGCGAATTCCACGGTGTCGCGAGTGATTAAGCGGTTCGAGGAACGGTTGACCACCGATCGGAAGCCCAGAAGTGAAGGAAAAAGTATTCCGTACAACACCAAAAATCACAACCGCGTAGTTGGGGCCTTCAACCGAAATCCGAACGCCTCCGTTCGGGATGTGGCTAAGAAGCTGCACCTAAGCCGAAGTTTTGTCCAGAAGGCCAAAACTAAGGCTGGGCTTCGAACGTTCAAGGTACAAAAGGCCCCTAATCGCGACGAGAAGCAGAACAAGTCCGCCAAAACCCGTGCCAGGAAGTTGTACCTCAACATGCTGACGAAAGTTGAATGCTGCATCATGGACGACGAAACATATGTGAAGGCCGACTTCAAACAGATCCCCGGCAACCTGTTTTTCACGGCCAAGGATAAGTTCAGCGTTCCGGAGCATGTCCGCACTCAGAAGATGTCCAAATTTGCGAAGAAATTCCTGGTTTGGCAAGCCATCTGCACGTGCGGGAAGCGGAGTGCACCTTTCGTGACCCAGGACACGATGAACGGACAGGTGTACATAAAAGAGTGCCTCCAGAAGCGGCTGCTTCCTCTCCTGAAGGCCCACAACGTCCCAACAATCTTCTGGCCGGATTTGGCCTCATGCCACTACTCCAAGGACGTGCTGAAGTGGTATGCGGACAATAAGGTCAATTTCGTGCCGAAAATGTTCAACCCTCCCAACACTCCGGAGCTCCGCCCCATCGAGAAGTACTGGGCGATTATGAAGCAGCACCTTCTTAAACGACCTAAGGTAGTGAAGACAGTCGAGGAACTGAAGAAAGTATGGGTTTACATGCAAAAAACGGTTGATTCACAGGTTGTGCAGAATCTTATGGCC
This sequence comes from Aedes koreicus, assembly GCA_024533555.2. NCBI lineage: Eukaryota > Metazoa > Arthropoda > Insecta > Diptera > Culicidae > Aedes > Aedes koreicus. The sequence goes on from JAHHFK020001386.1 coordinate 153,568, forward strand.
GGGGTTAAGGCCAAGGTGCGGGCATTTGCGTATGGACTGTAAATAAAATACGAGTAAAATGGTAAAATGAAGTTTAATAGTTATTTCTCAATCCCTGAAAATTTGATGGCAATCGGATGAAAACTCGAATTTTGCGAATCAATTTTGTGTGTGGCAATTTCATCGTGGACACCCTTTAGCCATGGCGAAATAAATTTCGATTCTTTTCATACCCGTTGTTTACTGAAAAATCAATGTCAAGATATTTTCGGAGCACCTCCCGATTTGGGCATAGTTGTTTTTGTGAACATACACTTCAATTCCCGATTTCTCAGGAAATAAAACTTAACCGTAAACCGTGACCAAATCATAGAGAAATTATTCCTTTACCTGATTGTAAAGTTATTATAGTTTTCAAGATTGACCATTCAGTTACCTGAAAGTTATTACGCCCAAACCATGAAGTGCTCCAGTTCGTCAACTGATATTAGTATTTTCACCTCGTGTACCGAACAATTTAGGTAAACATTAAATTGATAGCTTTATTAATCATATTTGAATAAATATTCTAATATTTCAGTGGATAATTAGGTTTCTAAGAACAAAATGTATAGATATCGGCAGCACTGCACATCGCAGACGGGATGCCATAAACTAAATCGTATATTTAGGTGTTCGAAATCGCCAAACTTCATAGAAAGTCGATAGAGCCGTATATAACATCTGGTAGTCGGCAAAACGTTTAATGCCATCATATATTCGTTCACATGACATCGCGCATTTGAACATTTATACGACTTTGGTGCTATTATAATATCGTCGTTAATATGTGAAACAAAAACCAACGTATGTGTTGGTTACCTGTTGAATGTCAAAGCGGAAAAATAACAACTCGTTTAATATTCCAACTGGTGTTGTGAAAGGCATACCTACCTCTCAATGCAACCATCTGAAGTTCAAATCCCAATCGAAACAAATGTCTAAATGTCTGATGGATTTCAAAATGAATATGAAAGCTATAATTTCAATGTAGTCTAAGGATGATGAATCGCAATAATATAAATTACATTCACATATTTACATAAATTACATTTACATATAAATTGAATTAACTGTTTTTTTTTTATTTATAAATTATGACAATCTATAAGTCGTACAAAGTTGCAAGACATCATTATAGAGTCGTTATTATAGAATAATATTGAAATCTTCTCATCATTTAAATGTGTGGTATATCGTATGAATGAATATAATTAATCGTATGATTGTTTGAATAAAATCGGGAAACTCAACAACAATTTTACTTCTAACGTATAACATGACAAAGAATATCGCCGTAATCAACATGTATGCATGTATATGGCCTACAAGTATGTACGTACATATACAGCTTTTTAGTGCAAGATATACGGCTTCTTTGGCGGTATATAAGAATGTATTAATTAATTGCAACTTAAATATAGCAACAAAAACTGGGGCTTTTATCAGTTTGAATTACGTTCTAAAAGTGTCAAGTAGAATGAATCAATAATAAGAGCTAATAAATTGTCTAACTATAAAATATTCAAAAAAGCCAAACAAATCCAAAGTGAAAGGAATAAATGTTGTTACCAAATCATGTAGTCGAATTTATGTTTTTGAATAATTCATAAACAAGACATAAATCTGCATGTCCAAAACTCAATAATTTCTCCAAAATTGTGTGAACAAAAGTTGAACTGAAGTGCTGACTGAGAATCATTCAAGCATAATTAAACATACTGCTGATGTAGATGATACGTTTATTGAAGATACAATGGTTTGTTGGGGTATTGGAGATTGAAAAAAAGACCTCCCTCATTAAAAGTCACCTAAAACCTGTGCAATTACATCAGATTGCCCTCCATGGAAGAATCCAGGAAAAACATCAATTCAAACCAAAAAAATCCATAATTTACGCTCCAACGACGTCCTCAAATTTGCGTCATTGTTTCCCGTGCGAGTACAAAATATGTATATCCGTAATGCATTCTTGTGTCTCCATCCATCGCCGGTCTGTGGAATCCGTCGTGTAAATTACCCACCGCAAACGTCAGTCTATATATAGACCGGCGGCGAGCGACGACGGCCAGAAGAATTACGCATCCCTGCTGTTGCTGGCTTCAGCTGCTGTAAGTGCCTTTCGAACAATTGCCGCGCGCCGCACTCAGTTCGTGACACATTCCAGCGAAGGCCAACTGCTGCGTCGATTGTGGCTATGCCTTGCCTGCTGTAGAAGTAGATCCGACTCGCCGTGCACTTTCCAGCAGCGTCGGCCGCTTTTGGCTTATATTTGTTTTTTAGCCTTGGGGCGTTCCTTCTATGGGCAAGACGAGATGACCAAATCGGGACTTAGCCGTAATCGTTCCAACCGGTCCGTTGCTGGGCTGGCTCCGAGCGGCGGTGCTTGGAGATCAGTTTGCACCCAAGTCTCGATCGCTGAATAGCCAAGTCGAATGTACACAAATCACGTTCTTTTTGGGGGTTACTGTGCCTCGGCCATTTGCGTAGTAAATCATCATTCTGCTCTACCAGGGAAATCATTACCGAACGAGAGCGTGGAGAGTGTGAGAATTTACCACGAGCGATCCTCGGAGCGAAATTTTCTCAAAAATATCTGACTGAAATCCACTTTCTTTCGGAGCGATCTCCCGCGCACATTTGATTTTCGTACGTGAACCACGGCAGACGTAGCAGTTTCATTACGCGCGGCTTCAACTTTCCGTTCTGTGTGCAGATCTTGCGGCGACCGAGACAGACATTTTGAACGTTGGCGACAAATTTCATCACATTCTGAACAGTCAAGATCACAATTAATCAGATTGGGATTTACGATTTTCGATTTATTTGCTCTGTTCTGGTATTGCCATTCGTGCGTTCGATTTCGACGGAGCGCGGTTGTGATTTGTAGAAAACTACCGAAGCTGAACCTCTGTGCTTGTGTGCCGATCAGATAGATTCAGGAAATCAATATCGACCACCGAGAAAGTGTAGTGAATCTGTTCAAGTGAGTGCAGTTTTGAAACGAATCATCTGCGGATGGTCAAAGTATCGATTTCGGTAGAAGTGAAACACGGCGAGTAGAATACAATTCCGATTCAATCCAATACTGGTACATGTGTGTTTGCTCAGAAAAGATAATAAAAGTCGTGATTTACGACTTCAATGACCAACAACGGTGGAAGAAAGGAAAATTGTTCAAATGAGAAAATAACTTCGCCGACGACAACGACGAAGACTTCGTAGTCAGCAGAGGCGGAGAAAACACCGAGCAGTCTGGTCGCGGGTGTTGAAAAGTGAAAAGTGACCTTTGCCTTTCGGTAGCAGCTGGGAAAATTCCATCCCGTGTTTCGAAACGTCGTGTCGCAGTAGCCGGGACGGAGCAAGTGGAAAACTGACGCACCCTGCGTTCGGGGTAACATGAACAAAAAAGTAAACAAGCAGGAAGGTTCCAAGATGATCAAGGTCGACGAAAACTATCCCGTACAAGGTAAATGGCACTGTATTTATACTCGGCGATAAGGTGTGAATAACATTTGATTGCTTTATGGGTTCGTTATACTTGGTAGGTTTGAAGGAAGGGAAAGGAGGGGCACATAGTTGGACTGCAACGAATCTTACTTTTTCACGGCGAATATCGTTAATTAGAGATGGAAATTTAGCCGAAAATGAGCTCTGCTTTGGGTGTACTTAATTGGGCGAACGAAGAATCCATCCGGCAGAAGTGTGTCGAGAAAGGTGGGAGTCCGTATCGAATGGTCCGTTTCGTTCGTTAGTCAGGCGTTTGTGATTGAGTGATTGATTCCATACGGGGTGATTGACGAGGAATAGGGTCGTCGGGACGATCCTAGATTTTGGCACTTCATACATGTCAATCCATCGCTAGAGAAATGAGACATCGTTGTGAATTGTAAATTCAAAGAAAATTACTCGTTTTTTTCTTTTTTATGACTGGCCCACAATTGATACGTTGCGGATGCGTTGACGTAAATTTGACATAAAACCTATAGGAAAACTGTCAAATTCACACAAACGAATCCGCAACGTATCAATTGTGGGTCAGCCATTAGTCTTCATTGTCGCAGGACATTCTTAAACTACATTAGTAATACGCTATTTCAAAACAACCTAAAATTGAGCACGATTGACTCAAATCGCTTAAAAGTCTGACTACTTCATAGTGAGTGAAGATCTAGGGGCAAGACACTGAGCAATCCTGAGTAACTCTGAGCAAATATGAGCATCTCTTATTCACTGGATTCATATTATGATATCTAACACTCCTACCTTTTGTAAAGCTTGGTTTTGACAGTGAAATTAAAGCAAGAAAGTTCTGTCGTGTAAGTTTACCGTATCAACGTTGTGGTAATCATCACCCTATTTTGGGAGCTATTCTGACGAACCCACGGAGTTTAGGTTCTTTGTGGGTGATATCAGAATATTCCTAACTACCGTTGAAGCTGTCAAGTAGTATGACATTAAAAGATTGCTTCTCCAGAAATTCAAATCCGGTCAAAGATTGGGGCAGATAAATGTTGTACAGGAAACCGATTTTAATCGTTCCCCTGAGCAGGAGGTGGAGGCTTTCATGACTTGACTCCGATTTTGCCTTAGTTAAGCGTAAGTATAGGGCGCTTAAGGTGAATGTACTACCAACTAAAAATCAATTGAATTACTGCCTTTTCTAATATAAATATGAGCTTTTCATAAGACAGAAAGGGAACTTCAAACGCAAGTAGTACTACATTGATCATTAAATACATGTTCAGATTTTGGCATGTTCAATAGGTTACTTTACTTTTCATCTGCCGGGATACTTCTGTAGCTCAATCTGGAGAGAAGTCTACAATAGAAAATCGATTGAAGGTTAATTATTTAATTCCATTTATTGATTTATTGACATTTATTGACTGCAAAACCGATCATCTCCAAAAAGAAACAAAGCCGGATCGACAAATCACAAAACTGGAGTTTTCAATATTTGCGGTTGGTCGAACAGGATTGATCTCTTTTTGGAAGAGATTCGATCGGCTGTCAATTAATTTCATCTGTTTCTCGCCTTCATACAAAAAAAAAAAAAAATTAAACAATATTAAATTATCTGCTTATCAATTCTTCCTCCAAATACTGTGACCTTTCTAGCCTGAAATGAGAGCTTCTTACGATACGATAACAAATAATTTTCCCAAACAGTAAACATACTGCTGTTATTGGTTGCCAATGTTCCCACCGTCACCACCGTCACATTCAAGCCAGTGCTGCCAGAGTTGAGTTATAAATTATACAAGTTGATGGAAGCTGATCACTTAGAGCAAACGTGACTTTTATGATCAAATATGAGTGAAGTTGTTTTTTTCGTTTTCGCACACATTTTTTGGCATTCCCACCACTCTTTTATCTTGGAGAGAGAAAAAGAACATCATAGAGTGAGCAAATTTGATGAATCCTGAGTAACTTTAAAGAATAAAAAGGGGGGGGGGGGTTACTCACAAGAAAGCTGTCTTGCCCCTTGGTAAAGATAGTTGATAATTAAAGGGTGAGTTGAACATTATTGCGACACCTTAGATTGATTGGTAACTCGATAACTATCAAAATGAAATAATTTTTTTTACAGTACACAGTTTCAAAGAAACGTTTAATTTTCTGCGTTATTAATGCACTTAAAGGGAATGCTAGATTAGCATTAGCATTAGCATTGACGTTTGCACACCTCGTGTATGGAGCTACGATGAGGAATAATTCGTTGGAACCCACTTAGCCTTCAGTAGATATCAAAGGAAAATGGAAAAGTATAGTCGGAGAGAATAGTTAAACAGAATGCCCTGTTTGGTGTACAGAACAAAAAATTATTTAAAATGGTCGTTGGGAGCATCTAGTCTAAGAAGCTTAAGTGATGCTCCATTTCTCTTCAAACGGTTGGGACTTAAGCATTAACTATAGCCCCAGCCCCATATGGCTTATGGTTATAGCGCCATTACTCGCTCTCTGAAAAGAGAAGAATGTCTAAGAATATAAGTACGGCGGTGAAAGATAACTTGTCAGAAGATTTGCGCTCCTAATTGCATCACTACACAACAACATGGCACCACAAGGAACGTCAGATCCAGCATACACGGTAGCGATGAAGTTGACCATTTCGAGCCGAAACAGAGAAAGAGATAGCCCAAGCAACACCCAACTGTCAAAATTAGTAACAGCAACTTTATTGTGACCTAATTCCCAAGTAACACCACTTGTCATATTCATGTTAATAATACACGTTTTAGACCAAGCTTATTTTTTTTTTTAAGTTAAAAATTTTATTTTTTATACGCATATAAACGGGAAAAAGCGCAAAATATGTGGTTTTTTTTAACATCTTTTGGGTCATATGCGATGTTTTGTAGAACATCCATAAGACAAATATCATGTTCTATGGATGCTTCCAACAGCATGCTTATAACATAATGATATGTTTTGTCGAAGCAAGCACGGTATGAACAAAGTAAAAAAATATAAACAAGATTTTTTAATGGCGGAACGATATCGTAGCTAATGGTATTTTACGCGTTAAAGATGATTGTTTATTACTTTTTCAAATGAGAAATAAAAACTGCTTTACGCATGGAAGATGCATCAAAATTGTATATGCAGCTCAAGGTTAGCAGTGCAACTTTCCGTTTTACCTTCCCGAATTTCATGCGCCATCGATTGGATTAAAAAACGTAGAAGGTACCCCGAATAAATTATTGAATTTTAGTGAGATTTCTTTATGGAATTCACAAAAACCAACATGGCGATTTACCAAGTCTACAGTCCTACTGTACAAGTCTACAGTACGGGTAAAAACATTAGTAACACATTTGATTTTCAAATCTTCGTTTTTTATTTTCTGCGTTTTTTGATGTAAAATTGAACCGAGAAATGTCAGTATGAATGAAAATAAAAATACAATTTTTCTATTATGTTGTGCGTAGCTACATTTCAAAAGACTCCCCACAAATTAAACGTAATAATTTATAAAAAAATACTAAACATTCTCCCAAACTGCTGCTTTATGCTACATTTGAATAAACCCCTATGCCCAATTTGGCTTCTATTTGAATCAGTGAGTGGCATCACAATCTTACATTTAGGTAGTGTTTTTTTTATATTCCAGTATTTCAAATAAAATATTTTCAGCCGTCACTGTATTGGATTCACAATCTATTCGGAATGATTTCACTATTGCATGAGGGTGTTAAAAACATGTTTAAAATTCATCTTGAATGCAACCTATCAACATATTTACAAACATCTAGCATACACGCTATTTCCAAACAATCCAAAATGAAGTACGTTTGACTCAAATCAGTCAAAAGTATGGATACTCAAAAGTGAGTAAAAATAGTTCGTAGTGGTAAGATGACAAACATCCTGAAAACTTTTTCAAGCCAAGAAATTTTTGTTTTTCCACCCCCCCGACTTTTTTCAACCAAACTTTTTTTTTTTTTTCAAAGAAGATGTTTCTGGTGTTACTTGGGTTGAGTCAAATTGAAGTTGATTCAATCAATTTGCAACAAGTGTGCTGCTAGGAAGATTAAGGGTAACGTCATGATACCCACTAGTTGATTTGGTCGTTTCAAAAATCCTAGTGAAAAACTTAATATGTAATTGAATATGTTTGTTAATTGTTGAGTGCTATCGAAGGTGAATTAGCATTGATTCCATAACGTAGAGACTACACAGAAAGACTAATACTTAAAAATATAGCAATCCGCTAAACATTCTCCGGAATAATTTACTTCACGAAAAACACGGAATCTATATCGAATGGAGAATAATAACACCAAAACAAACATTAACAACACAACTCAAAGACTTATGTTAGGAAGAAAAATAAGAAATCTATAGTGACTCAGTGAAGCGAAGAAAGTGCTAACAACAAAATAGAGAAGCAAAATAAAGAAGAAGTATTTTGTAGGGCCAACGATCAGCTGATAAATATAATTGTAAAGGATAGCTCATGTTTGAAAGAAGGCCAAATCTCTGAAAAAAGTATTATACTTAAGATGGCAATTCTAACTCAGAGAACTAGAAAACACGTATTTTGAAAATTGTTTTTGTGGTAGAGAACTAGCAAATAAAACGCATTATATGCAAAAGCACGGTTGATACACATGCAAACATTTGTGTTTTAATTTTAAGGATAATAGGGTACGGGACGGATTTTAAGCAGTTTAGTCAGCACCTGAGACATTCGATGCAGCTGTATGTAATCTATAATTAAAGGGTGTCCACGATGAAATTGCCACACTATGAAATTGCTCTAACTTTTTAACCGTTGGGTAGAATTTAATGAAAATTTGGGTGGATTTAGTTCATAGTGCATTATTTATTAGGTGTATTCTTAGAAAATGTCTTTTTTTTTGCAAATTTGATGCTTTATTGTGAAAAAATGGTTATACATTTATTGTTCAAAGTATTGGCCATCGCTAGCTATAACTTTTTCCCATCTTTGTGGTAGTTTACGGATACCCTCTCGGAAAAATGATGCTGGTGTGGCGGCTATCCACGAATCGATCCATTTTTTGACTTCGTCATAATTACGGAAGTGCTGGTCAGCCAGGCCATGTTGCATCGATCGGAAGAGATGGTAATCGGATGGCGCAATGTCCGGACTATATGGCGGGTGGGGTAGGACATCCCACTTGAGCGTTTCTAAGTATGTTTTCACCGGCTGTGCAACATGTGGCCGAGCATTGTCATGTTGCAAAATGACTTTGTTGTGTTTTTTAGCGTATTGCGGCCGATTTTCACGCAATGCACGGCTCAAACGCATCAGTTGTCGCCGGTAGACTTCGCCCGTGATGGTTTCTTTTGGTTGCAACAGCTCATAGTAGACCACACCCAGCTGGTCCCACCAAATACACAGCATGATTTTCTGGCCATGAATATTGGGATTGGTCGTCGATGTTGTGGCATGACCGGGGTATCCATACGTTGCCTTACGTTTTGGATTGTTGTAATGGATCCACTTTTCGTCACCAGTCACAATTCGATCCAAAAAACCCTTCCGTATGTGCCGTTTAAGCAGCTCTTCGCATGTGAAAAAACGGCGCTCAACGTCTCTCGGCCGCAATTCGTATGGCACCCAATGACCGACCTTTCGAATCATTACCAATGCTTTCAAACGCTTACTAATGGCTGGTTGGTTAACTCTCAATGCTGCTGCAAGTTCTTTTTGCGTTTGTGAGGGGTCTTGGTCGAGCAAAGTTTCCAATTCGACGTCTTCAAACTTTTTGACCGGGCCGGGGCGTTCCTTGTCTTCAGTGACAAAATCACCACTTTTAAAGCGTGCAAACCAACGTTGACACATTCGAACGTCGATTTTGTAGTCCGGGTATGTTTCGGAGAGCAATTCACATGCTTGAGATGCATTTTTCTTCGAATTAAACAGGAAAATTAAAAACTTCCCGCAAATGCTGCTTTGATGGCTCGAATTTCGACATTTTTCGGCTTCACAAAAACTTGTTTACTTTCACTAATGATGCGTAACTTACACTGAAATAACTAGAGAATAGAATGAAGTTTCGGATGTGATAGCTGTCAATGTCAAAATTCATGTCAGAACAATAGATATGAAGTTGTCTGCAAATACGACATTTTCTAGGAATACCCCTAATACATCCTGCAAGTTTTAAAGTCCTGTGATTAAAACTCGGGGAAGGGGAGGAGAGAAAAGCGTGGGGGGGGAAATAGTGGTGGGAAAGTCTGTGGGGGTGGGGGTGGGGGGGGGGGGCGGGGGGGGGGGAAAAACCCAAAAAAAACGGGAGGGGGTGCCTCGGGGGGGGGGGGGGGGGGGGAGAGGCGGGGGAGTCCGCCAAAACCCGTGCCAGGAAGTTGTACCTCAACATGCTGACGAAAGTTGAATGCTGCATCATGGACGACGAAACATATGTGAAGGCCGACTTCAAACAGATCCCCGGCAACCTGTTTTTCATGGCCAAGGATAAGTTCAGCGTTCCGGAGCATGTCCGCACTCAGAAGATGTCCAAATTTGCGAAGAAATTCCTGGTTTGGCAAGCCATCTGCACGTGCGGGAAGCGGAGTGCACCTTTCGTGACCCAGGACACGATGAACGGACAGGTGTACATAAAAGAGTGCCTCCAAAAACGGTTGCTTCCTCTCTTGAAGGCCCACAACGTCCCAACAATCTTCTGGCCGGATTTGGCCTCATGCCACTACTCCAAGGACGTGCTGAAGTGGTAGGCGGACAATAAGGTCAATTTCGTGCCGAAAATGTTCAACCCTCCCAACACTCCGGAGCTCCGCCCCATCGAGAAGTACTGGGCGATTATGAAGCAGCACCTTCTTAAACGACCTAAGGTAGTGAAGACAGTCGAGGAACTGAAGAAAGTATGGGTTTACATGCAAAAAACGGTTGATTCACAGGTTGTGCAGATTCTTATGGCCGGGGTTAAGGCCAAGGTGCGGGCATTTGCGTATGGACTGTAAATAAAATACGAGTAAAATGGTAAAATGAAGTTTAATAGTTATTTCTCAATCCCTGAAAATTTGATGGCAATCGGATGAAAACTCGAATTTTGCGATTCAATTTTGTGTGTGGCAATTTCATCGTGGACACCCTTTAGAACTGCCAATATTTAGACATTAATCCATCAGCTTACGTCTGGTCTATCGGAACATACCTTCAGCAACGAGCATTAGGCTAAGAAAATTTCATAGCCATGGAATAAAGTTCCCAATTTTAGGGACTTCTTAAACGCATGTGGATTGCTTTCCGATTAAAATAATGTTTTCTTTAGCTCCTCAATCTGTACATAAACTAACAATATTGTATGAGTGCGATTCTGTGCATGTGTGCGAAGGCGAAATTAAATAGGCCAGTTGACGATTTGCTGCAAACGTCAATTTCCTCAACCCGCTCCTTCGTTTTACCCATCCGCTCTCGAAAACAATCAACCAAAACATGTCGATTGCTACGATCACAAACTCGTCTCCTAGCAGGTTATGAGACAGACGTACACGGCCAAACTTTTAGTTTGTCATTGATCTTTAGATTGGCAATGTATGTTTCTTATTTCATTTACTCTCACGCAAATGTTAGCCAAAGGGACTGTGACGACAAACGGGTTGCTTCGTTTAAAAACAAACAAATGCACGAGACATCAGGCTTCACGTTACAATACCGGTGCGCTATATCCATGGTTAACAAAAAAGAGAGGAAACATGGGCTCTCTCAAAGGCAACAGAGATGCCATAGCTGCAGCTCAACAGCGAAGCATTATTTATCGTTGGGTACTATTGGACAGCTCCAATACATATTTTTTATTGCAAATGATAGGGCCAGATCATGGACAATATAATCATAAGCATAGATCAACCTCAAATGACTGGAAGAAACATGAAATAAATAGCGATTTCAGATTATCTAAATATGTAATAAATTTAACTCAATGATCAACATCACATTCTGGCAACAAGCCTAGTTGTGAGAGAGAGCTGATGAAGACATGCTCCTCGGTACACGCGATTAAATGCAAAATACACAAAGTCAACATTTGAGCGAACTTCTTCAGCAGGTCAGAAACTGATGGTTTCTTGATGATGTATTTTAAATCTTCAAAATGACAGTAATAAATTGTTGATCAATCATGATTCATACATCGAATCATTGGCCCAATAGATAAAGCGTATGATCGTATCATTAAAAATGAAATAATTTGGAAAATGTAGGAGTTATAGACCTATTTCCTAACAACTGATTAAAATAGTGACCCCTGATTAAGCCGTTCCTCACCCTATAATGTTTTGCAACGTTATTTGCAATATCAAATACAAAACTTTCTAGAACATACTATACCTGCATTGTTTCAGTAGGATGAGTTATTGAACTTTTCTCCGTTTTTTGCCGTATTTTCGACGACTGTACCACACTTAGGGGCAGGTAGGAGCAGATAGAGTTAATAGTGCTTTCAAGTGGTGGTTAGTTAATCAGTCCACGACCGTCTGCTGGGGAGTTCTGCTCAAAACAAATAATGATAGTTTTACTATATATCATGATTGAAACAGTATAAAAAAATTTGCGTAGTCATGGTAACCACACCTTCAAACTCATTATTTCCAGATAAATTTTGCATTTTGGTTTTGTCAATATTTAAATTTATTTCATGTTACCATAATCTAACCGATTATTATTTCAATTATTTTTAAGCATATATATTTTCAATGCCACTTTCAATTTTCACCGCTTTTGCTAGCAGCTGCTTATCATCGCCAGACAATGGTTTCTCATGATTTTTGGGCCAACCACGAATGCTTGTAATCAATGGATCTGATGATACTAGGAGCCAGTTCGGAAAGATACATGTTATAGAAATGATTCAATTCGAATTTCTTGCCCTTTTCCTTGATAACTTTGCGCAAACGCTTTGTAAACCCATCGCAGCTGGCACGCACGATTTTATGAGGAATTTGGTCCCAAATATCAACCAAATGTTTCTTGAATCGATCTAAGGTAAGCCCTTTCCTAGGGCCTATATGTTGGAGCATATAACCCCTAACAAAGTAGTCAAGTGGGTTGAGATCCAGTAAAGATGCAGGCCATTCTTCGCTTGTAATGAAATCGGGCAAATTTTTTGCGCATCACGCTTAGTTTCTATGAAAGGAAGAGGAAGTTTTCCTTTCCGTGAAACGGCGCCCCATACCATGATTTTCGATACATTCTCATAGCGTTCTACAGCTTGTTTATCGCTTGGAATATTGGCAAGACTTTTGCCATACACACGATCATTTTGTTGATTATGACTGTCCAGAAGGAGCAAGAGCTTTTCATCCGAAAATAAAATCTCGCAGTCACCGTGCCGAACCAAAAGATTTCTGCTTCTTTGGACCCTGGCTTGCTTTTCACGCTCCGTCAATCCGTGAACCCGTTGATTCTTGTACGGCTTGCATTCCAGATCATGTCTAAGGAGCAGCCTGTCCATTGAAGCAGGGGACATTTGAAATTTTTTGCTCAATTTACGGCCAGATACGGCCGGATTACGTCTTATTCGCTCCCTCACACATTTGATAGTTTTCTTCGTTCTGGCAGTTCGTATGGCACCTCTTTTGTGTTGAATATAGAAATTTCCAGTTTCCTTAAACCTTTTCAGCGTACGAAAAACAAAACGCTTACTCACTCCGAACTGCTTCAGGCTATTGAATATCTGACACGGTCTAAGCTTTTGCAAATGTAATTTAAAACTTGCTCCCTTATGGCTTCCATGGTAACTGATAAATATAAACAAACGGAATTGCTTATTACTCTTCAGCGATAAGTTGTCAAAAGAATACACTCAAAACGGGTATAATCAATTCCGCTGTTAAAATTACCCAACTGAAATAAACCAAGACTTAAAAAAGGTGACACCTATTGTGAGACACATTGTAGGTTGTGATCAGTAAGTCACAATCAGGGCCCTACATCGTCGAAGCATTAAAATGAAAATGAATCGCTTTTGTATTCATTTCACTCAACATCAATTAGCTTTCGTAAAGTGAATAAATCTTACTTTCACCGATTCACTCTCAATTCACTTCCTGTCAAACGTGAGTAAGCTTAAATTCATCTGCAATCTAGCCACTGTCGAAAGCGTTTCAGGCTTGCTTTACACGACGTGGTGAACGACCGTGAATCAGTTGAAATTGATTTCATTCCATTTTTGTTTGAAGATTGTTTTGCTGAAGTTGACTCAGAAGTGGCTGTTTGTGTTTCAAATGAAAGGGATTAATGTTAAGTTCATCGTCCCAGGAGGATTTTAAATTCAAAGTGAAGTTGTATGACCCTGTTCACGATCGAGTTTTGCAGCAAATATTAGCTGAGGAATGAAAAAAAAACGCTCGATTTCTGTTGATGTTGGTCTCAACGTTTTCATATAATTCGACAGCTGTTGAAGCTCTTGCGAAAATTTTCCGCTCAATTCAAATAGCGTTTTTGACGTAGGACTATGTCTTTGTTTTCTATACTGTCGTACAGATTTTGAGCTTTGTTATCTCAGTCGTTTCTCCAAAGAATTTAAAATTGTTGGCACCAATCGATCGGAAAGATTTCTACGCATCGATTTTAATAGAAAACATTGATGATTTCTGGCCACAAACAATTGAAAAATTCATAAATATTAAGACTTGTCTTAAAAAGTACATTAATTCAAAGAATATTACATTGTACAAGCCATTTGGCTTACATTTAGTAGGGTTGTCCTACGTTGTCCACAATGGGGCTGTACCTTATAGTTTTTTTTTTTTTAAGCCTTAGAAGTATCCAAACCGTCATGTTGGCACCATTGAATTCTTGAATTTCAGATTCAAGTTCCTGTTCCAGAGTGAGATCCAATGTTTACCTGCTGGGAGTCGTTGGCTTGGTCGTTGCTGGTTGACGGATTTTTAGCCATTTTTACAAGTTTACCACATTCTTCTTGAATGAACTAGAAAAGCTGCGATCTGGTAAGCACTGGTACACACTTAGATTTTTTTACAGAAATCTGTAAAAGTTTACCGAATTCTCAATAGCTGAATGTTCGGTAATCCGATTTAACGGATATCGGTGAAATTTTACAGTTAACTGAAAAAAAATAAACCGGTTTTCGGTAAACTTTTACCGAAATCCGCTAAATTGGATTACCGAACGTTCTGCTGTTGACAATTCGGTAAACATGAAAACATCTAAGTGTGTACCCCTTCGCAAGCTGAAATTGTGTTTTTAAGTAATTTCATCGCACATATGAACTCCTACCACCCATGGAATCAATACGCATTATCATATGCAGTAAATCAACCGTTAATCTGCATTTCAGATACTACAAGCATTATATTAGCATTATATCAGCATCTTGAATGCTATCTGTTTTAAAGTTGGATTTCAAATGCAATGCTTGTAGCCTGTAATAAGCATTTCGAAGCCAAAATAGCATTTTATGAAGATTTATCATAGCATTGCAGTATAGCAGCTGTATATTGGGCCAAAAGCGGCATTTATGTTGCACTTAAGGTGACTTAACTGCTTGATATGCTGCCGTAAAGACGCTTTGGAACTGCTTATTGGTTACCTGGGCATTTCGCCTTAGAATAGCTTCGTAGAGCTGATTTGCTGATTCGTCACGACGTCTAAAGGCTTGCCCACAATAGATACGTTTGCTTTCCGTTGACGTAAATTTGACAGAAAACCTATGGGAAAACTGTCAAATTCACGCAAACGCATCCGCAACGTATCAATTGTGGGCCAGCCATAAGAGCTTTCAATGCAAATTTGATTGGCTTCAATGCGTTCATTAGATTTTGACCTCTCTGTTGGAATCCTGGAGAGGGTAGGGGGGGGGGGAGGAGAGGGGGAGGGGGGGGGGGGGGAGCAGGGAGGGGAGGGGAGGGGGGGGGGGGGTGTTTAGTGGAATATCTGTGACTAGAAAATGAGAAGAATTATTGTAATTTTTTTTTTTTATTCAACTATCCTTTTGTTGTTTTTGTTGTAGATACTGGGTTTTTGGCTTCGATGGTGGGATTCTTCGGGGGGGTGGGGGGGTGGGTTTGAGTAGTGACACTGATGTGTCGGTGTATGGAAAATGTAGTAGGGTATTGGTTAAAAGATATAAAATTTTGGTGATTTTTGGATTTTTGTCTTTTTTTTGCA
This sequence comes from Aedes koreicus, assembly GCA_024533555.2. Classification (NCBI taxonomy): domain Eukaryota; kingdom Metazoa; phylum Arthropoda; class Insecta; order Diptera; family Culicidae; genus Aedes; species Aedes koreicus. Next base: position 169,211 of record JAHHFK020001386.1, read on the forward strand.
TTCTCTATCTGTGTTTGGAACATCTCTCTTCCGGTCCTTGGGATCACTTATTAATCTTTTCACTTGTTTCGGCGTTGGGCGAGGTTTGGCCCTAGATATAAAGCTTGCTTCAGATAGAATTGGAACAAAAACAATTGCCTGTATTTCAGTTATTTATTATTGAATTCAAGATTTTTTTTTATACAAATGTAGCGTTTTCTTCAAACTTTTAAGAAAAAACACGGATAAAATTATTCGTCACGGTTTCGAAGGAATTCTCGAATTTTTCCTGTAACACGTCCCATTAGGCGGCGCACACCTTCTTCGTCCATCGTTTTAGCTATCTTATTCCACCAGGTCTTCATCTGATTGATGTCTTTGACAACCTTTCCCTTTGCCTTGAGTCTCCTCTTCATGATTGCCCAGTATTTTTCAATAGGGCGGAACTGGGGGCAGTTGGGTGGGTTAAGGTTTTTCGGAACAACCTGGACCCCTTTCTCTGCATACCATTCTTGAACGACTTTGCTGTAATGACAGCTTGCCAAATCTGGCCAAAACATTACGAGATGGTCGTGGGATCGAATGAACGGCAAAATTCGGTTTTGGAGACACTCTTTTTGGTATAGTTCCGACGTCATTGTCTTATTTGTTACGAAAACTTTCGTTTTTTTGCCACAGCTGCAAATGCCCTGCCAAATCATGAATTTTCGTGCAAATTTGTCGGCAAAAATTTAAATTTGGCTGGAACATCCCCCCGAGCCGTTGCCAAGTAAAATTTTTGACCTGGGATTTGCCCGAAGTCAGCCTTGACATAGGTTTCATCGTCCATCAGAAGACACCCGTCGAACTTGGTCAGCACCTGGTCGTATAGCTTCCGAGCACGGATTTTGGCCACACTATTCTGTTTTATGGTCCGATTTGGCTGTTTGCTAGCTCGATACGACTTGATTCCTTCCCGGAGTCGAGTTTTCCTCACGGTACTATGGGCAGCACCGAATTTTCTGGCCAAATCACGGTCCGACAGATTGGGATTCCTCTTAATCGTCTTCAAAATCTTACCATGCAGTTTCCGGTCGACAGTTCCACTCCGACGATTGGCTTGAGGCTTTCGAATCGTCGTCAATGTTTCCTTATACCGTTTGATAACGCGCCATACGGTATTTCTGGGCAATTTCAGCTGTTTAGCTAGCCTAGATGCAGACCACAATGGATTTTCCAAATAACTGTGCACAATTTTTTCCCTTCTTTCGGCTTCCATGTTGATTGTTTACAAAGTACAGTCGATTTGCGGAATGTCAAAAATACATACGTGATGCTGACAAAATTCCTGACACGTGGGCGCCAAGAACTTTCAAATACGGCCACCAGGAGCGCCACAATATTAGCAAAAGTTTGTTCCAATTCTAAATGAAGCAAGCCTTACATTTATGACCTTATCCTTCAGAACAGCGTTCTTAATAGAAGATTTCCGAAAAATTTTCACAATCTTTTGGATCTGCTTCAAAGTACCGCAAAAGCTGCTTTTCTACAGTCCTTACAACTATTGGAAATATGACTACAAATATTTTTAATTTCATTTTCACTTTAAAAAAAACATTGTTATTTTAATTTTTGAACTCCTCCCTGTTGTTCTTATAATTCTTTTCGGGTTTTTTTTTTCCTTTTTTTCTGATCCGCCTTATTGTTTTTTGGTGGGACATCAAAAACCCCCAAAAAAAAAAAGTGGGTAGCATTGATGCCAATAACCTGAACAATTCAAAATTTGACCGCTCTGATACCAAAGTCACCATCTTTCACCATTCCTACAATTTTCTCTGCCCGCAGCCTCCAGATACTGGAAGCAGTCCGATATTGATCATAACACCATCCATGAAATGAATGTTGATGTTTATGTACCGCTTATTGGTCGCACTAGTCAATTCATCCAAAGGAAGGCTTACCGATTGTCCTCCAGCAGTCCGCTTATTGATTTTCGCTTCATCGTAAAACTCAAAAAACAACTTCATTTTCCGTTGCATTGCTGGTTGGCATTTTCATTCCTCGAGCGAAAAACGACTAACGTATGAAGTCGCTGTTCGTGATACCGTTTCCAGAAAAAAAAACGCCTTACAAGTCAAACGAGCTTATTCATCATTCAACGATCGCCGATCAACATTGACGGAACGGTCGGAATACACACAGTCGCGGTGGACAATGGCTTTCGTAGTCATTTTCTCTCGAACAAAAGCACGAATTAAGCACTCTTTAAGGAAGAGGAGCTTTATCTCTATCCGCTGAAATATTCAATTTGAAGAAATTGTATCCGCTTTTGTAAACAAACACTTTGTCTGCTAATTTACTTCCGATAAATTAGCAGACAAAGTGTTTGTTTAGAAAAGCAGATTCGCCCTAATCAAATGTTGGCGCTGAGTTGTGTTTCATTTGGAGATGTCGCAGCAACCCGCTTTTTAGAGCCAATTTTCAATAGGTCGTAAGAAACATATTGCTATCATCAAGAAAATCAATGTAGAAGTTTAGGAAACTAGTTTCAACTCCTATTTTGGAACCAAGCCGTCAAGTACTGTTTCGTTCATATCTTCGCAACGAAATGTCCGAATAAAAAAAAATCAATAGCGTTCTATGGGAATGTTGTAGCTTTCATTTGCCGTCAACAGAACTGAGATCGGTTCACAAATGGCTGAGAAACCGATGTGACATTATTTGTAACGCACACACACACACACACACACACACACACACAAACACACACACACACACACACACACACGCAAACACACACACACGCAAACACACACACACACACACACACACACACACACACACACACACACACACACACACACACACACACACACACACACACACACACACACACACACACACACACACACACACACACACACACACACACGTGAGTAATTCTCGCTGGAACCAGGCCGCCATTGGCACATATCTTTTGATTTCAAATTTTCAAATTTTTCATCACTATTAGTTAGAATATATTGAAACAAGATAAAAAACGCTTTGGTTGAGCCAAATTGATGGACCCCTCGTTTTCTAAGGGACTAAACATGTTGTAAAAATGTCGATTTTTGGATAATTTCAAGGTAAGTAAACAAGTTATATCACAAAATTTTACATTGAAACATCTTCAAAACTCGTTGTTGTTGTATAGAGGATAAATAAAGCTTTCAATTGATGTTAAAAAAATGTGGCGGCCATAATGGATTTGGCCGCCATCTTGAATTTTATCAATAATATCGATTTTTCACTATGAGCGCACCGCTCAATCCGAATTCTGAGCACACCATCTGAAAGCTGAAAAAATAATACATAAGATGCAGTCGAGAAACTAGGTGTGCATTGACATTTACCCGATAAAAAAATATTTTTTCTAAAAAGAGTTTGACGTTTTTTTGCGTGTATTGCGCAATATCAATATGTATCATATTTCTATACGCAACAAAGCATAATTTTGCAATCACTGTTTTTTTTTGTGTTCTGTAGAGTAAAGAACAATCATTTTAAGTAAAAAAAAATTTGCCATCTTCGTTTAAGACGCCATTTTGATTATTAGCAGTTTAGCGTGTTTTTCCTTTTTTTTTATTTTTCAAATTCCGATATGAGTTAGAATAGTATTAAATACAATATAATTTAGTTGTTTCAAATGAAAATAAATATAATGAAATCGTTTTTAGATTCCTAAAGTTCATATTCATGTTTTAAATCTAAGGTTGTGGAATTTTATCTCAGAGCTCTTCGAATATTTTTTAGATATGATTATGTACTCGTTTTGTGGCAAAAAATAATGGTAGTTTTGAGTCCCTTTGATGGTTTGAACATTCTCCATTCGAATTTGCAGTTTAGCCAACGATGTATCGTAATCGAGCTGTCCCACGTAACTGAAAGACATTGTTTGTCCTTGTTGCTCTACAGCCCATGCATAGAATGAGGAAGCATCTGTTATCAGCTTGTCTCTATTTGGCGTTAAGCTGTATTTGTGCGCAGCACGTTTAAGTGTTCCCGCCACTCCATCACATGGACATTTTCCGTGAGAGCTGGCGTGAAAATTCCATTCTACATCCATTTGAAAATCTTTCTTCATAAATGTGATGTTGGTGAAGTTATATTTGTTCTTGTACTGACTCCCAGCTCCATCGGTGAACACGTGGGTCTTTGTTATCTGCGTAAGATTGATCTTCATGAACTCAAACAGCTTAACAAAACAGCAGTGAACCAAAACATAGTTATGCTCAAGAACAGGTGAAATAATAATTAATGTTTTATTAAGAATCTCTCCTTCGATTCTATAATAAATCACGAATGGATGAATTGTAATCATCTGCCTTGCGAAATGGTGCGATTGTATCTCGTTCTGAATGGTTACTTTGTAGTTTTCTGAAAAGTCTGCGTAAACGATAGCTTCATTTGACTTCAGATTGGACTTCAGCTCAAATAGATAGTCTTTTTGTGCCTAAGAATATAAACATAAAATGAGTATTAATGGGTCATTTTTTTGTCAGTTGTGCACCTTTGTGATGAAGAAATGTGGCAAGAAGCCGTTGAGCAGATTGCTGAAGTTATCTACAAACTCTTCAGGAGCGCTTGTCGTGTTATCAACAAGTTGATAGTGGTTTTCTATCGGAATCCAATTTTTAAACTTGATGATTTCTAGAGGAAATTTTTCAATTTCATTCAGTAATTTTCTACTTAAATCACTCAAGTCAGGACATTCTGTGCATTCCAAAAAGTAGCATTGAGGAGAAGGGTTTTTACATACTAAATATTCCTGAATCAGCTCGCTCAAGCAGCTGTCTCGTATTATCGGTAAGGCTTTCACCGCACGCAATGACAATTCAATATTTTCATGCCTCATGCATACGCACACTGTATGCGTACCGGAGCTTCCGGTTGTTTGAGCATTTCGTAGCGGAAGGTTTCCCGTCGCAGCTCTCTTCTGTTGACATTCCGGATCCCAATTCGGGATTGAATTTCCGTCATGTTTTGGAAATCATGCTCACTAATGTTTCCAACCTCTTCAACGTAAACCTCATCTCCGTTTTCAACAACTTCCATCGGCTGAAAAGTACGGTTTGACTGCTGACGGGTCACTTGCAAGCGGCATGTCGTACATATTTTCTCATGAAGTTCCGGAACGGTCGTGGATCCAATAGATTCTAAAAAATTCACGATTTTTTGTGTTACACTTGTCAGTTTTGAAGATTTTCTCCAGCTTTTATGATCAGCTTTGGCAAACGGGTTGCAACAAAATTTCTTTTTGGGTACCCGTACAGTACAGTTCTTCACCATTTTCAAGAACTTTGAACTAATCGGATGTACAAAACAAACAAACTTCCGCTATCGTAAACGAGTCTTCTTCTTCTATTTGGTTCGAAACATCAAATTGTCATGGTGAGCCAGTGAATGAAACTATATTCCCTGTTGCGCATTGACAGCCATGAATAGAATCATTTTTTCCTCGGAATTTTCATATTTATGCACCGAATTGATTGTTAAAATTAAATTGTTAAATTGTTAAAATGATTGTTCTTTACTCTACAGAACACAAAAAAAAATAGTGATTGCAAAATTATGCTTTGTTGCGTATAGAAATATGATACATATTGATATTGCGCAATACACGCAAAAAAACGTCAAACTCTTTTTAGAAAAAATATTTTTTTATCGGGTAAATGTCAATGCACACCTAGTTTCTCGACTGCATCTTATGTATTTTTTCTCAGCTTTCAGATGGTGTGCTCAGAATTCGGATTGAGCGGTGCGCTCATAGTGAAAAATCGATATTATTGATAAAATTCAAGATGGCGGCCAAATCCAATATGGCCGCCACATTTTTTTTAACATCAATTGAAAGCTTTATTTATCCTCTATACAACAACAACGAGTTTTGAAGATGTTTCAATGTAAAATTTTGTGATATAACTTGTTTACTTACCTTGAAATTATCCAAAAATCGACATTTTTACAACATGTTTAGTCCCTTAGAAAACGAGGGGTCCATCAATTTGGCTCAACCAAAGCGTTTTTTATCTTGTTTCAATATATTCTAACTAATAGCGATGAAAAATTTGAAATCAAAAGATATGTGCCAATGGCGGCCTGGTTCCAGCGAGAATTACTCACATACACACAGACATGTGCTCAGTTCGTCGAGCTGAGTCGAATGGTATATGACAGCCCTCTGGGGGTGGGAGAAAAATCAAGCGATCTTAATACCCGGCTTGGTGTAAGAAGGGTAAAAAGGGAAGTTGTAGAAATATACTATGTTTCAAATATTCAATATATAAAATGAAGTATTAGACAATTTTTAACCGTCAGTTCTGACTATCTCATGCGTCATAAAACGTAACAGATGCGACACTATAGAATGCAAACAGGATCGATTAGTGCGAATTGTGTTTTCCGGTTTTGAACTGCAACGAATTATGTGCAATTATATGCTCTCAGGTATTGTTTTGGCCTTATCTCCATGAAGGATTATCCAATCCTAGTGAAATTTTGATCAGTTATTTAAAAATTTTATAAGTTTAATTTGGTGCTAACAAAACTAAAATCGGTACACAAATAGCTCAGTATGTCGGCAGTGTTTCACTCCCTTCAAGTATATATGTTGAATTTTATAGGTTTCGCCATGCTGAATTCAAATATGTGCTCAGAAATGCTGTAACACGTCCAGTTTTTGAGAAAAATGTGATTAAAATTCAAAAAAATCACGTATTTCCGTTGTAATATGATCTACCTCATCAACAACCAGAATATTGGCTCTCCCTTTGCAAGTTGGACTTGGATTTTATGGAATGGACCTCCTTGAATCCATTCGTGAACACAGATTTTTCGCAACACGTAAGATTGATGAAATAAACCGGGATTTCATTCACAAAATTACGAATTTTCATAAAAATCAAGATTTTCTATTTTGAAAACATGAATTTTAGCTCCGCCCTTTGAATGCTGGGCTTGGATTATATGAAATGGACCACCGTGAATCCATTCGTGAACACAGATTTTTCGTAACACGTAAGATTGATGAAATAAACCGGGTTTTCATTCACAAAATTACGAATTTTCATGAAAATCAAGATTTCCTATTTTGAAAACATGAATTTTCGTTCCGCCCTTTGAATGTTGGGTTTGGATTTTATGAAATAAATATGAATGTTTCAATCTTAAGTGTCACTTCATAACTATGAAACAATATGGTAAGATTGCATACAATCCAAGAAATAGATGCAGAAATGTTTACATAAACACACATATAGCGAAAATGACATAACTCACTCGCTTATTACGTCTTTTTGTCGAAAGCAGTCTAATTTTGCAAAAAATAAAAATTTACAGACTTTTTTAGACATTCCCAGACATTTCAAATTTTTGTCGCAAACATTTAAAAATAATATCTGGCATCCCTGCATGCAATGACCTGTCATGTTGCCTACGCCAAAATGAATCGGCTGGATAGGTCGGTGCGGAGCAATGATGTCTATATAAGGTCTGGCCCAGTAGCCACAACAATATTAGTGAAATGATCAAAATTCGCGCATGACACTAATTCCACCGCACTCCTTGCGCACGCTACACAAGAGCTCGGAAAGTGCTACTTCATACTATTTTTTTTATTCGTTCACTCCGTGATTGTTTATTATCTGCGCTATAAACCTTAATTTTACAACCGATTCCAGTCTATCGATGATGAAAAATTAGCTCTATATCGCTACTCGATTGTCAAGTCCCAGCGTTTGGAAGTTAATGTGGCAGAAATTCAATTACTTCAGTAAAATTCACTATAAATGACCCATTTTAACGAGATAAAATACATCTGCTCAATTTATGGCATTTGTATCATGATTATCTTCACCATTCAGCATTTATAATAAACGTTTGAACCGATTTTTTTTATCTGAACCTACACTCAAATAACAATGCACCTTATATTTAAGTGCAATCACCTATAGATTTGGGCAAAGTGCAAAATTATTGCTCTGTATTGGTGCGGCACTTATTTTTCATTACTGTGGTCAAATACTATTCATGACCCATAGAGTAATTAACCATATGTGCAATAAATATATAGTCTTTAAGTGCAAGAGCTGAATAGATATTAATTATAGTGTACATGGATTGCATTAAATTGTCCTAGCAAAAATCAAATGAGTTTTTTTAATACGTTTTATGTGAAAATGTGCATGGATTTTATTTTTCTATATAAAGTTTAGTTTTGGATTTTTTGTACTTTTCATGTAAGAAAACGAAATGTGTGAATAAAAGAGGTTTTATTTGTACCATCATAAAAACTTCATAACTTTTTGAAGCTATCGCGTTCAGCAGCTCTTCTCCGAGAATGGCAAAAATGCTCGGCAGATCTGAAATATTCACAATAAACACCGTTAACATGGCAAGGAAGAACATCTATAGTAATTTATTACCTTCAAAAAATTCAGTGACTTTCGCTGGCAGACCAAGTACCTCAACCACCACACGGTAAACTTCACTTTGCTTCTCCATTTTGCAGGTTTTTTTTTTTCACCTAGAACGATAAAGCCGCTCATTGTTTTTCGCGCCCGGTTTTTTATTCCGTTTTAAGTGCGAAGATGGATAGAATAGGGCAAAGTGAAAACACACTTGAATGACACTTCTCGCTCCATTGAAAATTATGTGTGGACCATATCAGTCTCATTGGAAACGAAGCAGTGTTTTAAGTGACGGGTTTTAAAAATTATGTGCGGCAAATGAAAATCATACTGGCTCACATGATTTTAATTCGAATCAAAAATTGACCGATTTAAGTGCCAATTTTAATAATAAAAATTATTGATTTATTTTCAGTGTATGCTTATAGACCGACATTACATCCATACCCCTCGAAAGTTTCTGTTTTTATAAAATGAGTTGTGTAACTTTTCGTGATACATACTACCAAATGGCCTATTAAACATATCTAAGCAAGTGTATAACTAGTTCAATATCGCTTCCAGCTCAAATACTCTATTAGTTGTATTAAAAAAACGTAAAGGTTTGTTGCATATTAGGCTGAGTCAAGGGACACATACCCTGGAATGCTGTATTTGGCATACATTCATGGGATATTGCATGTATATTTAACCCAAATACAAATCTTAATCAGGCTGTTTTATGAAACATAGCAAACAATTTCGTTGTTTACGCTTGCATTGGCTTGCAATTGAAATTTTACTTGTCTGTTAAAATTCATCATTTCTGTTTGTGCCTATCAAAGCAGGAACATGGTGTCACTTTCTTTTCAGGCACGTAAATGCGCAATCACTACGCGTACCTGTTTCTTATGCTTTGTTTTGTTTGATACTATCGATTGAACATGAATATAAACCATAAATTTTGATACCACAGGAAAAACAGAAGCATGTTTTCGGTTAATCTGTAGCGTCTTGATTATCTCACAGTGCACAATTCCGCCTTATGTTTAGTTGAATAATAACTTTGAAATCCCCAACACCCATCCCAAGCATCACGACAACTGGTTACAACGTTTTGTTTGCGACTTAATTGAGTCATATTGGGGTTAAATTAACCGAATTGAAACATGTGTGCTGCTAAGGATATACAATGCGAGCAGCGAAGAACAACTCAACTGTCAAATGCCATAATTTTTCATTGGAACGCTATCAACGTCCAGTTAATGAAGTACTTATATTTATATTGACCGATTTATTCATGAAAATTTATCAAATTTCGTGTATTGAACGAAGTGACACTGTTTCGATCTTCACGAGATAGTACGTGCTAGTTAGCAACAGTGTTATTTTTATACCTATATTTAAATTTTCCAGTCCTCTCTTGCAACATAAAATTCTATCGTTATACCGACAATTAAATCATGGTCAAGATGACTATTGCATATAATGGTTACAATAACCATGAAAATGGACGTATTCACCACGTTCATGGCATTCTTGACTATCGTCATAGTAACAAGGACTATTTCGACATTATGGTAAATGTTGAATCAACTATTTTTAATGATCGTTTTAACCATGATCATAGTCGGTTCAAAATCATTATACTACAATAGTCATCCTAACCCCCAATAATGCTAAAATTGAATATCAAATTTCTCTATGTGTATTGCATTGAATGCCCTTAATTTTGATTAGAAAAAATCACTGATGTGTAGAACTTTTTGTCCTTCTGTTCTTCTCAACTGTTTTTTTCTTTCTTATTATCAATGCACTTAATAACAGGACGCAAGAGATTAGCTGTGTCTCGGGAATGTTTTGATGAAAAGTCAAAATAAATGCTTTATTTTACTGAATTTTCAGGAAAAAAATATCCACAGTCTTCTTCCGTTTTGGGTCTGATGAATTGATAAACCTTACATGAAATACCTCGCATCATCATTTGGACACTCTGTTCGTCAGCTTTGGCGGCCGTTTTATTCCACCATCTCCTCATTTCGGCAGCATCTCGAGTCACTTTGCCAATTTTTTCAAGCGTCCACTTATCAATTGCCCAATATTTCTCCAATTGGCGAAATTGGGGGCAACAGGGTTTCCAAACTCTTTTTGTCACGATACCTCTGAAGTAAGAACTAAACTTTACAGGGCTTTTGTATGCTTTGATCAATGGTAGAATACGTTTTTTCAAGCACATTTCCTTATAGAGTTTCGAAGTCATACACACTTAAAAATTAAAAATTTTATACGAGACGTAATTCATGTTAGTAGCAAGTCGGGGATCGTAAAGAAAGATTTCGTGTCAAATTATGTCTCCTGAACCTGACACATACGCAGTTCGACGAAAGATGTGTTCGGTTGAATTTATTTTTTTATCTCTTTCAACTCATTCTTATGTGCCAAAGGATGCTTGCATGCGCAAATTTTCGTTGTGTGTAGAATCATTTGTAACAAAGTATGCATCCTGGTTGCCTCGTGAAAACCTCTCTATATAATTTCCGAGTGCGTGTTTTAGCCATTTGGATCTGTTTCAATGTCCGGTTTGGCTGCTTGCTGGCACGATAAGATCAGTAGCCTTTGCGCAGACCAATCCTCCGGACGGTGCTTTTGTTGGTATTGTATTTCATGGCTATGTCGCCATAAAAACGCTAGTTTGCTCGAGCTGTTTTCAATACTTTCCAGTGTAGTTGCCGATCATAAGTTCCACTACGACGCTTACTGTGTTCCTTTCAAACAATAGTTTTCCACTTATCGAAACATTTGAGAACACGGTAGATTTAGCCAAATTCAACGATTATGCAATTTTTTAACCTAACCACGTTGGATTTTCAACGTAGGTATCCAAAATTAATTTTCTTATTTCGGCTTCCATCTGTCAACACATTTTTAAATCTAAATGAATTGTAACAAGGCTTGAAACATCATTCAAGAACCGAGCACTGGGAGCGCTGTAAAAAAAAACTGAGTGTATTTAGATTTAAAGTGAATCGAGCATTAAAGCACACAGAAAAAAATGAAGTGCATTAAACTCAGTTTCCTCCCAGCTGTAACAACTGTTACCATGAGTAATTCTCATTTACTCAATAAACAAAAACGTCGACCACAGCTTCATCTTCTAATTGGCGGCACTTTCTAACGTCGGCGTTAGACGACGTTTGCGTCGAATGGTGACGATTTTATTTAACGAGTAATTACCGAACATTAGTCATTCGAATGCATTTCCTCTTTCCCTACGGTGCCAAGCCTCCTACACGTAACGCATAAGAAAAAGCAAAAACATAGGGTTAATGCTTCGATATCAGCCTAAGTGTCCTTAATATTTATTCTGAGAAAAACATACAACCGGAAGACTGGTTCAAAGATGGGTTCAATCCTTCCATTCATATGCCGACATTAGCGCCATTTTCCCTATTTATTTCAAAACGTAATGCTTGCTATGACGAGGACCGATCCGCCGCCGGACGTTGAGGAATAGTGCACCGCTACCTTGCACCTGAACTTTTGCGAAGTTCGGTGACATTTCGTTCACGATCAAGTTGAATGAGAATAAGATGAACAGCTGCCAAGCCGGATCGGGACGAAATTTGATCGTTGTATAACTTTTTTATTTTTCCTAATGTTTCCTGTCGTCTCGAAAGGTGATCCGTGTTCAGCCGGTCGAATCCTGTCCAGATGGCAGTCATGAACGAACGATGGTTTCAATCATTTGATTATAAAAGTAGGCGTTGATTTGATAGCAGGTGACATTCCAAATCACAACCGCTATAATTAGAAACCCAGCGTCTCCACCGTTGATGCTGGGAGGGTGGTGCTCAAACATTCCACGACGATAGAACTTAACCTTGAAATTCTTCGCTCGCTCTGATGTTGTGTAACAGAAGAATGTTATTTATTTTATGCTATTCTCACGGCCACTATATGATACCAATCAACATATGCTTCACGTTGTTAGCTGATTCCGTTGTCAAACGAATGGTTGTTTTCTTCTCACACACCGCGTCCACTGTTTTCGCTAGAAGGTGGTAAGATTTGTATTTTCCTTTTCTTTTGGCATTGATTTTCAAGTGTTTTGTTTAGTGAAAATTACCACCGATTCTGAGTGGGTTGCCTCGTTTGTTTTTTAACTGGTCTGAAGCGAAGCGAAATTATTTTTGAGCGCGAGAGGCGTTGCTCAACATATGATCTAACTCAACACAAATGTTATGCAATGTCTGCCTTTCGAGAGCAGAATGTGTTCGGTATTTTGATGTTTCATGTTCATTGAGTCTGGTGCGCTAGGGACATTTGTTGATATGTATTGGGTAATTGGTGGTAAAACGCGCCCCTCAAGAAACTGATCGATTTGATCCACTAATTGTTTAAAAATATTACATTTTTTTTAATACAGTCATTAATGCAATCTATTCTCTATATATTGTTAGGAAAATCTTACTGATTTATGAACTTATTACTTAAGAATTGATTTTACGCCTAATGATCATCCATAAAGCGTTTTTCGAAACACGCGGGTAAAATGACAATGCACGGATTATAATGCGCCCCCATAACGATGTTACGATGTTACGAATCTCTACACAGAGGGAAATTTAATTGGCATTTTTACCACTAAAATGTGGGGGTCACGCTGACTATTACTGTATAGTAATTGTAAACTGACTATTATTCAAACTGCCTATTGCCATAGTTGATTTTATATTTATATTATAACATGATGAGTAATTTTGACATATCGTGGGTGTTTTTACTATCTTCATGGTAGTTTTGACTACGTAAAATATATTTGTTTCACTATTACCATGGTTATTTTTAAAAATCAGTCTCAAGCTTCAGAAATGATATGTTTACTATTGTTCGTGTTTGTTTCGGCACATTGGAATGATACAGCCGATTGCTTGGACAACATATCTGTCATGTTCCGAGGACAGCTGAAGCACCTAACTCTCTCCACTCGAGAGATGATTTCTTTTCGCTTCTTGTACCGGTGACTGATGATGGTTTCTTTCTTCAACCGTCCCAGGACATTGAATTCGTCAGAGTATTCCTTCACATATTCAAATTCGGTTCGTTTCAGGATCCAGTCGAAGATAAGTAATGCCGAAGCCAACAGCAGGAACCTTTTGGAAAGGGGTAAATTTTGTTGTTCTCACTTGCTGGTGGGTGACAAACGAACTGCAATGTTGCCAGCCTTATGTAATAAAAGAAGGTGAAAAATCAAAGTAATCAATTTTGGATTAATTCAACATCATAACACCTTCCTTTGCTTTAAGAAAGCTTTCGCCATACTATTCCTCTAACTGGTAATAGTCCAACCACAACGATCGTCAGGTGACCTCCTTCGGACGACTGGGAGTTTCCTCATGTGGTGTTGCTGAACGATGTTGATCCCTCGATGGCGACTGACGTGATTCAAAGCTGGGATGATCGGTCGGAGTGATCTTTTGATCTTCAGCTGGCTCAAACTTGACCCTTAGATGATGTGTTTGTTCTTGGTGTACTTATGATAAGTTGTTCTGGCCCACTGGTTGCTCTAAGGAAGCTATCAAGAAGGAAGCTAGCTGCTGTTTCAACCAGAAGATCGTTGATCCTGATCCGTTAAGATGCATTCTGGTAACCGAAGAGAGCCGACGTATTAGCATCCCTTACGTACTTTCTGTTTCGACGATATACAGCTTTTCCTACTTGTATCTGGTAGTCACGATCGTTCAGAACCTCCGATACTCTTCCTCTTGTCCTTTTTTTTTTTTTTCTGGATTATCGAAATTTTCAGCCTCGAGCTGGTTCATCTCCTGTCGTAGTCACTCAAATACAGGGGATGATCAAAAAGGAGAAGACTAGCAAAATTTTGTCCAGATTCAAAGTGATACAGTTCGGTGAATAATTAACCGATTTTGATGAAACTAGAAACGTTCGACGTGGAATTTATTCTTTATATTGTTTTGTAAAATCATGAAGTTTGATGTGTCGCAAGCCAGGGTTTGACATCATTCGAAATCTGGCCACTTCCTGGGGGAATCCGGAATCCGGAACGTCACCAGGTGTGGCCAATGTGAAAGAATACTCTCAGGTTGACTACCAGTGGTATTGGTTTGTAAAACCATGAAGTTTGATGTGTCGCAAGCCAGGTTTGATACAGTTCTAACTCTGGCCATTACACTGGTAGGGTACTTCCTTCACGATTCCCGTTAATGAATCCGGAACTACGGAAAATAACGAAATATCCGCTACTTTTTCAAAAACTAGGATAAATTTGTAATCGTATGGAAAAAGTTGCATCTAATTTGGTTAAGGGTACGCAGAGTTACAGATAAATTAAAAAGGAGTTTTTCAACATAAGAAGTGTCAGGCAATAGGGTAAAAAACTACATTTTTAGGCAAATCCAATGTTTTTGCAAGGTCCCGTATTGACAAGTCAGGATTTGCCGTACGCCCGTACAAAATTCACTAGCGCACTTGTTTAAACATGAAATTTAAACATCAATCATAGTCTTTTACATCAGAGACTCTCAGCTATACCACAGTGAAATTTTTCATTCCTACGTGCAATATTTCAAAAGTTACAATGATTTGAAGGTGTCCGGATTAATGTGGATACAGGCCTTATATATAGATATATATAGATGCATCGAGAGTTTCTCAAGAAAATTACAAAGTATGATTTCATCAGATTTTTTTTCAAACAGCATCAGGTTGAAAAAATAAAATACTGGAGGATAACACTTTTCACATTCTAGTTTTGAATCAAATCAACAGATTTGATGTGCGGGAGCTCAGTAATTCTCATATTATTCACAAAATATGGATTAATCAGATTTTTGTTTTCATATTGCATACAAGCATTTAGAGGATAACTACAGAAATGTTATTAAGCTGGAGGATACGGTCCTCCTTTAGCTCAGTCGGTTAAGGCGCAGCTACAAAGCAACACTATGCTGGAGGCGGCTGGGTTCGATTCCCGGTCTGGTGTAGAAATTTTTCGTAAAGGAAAATTTCTCGACTCCCTGGGCATAGCGTATGATTGTTCTTGCCACACAATCATACTAACGGGTGTTCAATAAAAAATGAGAATGATTTCAATACCTTTCTGTAATTAAAGTAAAGAGCGTAAGCTTTTTCTTTCCAAGAGAATTGCTCTCTGGACTCCCTAGAAATCCCTAGAAATAGGGTGGCATGTTTCTTTTCGTTTGGGTGCTGTCAGTTCAATGAAGATGGCGTCGAAACAGCAAGCACTCCGCGAGCGCGTTGTACGGTTTTAACAAAACGCTTGGTCATCGTGAAAAAAAAGTTTACGGTTGACCACTTTCGAGACGAAAACGTTCCCGTGAGTACAGTTTACCGGATCCTGGCATCCCTGAGCGTAGAGCGGTAGGCCGGTCACGGCCGTCCGGCGAAGATAACGACGAAGAAGAAGAAGGAAGCGTTGCAAAAGCTGTTGCAGGAACAACCATAGTAGCCAATGAGTCAGCAGACAAAATTTTAAAGCTCTATCAGTCGAACTCTAACCGTGATGTTAAAAACAGTGAAGCAACTCCGTTCAGAAGTGTGCGCGTTCAAAGAACGGCACCCCTCCGCGTCGAAAACGGACATCGTGCGGCACTCTGTCGACGCCGGATACGCCCGTTCCAGCATCTACAACATCTTGGCACTATTAGACAACAATCAGAGCACCGAAAGAAAGCCCGGAGCCGGACGGTTGACGACCCTGAGCGACAAGAAGCTCCAACGGATGCTGAAGAGGAAGACCGAGGGAAAAATGGCTACATCGCTGCGTGCGCTTGGTCGGGAGGTCGGTTCAACCGGCCAAACAGTGAAAAAGTACCTGGCGCACATGAACATACATGTCAGGAAGCAGAAGTCACGTCCACTGGTTTCGGAGCTGCAGGCAATGACGCAGCGGCAGCGGCTGAATAAGATGGTCAACTCGATTTTCCCGGCGAATCGCGACGTGGCGGTGGTGATGGACGACGAGACCTATCTCACCCTGGATGGCAACGACTGGCAGGGCACTTCGTATTTTACTTCCCCCACGAAGGAAGTGAGCTCCGAGGTGAAGTTCATTTCACTCTCTTTATTCATTATTCTACCATCAGAACGGAAAAAGTCGTTGGTCTTGCACACTACCAAAATGTCATGTAAATTTCTGTCCCCTGAGACCGACACATGCAACCGTCTTTTAGCACATAAGAATGAGTTGAAAGAGATGAGAAAATAAATTCAATCAAACACATATTTTGTCGAATTGCGTATTTGTCAGTTTCAGGAGACGCAATTTTACACGAAATCTTTGTTGACGTTGCCCAACTTATTACAAACATGAATTACGTCTCGTGTAGAATTCATAATTTCTAAGTGGGTGGCTATGACTGAATGTCATGTTAATGCAGAACTAGGAAAAACTTATAGAACGCCTAGGTCGTATTTAGAGGTTCCAACCCGGGATATCCCGGCACAAAAAATCACGGGATCTTGAAAAATTCGGGATTTCCCGAATCCCGGGATAACATTTTTCACCGTCCCGAAAATCCCGGGATTCCCGGGACACACATTTTTTACATATTTTTTTGCATTGATACTTCCCAATGAATTTCAGTGTACCGTTTACGCGCATTCAATATAACCCATACAACGCCAACATACATATTTACTGTACCTACATCGATGTTATACATCATTCATGAAAATGCATCATTCCTTTTGTGTTGGTTCAGTAGGCATTCGCATTTTTGCCTACACATTTAACACACACACACACACGCGCGCGCAAGATGTCATTTCCATTCAAAACATTGTTTTCATTCACTATGATTACTGCTTCTGTGTTCATTGAATAATTTCGGATTGCCGTTACATCAAAGTAAGTAGTAATACAAAATTTGTGCTAATGTAGCCTTACATCCAATTATTTTAAAGGCATGGCTGAAATTTGGAAACACTTCGATAGAATTGCGGATGACAAAGAAAAAGCACGATGTCGGAAGTGCGAGCAATTTTTTTCGAGGGCTCTTCGACCAGTGGCTTGCTCCGGCACATGAAGAACAAACACGACATTGATTCCAAACCCCCCACAAATCCTAGTGAGTCTGCTGCGAAAGTTGAATCATCCACACCGAATGTCCCAGTGAAACAAGTATCGATGCTCAAGTTCGTTAAACGTCAGTCACTGGCGGAAATTGTAGCTCGGCTGGCAGCAGGGAACGGATTTTCGATCAATGCAATCACCAACAGCAAGTTCATCAGACAATCGATCGCAGATCGTGGATATTCTCTGACAAACGTCGAATACATCCGTCATGAAGCTGGTACGCCGAATACTCAGCAGCAAACGCGGTATCGATAGCGGTAAACTGGTTAGTCTCACTTTGGACGAGTGGACAAGTCTAAGCAACAAGCGCTACTTAAACGTGAATGCCCATTTCGCTGACGGATCATTCAACAACCTGGGTCTCGACCAAATTCGTGGATCACTACCCGCTGAAAAGGTTTTGAAAATGGTCAAGGATATGATCCGGAAATTCGGTATTAAGGATGGAAACAGTGTAGCATCAACGACTGACGGCGCTTGAGTGATGACGAAGTTTGGAAGATTGTCGGATTACCTTCATCAGCAGTATTACAACCATGCGATTCACTTGGGGGGTTTGCGATGTCCTGTACAAGGATCAGCCACCGGTACCAATTGAAAATGAGAATTCAGATAGCGACGATTCGGATAGTGATAGCTACGATGATGAAGTTGTTTCTTCGGGTAAATATATTGGAATGATCATGCTCATATTAAAGAAAACAGCCTATTTATTTCAATTATAGACTTGTACACCACGCGATTTGGAGAGTCTCTGAAACGTATTCGAAGAGTCGTGAAATTTTTTCGAAAATCGCCTGTTAAGAATGCACTGCTTCAAGAAAAAATCACGAAAATGTTACATAAACCACTTCAACTGTGTGTGGACGTCAAAACTCGTTGGAACTCGACTGAAACGATGCTGGAGCACTTTATTCGCGGTTTTTATTGCATCAAAGAGACACTTATCGAAATAGGCCATTCAGGTCTTACGTTGGACAGTGATTTCGAGGTTGCAAAAAACCTTCAGGAAGCTCTTCAGCCAATCAGACTCGCATTGGAAGCATTGGGAAGACGAGATGCTACATTGCTGTCTGCGGAAGGCAGCTTGAGTTTCTTGTATTCGAAGCTTAAGAAAAGTAACTTTAAAGTTGGAAACGACCTCTTCAATGCAATCACGAAAAGAATCACCGAATCACCAAAAGGAAGTAATAACAGCGCTGGAGTTCCTTCAAGGTCTTCCCTTTGTCAACGCAAGTGCCAGCAGAACTGGAAAGCTCATCGAGAACGCAAATGATTAAGTTCATCAAGGAACTGGGAGTTCGATTGTTGCAAGACTGCCAAAGGTAGACCGATGATGATGCTGCCGAGTTGAATGCTGGATTGTCCTGTATGCATGACGATTCAGGATCGACACCATCGAGCATGCGTGAAGAACTGGAACCGGCTATAAAGGAATATGCCAACCCGTCCCAGACTGATTCGGCAATGATTGATTTTTCAAAAGTAATTGCGAAAGAGCTGTCTCTTTTTGAGCTACATGGTAAGTTGAGCCCGAATCTTGAAATCATTTTCGGCGGCTTAAAATCAATGAAACCGACGTCAACCGATAGCGAGCGCATCTTTTCGAACTCCGGAAATATCTGTTCTAAAAAGCGAACCTCACTGTCCGATGAAAGCATTAATAACATTTGCTTCTTGAAGTCGTATTTTCAGAGAACGAATTCAAACTGATAAGACCAGTTACTTGATTTGAACCATTGATTTTTTTTATTGATGAATAAAACATATTCCTAACCACAAAATTGCGTTTTTAAGCATATTGGAAAATTTCCCGGGATCCCGGAATTTCCCGAGACAAGCAATAAATTTTATCCCAAATCCCGGGACAAGCAAATTGGTCGGGAAATGGAACCTCTAGTCGTATTTCTTATCATGAGATATTAAGTTTCGACCAAAAAACTTCTTCCATGTGACACCTTTAAACTAAATGTGGCCAGAAACAACTGTGTTTCTTATAAAAATCAAAAAAGACCATCAATCTTTCCTTAAAAACAATCTTCATCAAACCACTACAAGAAATGGCCATTATAAATCAAGATGCAACCAGTCAGTAATTAGATGCCATCAGCCTTATCCCTGAAGATACGCAGAAAAAGAAATCTCCCCGCAGTGGACCATAACTCACAATCAACCTTTGTGTTTCGTACGGATCTGGACCCAAGCTAGAAACGGAAGAGCAACCCTTTTTTCTTGGCACTTCCTTTCGGAGAAGTGGGGCCTTAAAACACCGCCCGCCAAAACCGGGGGGGTGTTTGGGCCCGGATTCGTTTGCATTAAATTGCCGGTTGTTACTTAATTAAGCGGGGGGGGGCGGGCGGGAAAAAAGGGAGGGGATTTTTTTTTTGGTGGGGGGGGGGTGGGGGGGGGTGTAAATAAGTTTTTTTATGGGGGGCTTTGGGGGGGGGGGGGATTTTGTTGGTGGGGGGGGTTTTCCTCTCTCTCTCTCTCTCTCTCTCTCTCTCTCTGTGGGGGGGGGGCATGGCAGGAGGAGAAAGGGAGATGAGGGGGGGGTATAGGAAATGCGTATACGAGATGAAGGATGGGGGGGGGAGTGGTAAGGAGTGTATCGAAAATAAGCTATCCACAAACTTTCATTCAAATTATGTTGAAAACCGATATTTTATTCATACAAAAAATTGATCCTTTATTGTACGAGGTTAAACTTAAACATAATGAAGACCGGATGAAATTTAAGTTATTCCTTCACGAATATGCTCTTCATCAAGTTCCGGACAAGTGTTGCATCGCATTTTTTGGACGCTTGAGCCCAATTTTTTTTGAACTCCTGCATGTTCCCAGCTACCTTACCAGTCTTCTTGAAGACCCTCTTCAAGATTGCCCAGTAACGTTCGATGGGTCGAAGCTGAGGGCAATTTGGTGGATTGATATTTTTCTCAACGAAATCTATACCCTTTTCCGCAAGCCAATTGAGAGTGGTTTTGGCATAGTGAGCCGACGCTAAATCCGGCCAAAACAGTGGAGGTGTACTATGCTTCTTATATAAAGGCAACAATCTCTTCTGGAGACACTCAGATCGATAGATTTCCGCATTTATAGCTCCGGTAGTGTAAAAAATGGTTGACTTCAAACCACAGGAACATATTGCTTGCCATACCAGTATCTTTCGACCGAATTTCTCCACTTGAATCGACCTGTCCGCATCGCTCACATCCTCCCCAACGACGGCAGTAAAGTATTGTGGACCTGGAAGGGTTTTTGAGTCCTCCTTTACATAGGTCTCATCGTCCATCAAAACACATGCATCCGGACGCTGCAAAAGACGCGAATACAATTTCCGGGCCCTTGTTGCTGCTCGCTTCTTCTGTTCTGCACTTTGTTTCGAGATTTTCTGCTTCTTGTAGGTCTTCAGGTGGTTTCGCCTCTTGATACGCTGGATCATTCCGACACTCGTTCCTGCTTTTTGGCCAAATCACGTATTGACATTAATTTGTTCTTCATGATTAGAGATACCACTTTCTGCTCCAGTTTCGGGTTGGAAGAACCGGGTTTTCTGCCTCTTCCTGGTAGCTCATCCAAAGAATAGTGTTCCCCAAACTTATTAATGGTGGTTTTAACACTCGCATGATGAATTCCAAACCGCTTCGCCAATTTTCGCATAGTAATACCCTTCTCACTTAGCCATGTGTCCAGAACCTTAATTTTCACTTCCTTTTCAATACGTGACATTTTGAAAACGCAGAAGTTGAACCGCACAAACAAGTAAACAAAAGAAAGCTGACAGTCAAACGCACAGCATGCAGTGTTCAGAGCATAAAAAACCATCACAAATACATGCGTACAGCGCAAATGTATGTGGATAGCTTATATTCGATACACTCCTTATAAATTACAATTTCAGTTGCAAGTTACGGAAGTATAAGTCTTTGGATAGTGTCAAGAATTACTAGACGACTTTTTGAACTGAAAGTTAAAACTGTTTAACATTAGCATTAGCATTAGCACTAGCATTGACGTTTGCACACCTCGTGAATGGAGCAACGATGAGGAATAATTCGTTGAAGACATTGCATGTCACCATGAAACGAAACCAGTTACTGATACGTTTCTTCACGCAATAATCTCCACGAAGACACTCCTCGATCGCTCACCTGGCCACGTCCATGCAATTGTTGTTGATTGGGAGGATTTGGTATCTACCTTAAGAAGACACGAGGAACCCACGTAGCCTTCAGTAGATATCAAAGGAAAAACGAAATGAATAGTCGGAGAGAACAGTTGAACAGAATGCCCTGTTTGGTGTACAGAACAAAAATTTATTTAACAATGGTCGTTGGGAGCATCTAGTCTAAGAAGGTTAAGTGATGCTCCATTTCTCTTCGAACGGTTGGGACCTAAGCAATAACTATTGTCCTAGCTCCGTATGGCTTATGGTTATAGCGCCATTACTCGCTCTCTAAAAAGAGAAGAATGTCTGAAAATATAAGAACGGGTCGTGAAAGAGAACTTGTCAGATTTCTTGGATTGCAACAACAACATTGCGTTACTTTAATGTACATCTTTGTGTATCATTATTTATTTCTAGGTTCCGTTATCTGAATCAAAAGATTCTACGGCTATTAGTTTAGAATGAACTATGGACGAAATAAATGATAGCATAGCATAGCATAGCATTTTTTGACCATACATAAACCTGGGTTTGCTGTTGTAGAGACGATGGAAGCGCCAGGAGAGCTGCCTTGGGTGTGACAGGCTCTTCATCCATCGATCTCTTTGCACAGGGCAGATCCTTATGATCAGCAAGGGATGGGAGGTAAGTGTTGATTAGATGTCCACCTAAGAAGATGCTGAGAACTCATGCTACCTTCATAGACATCTGGAGTTGGAAGTTGGATAGGATAGTGCGGGAAGCTTTCCTTGGCGAGAAAGCGTATGTATATTTATATGTAAGGTTTGCTTCATTTAGAATTCGAACAAACTTTTACTCATATTGTGGCGCTCCTGGTGGACGGATTTGGAAGTTCTTGGTGCCCACGTTTAGGGAATTTTGTCAGCTTCACGAAAGTATTTTTGACATTCCGCAAATCGACTGTACTTTGTAAGCAATCAACATGGAAGCCGAAAGAAGGGAAAACATTGTGCACAGTTATTTGGAAAATCCATTGTGGTCTGCATCTAGGCTAGCTAAACAGCTGAAATTGCCCAGAAATACCGTATGGCGCGTTATCAAACGGTATAAGGAAACATTGACGACGATTCGGAAGCCTCAAGCCAATCGTCGGAGTGGAACTGTCGACCAGAAACTGCGTGGTAAGATTTTGAAGATGATTAAGAGGAATTCCAATCTGTCGGACCGTGATTTGGCCAGAAAATTCGGTGCTGCCCATAGTACCGTGAGGAGAACTCGACTCCGGGAAGGAATCAAGTCGTATCGAGCTAGCAAACAGCCAAATCGGACCATGAAACAGAATAGTGTGGCCAAAATCCGTGCTCGGAAGCTATACGACCAGGTGCTGACCAAGTTCGACGGGTGTCTTCTGATGGACGATGAAACCTATGTCAAGGCTGACTTCGGGCAAATCCCAGGTCAAAAATTTTACGTGGAAACGGCTCGGGGGGATGTTCCAGCCAAATTTAAATTTGTTTTTGCCGACAAATTTGCACGAAAATTCATGATTTGGCAGGGCATTTGCAGCTGTGGCAAAAAAACGAAAGTTTTCGTTACAAATAAGACAATGACGTCGGAACTATACCAAAAAGAGTGTCTCCAAAAACGAATTTTGCCGTTCATTCGATCCCACGACCATCCCGTAATGTTTTGGCCAGATTTGGCAAGCTGTCATTACAGCAAAGTCGTTCAAGAATGGTATGCAGAGAAAGGGGTCCAGGTTGTTCCGAAAAACCTTAACCCACCCAACTGCCCCCAGTTCCGCCCTATTGAGAAATACTGGGCAATCATGAAGAGGAGACTCAAGGCAAAGGGAAAGGTTGTCAAAGACATCAATCAGATGAAGACCTGGTGGAATAAGATAGCTAAAACGATGGACGAAGAAGGTGTGCGCCGCCTAATGAGCCGTGTTACAGGAAAAATTCGAGAATTCCTTCGAAACCGTGACGAATAATTTTATCCGTATTTTTTCTTAAAAGTATGAAGAAAACGCTACACATTTGTATGAAAAAAGATCTTGAATTCAATAATAAATAACTGAAATACAGGCAATTGTTTTTGCTCCAATTCTATCTGAAGCAAGCTTTATGTAGGGCGTTGGGAGTGACGCAGCTAAGAAAGTTGATGTACTTTGTTAGCTGCTTTTCTGGGCTGGAACACAAGTGTTCCCTACTTGTATCCAGGCTCTTGCGTGGGAGCCTTTCAGTCGGTTAGGACATGAGCACTAACTCTTGTGTTAGCCTTTTATGGCGTATGGTTATAGCGCCATTACTCGCTTTCTGAAAAGAGAAAAAGGACTCACCGGCACAAACCACACACACACACACACACACACACACACACACACACACACACACACACACACACACACACACACATGCGCGTGCGCGAAATCGCGTTTGCGGGCGTGCATGCCAGACGCTGCTTAGATTGATGTTCTAGGGCGGTGGGGGTGGACTTAGGTTGCATTTTATAACAATGTCTTTTCAAGTTCGTTTGGCGTAAATAAGGCCATCAAATCACCAGAGTTATTTAAAATAGGTTTTACTTATCTGTAACAAGTTCAATATCTATTATAGTATCTTGTCTTCTCACATTCATTCCATTAACTACGTTCCATTTTGTTGACGTTAATGCCCTGCTGCAGGTTACATGAAAAATGTCCTACTCTCAAGAATTTCTGCGGCCAGAAATTTCATCACTGCAGCCAGGCAATCAGGTGCACCGGTACCAACTCCTAGCTACTCTTCCGGGGAACCTGGCGAATGCGACCGACGGGAAACTATAATGGTTCGGGTGGGACTTCTCCTTTCCTTATTGTAAATGGCCTCTTCTTTCTTCTTAACACTTTACAACACAATTTAAAACTCACTTATCACAGCAATTTTTAATATTAAAAAATTAATTCGCGGAAAAAACGGAAAAAAATGACAGCTCTTTGAAAAGCCAACCAACCGCGGGCAGAGCCTCCTACATTCTCCACATTCTCCTGAAAGTTGAAAGTGTTTAACATGTCCTAATATTATTCTGGAGTTTCTCAATGTGTTAAATCGATCATCTTTGGCCGAGTAATTAACACTAAACTATAATCATCGTGTTAAATCACCATCCATAAACTACATCATCGATGCCGATAACATCTTCAAACGATACATTATCGGCAATGAGGCGAGATATCGACGAGAGAGCAATCTATTTAAAGCACGTCATAGAATCTCACTCGTCCAAAGATTTCTTCAAGTTGGATTCCTTCGCCTAAAACTACTATTCCTTTACAACCCGACAAAACAAATAAGGACTGCAAACATTCTGCATTCCTCATTGTGAAGGACCATCCTGCTCTCATATGCGGTCCACTTCCTTCTCAAGAATGTCAACAATGTGTATCTTGAACCCTACGATATGCATGAATCGGTAGAGACAATCATCAAATCGAAAGTAAACCAGCATTGTATCATTCCGATCCTACAAATGGGAGAAGCCATTCACTCAATTAGCCGAACCGAAACCGGCCGAAAGGCCAACTTCTTAGAACATTCTTAGCATTTGTAAGTCATTGCTTTCTGTCAACTTCTGAAGGCGCTTGTATAACAAACCTCTTCTATTTTCCATGTATCGTCGAAACGATTCTCATTTTACTGATAACAAACCCCCATTCCACCGTTCCGAACATCTACTTGGCCCACAGCCAAAACACCCACCCGGCAGACCCTATGTATACATAATAAAGTGAGCAGTCGGAGCAGCAGAAAAAAATAGCATTCTCGAGTCTCTCATTTGGCAGTCTGGTGTCTGCCTTTTTAAGCTGAGAGCAGTAGGCGTGGTGGGAAGCTCGCTCCGGTCGTCGGTGGGAAAATTTTATCGACTTCGAGGCGGAGCTTTTCGCTTTCTTGGCCTCTGTTTACTTCGGTGCTGTGCTGGTTGTTGATGATTGTCTTTTGCGCTTGCAGCCAATTTTAGTTGAGTTGCTCTTTCGGCTCCTTGCTATCACTGCGACGGTCGTTATGGCGATGGTGATGCCGTTGGATTTGGCCAGACAGAAAGGAAGAAGCTTTCTATGCAGACTAGAGCTGAAGATTATGGGAACATATGAAGTGAAGATAAACTGTAATGTACCAACTTTTCTGTCGAATTCATCGAAAGTAGATCAAAATAAGTCATGGCGAATTTAAAACCTCAGGATGCGCCAGATGCATTTTGATCACCTTCGACAGTAAGTTCGAAAATTCTATGTAAATTTAGAACTGCTCAGACTAAATCTAAGCGTCTACAAAGACTTAAATGTACAATGTCATTCCGTAAATTTGCAAGAACCAAAACTGTTCAGACACCCAATAAGCATTGAAGTATGCTCTATATATGCATCATACTTGCATCTAAGATTGTTCTTGCTGTACATTGGCAGCCTGAAAGCATAGCTGTTGTATAATAGCATACGCAAAGCTGCCGTAATGTTTGCTGTCTGATATCTGCATTTTTTATGCTTGATATATTATTAGAATAACGCACTGAAAATGCTTACATACAGGGCGATACGTTCAAAATTTGGTCAATATCAACTTCACCACTGACGTATTTCTTTCAATTTTGCATTTAAAAAACCTGAACACCCCTCATTTTGAAGGTGTGTGTGTAGAATGTTGCTGCTATTTTGATTTTGGAATTCACTCTTCAGTTGTCAAAATGTCGTCCAAGCAAGAAGAGCAGCGTATCAAAATTTTGCTCGCGCATCGCGAAAATCCGAGCTACTCGCACGCAAAGTTGGCAAAATCGCTAAAAGTTGCCAAATCAACCGTTACAAATGTAATTAAAGTGTTTGGGGAACGTTTGTCGACAGCCAGGAAGTCTGGATCGGGGGGAAATCGAAAACCGGAAGCCGCTGAGACGACAAAGAGAGTTGCCGGTAGTTTCAAGCGAAACCCTAACCTATCTCTCCGAGATGCCGCAAATAAGCTGGGTGTATCGTCTACAACCGTGCATCGAGCCAAAAAACGAGCCGGACTATCGACTTACAAGAAGGTAGTGACTCCAAATCGCGATGATTAACAAAATACGACGGCCAAAGCGCGATCCCGGAGGCTGTACACGACGATGCTGACGAAGTTTGACTGCGTGGTAATGGACGACGAAACCTACGTCAAAGCCGACTACAAGCAGCTTCCGGGACAGGAGTTTTATACGGCAAAAGGAAGGGGAAAGGTAGCAGATATTTTCAAGCACACGAAACTGTCAAAGTTCGCAAAGAAATATCTGGTTTGGCAAGCCATCTGTACCTGTGGCTTGAAAAGCAGCATTTTCATAGCTTCCGGGACCGTCAACCAAGAAATTTACGTGAAAGAGTGTTTGAATAAACGTCTGCTGCCTTTCCTGAAGAAACACGGTTGTTCCGTACTGTTTTGGCCGGATTTGGCATCTTGCCATTACGGTAAAAAGGCCATGGAGTGGTACGCCGCCAACAACGTGCAGGTGGTTCCCAAGGACAAGAACCCTCCCAACACGCCAGAGCTCCGCCCAATTGAGAAATACTGGGCTATTGTCAAGCGGAACCTAAAGAAGACCAAAAAAACTGCTAAGGACGAGCAGCAGTTCAAGGCAAACTGGCTTTCTGCGGCGAAGAAGGTGGACAAGGTGGCTGTACAAAATCTGATGGCAGGGGTCAAGCGTAAGGCCCGGCAATTCGGATTTGGAAAAGCGGAAGCCTAACTGAATATTTTTCCTGAATTTTATACTAATTGAACTTGAAAAAGAAATTTAATTTGATTTTTTAAATAAACGATTTCACCGATTTACACGCGTTTTCCCTTGACCAAATTTTGACCGTATCACCCTTTAAGTTGTTTACAAATCGATAACTATCCAAATTTTCTAAGCGTTTCATCATCCTCGCTTACTCCTGCATCAGGACTACAATTGTCATCACTTTGGTGATTAAATCATCTTCATCCAAATTCTGCAGGTCATCTGTAATCATTTGTAAACAACTTTAACTAAACATTTACGGTGCGTTATTCTAATAAAATATCAAGCATAAAAATGCAGATATTAGACAGTTAACATAACGGTAGCACGGGTTTTGTTTTTTTACAACGGTTTTGTTAGAACACCCATGACAGGAAGAAGAATCGTGAATGCAAGTATGATGCAGAACTAAGGAGTGTATCGAATAAATGCTATCCACATACATTTGCGTTGTATGCATGTATTTGTGATGGTTTTTTATGCTCTGAACACTGCATGCTGTGCGTTTGACTGTCAGCTTTCTTTTGTTGACTTGTTTGTGCGGTTCAAATTCTGCGTTTTCAAAATGTCGCGTATTGAAAAGGAAGTGAAAATTAAGGTTCTGGACACATGGCTAAGTGAGAAGGGTATTACTATGCGAAAATTGGCGAAGCGGTTTGGAATTCATCATGCGAGTGTTAAAACCATCATTAATAAGTTTGGGGAACACTATTCTTTGGATGAGCTACCAGGAAGATGCAGAAAACCCGGTTCTTCCAACCCGAAACTGGAGCAGAAAGTGGTATCTCTAATCATGAAGAACAAATCAATGTCAATACGTGATTTGGCCAAAAAAGCAGGAACGAGTGTTGGAATGATCCAGCGTATCAAGAGGCGAAACCACCTGAAGACCTACAAGAAGCAGAAAATCTCGAAACAAAGTGCAGAACAGAAGAAGCGAGCAGCAACAAGGGCCCGGAAATTGTATTCGCGTCTTTTGCAGCGTCCGGATGCATGCGTTTTGACCTATGTAAAGGAGGACTCAAAAACCCTTCCAGGTCCACAATACTTTACTGCCGTCGTTGGGGAGGATGTGAGCGATGCGGACAGGTCGATTCAAGTGGAGAAATTCGGTCGAAAGGTACTGGTATCGCAAGCAATATGTTCCTGTGGTTTGAAGTCAACCATTTTTTACACTACCGGTACTATAAATGCGGAAATCTATCGATCTGAGTGTCTCCAGAAGAGATTGTTGCCTTTATATAAGAAGCATAGTACACCTCCACTGTTTTGGCAGGATTTAGCGTCGGCTCACTATGCCAGAACCACTCTCAATTGGCTTGCGGAAAAGGGTATAGATTTCGTTGAGAATAATATCAATCCACCAAATTGCCCTCAGCTTCGACCCATCGAACGTTACTGGGCAATCGTGAAGAGGGTCTTCAAGAAGACTGGTAGGGCAGCTGGGAACATGCAGGAGTTCAAAAAAATTTGGGCTCAAGGGTCCAAAAAATGCGATGCAACACTTGTCCGGAACTTGATGAAGAGCATTCGATCCAAAGTTCGAAAATTCGTGAAGGAATAACTTAAATTTCATCCGGTCTTCATTATGTTCAAGTTTAACCTCGTACAATAAAGGATCAATTTTTTGTATGAATAAAATATCGGTTTTCAACATAATTTGAAAGAAAGTTTGTGGATAGCTTATTTTCGATACATTCCTTAATAGGGTATGTGTCCCTTGACTCAGCCTAATATGCAACAATCGATTACATTTTTTACTTTATGACTCGTAAAGTATTTGAGCTGGATGCGATATTTAACTAGTTATAGCATTTTCCTAGATATGTGCAATATGCCATTTGGTAGTATGTATCACGAAAAGTTACACACAACTCGTTTTATAAAGTCTGAAACTTTCGAGGGATATGGATGTAATTTTCGGTCTATAAGCGTCAAATTGGGTCTATTCATGGATGCAAGTTCGTCCCATTTACAGATTTGTTATTAAATGTTGTCCTCGTACGATTTTTTTTCTGATTTGCTGATTCAATGCGTTTCCAGCTGAATTCGCTCTACCCTACAAACAATTTCATAAATCAAACTATACTAAAACTGCTAAAAAACACTTAAGTGATGTTCACATATGATTTAGCGACCATTTCATAATCAAAACATTATAATTCACTCTTCACAGATTTTGTTCCTTTAGTTTGTGTTAAGATGAGGCATATGGAAAACTTCCATTCGAAACTCGAACATTTTTATTGTAAATATTACCAATAACAACATTTTTATTACGCTTTCCATATAACAGGCCATAGTTGGGAACGTGGAAAAAATAATGTTCCTAACATTGGGTCTATGGTTTTCTTGTTAAATCATTGTTATTTTACCTATGTGACCTGTTAGTTTATAACGTGTGACTATTTTCTGTAAATCTTGGCTGTATTATTCGGTTTATAGGTTCAATTTCTGCAAATTAAGATCATTCGAAGATCATGTAGATAATCTGTATAGCTTAACCAGTAAAGTCATATTGTCTCAAAGTTAGGGAAATCGAAAATTACGCGGAAGTGAGCAACTATTAATTGATTAATAATGTCTCTCTTAACTGCTTTAGAAATAAATCGGTCATCTTGATAGGAATATAATTTTGTTGATTATCGGCGAATTAATGACATTTTTGGTACATAGGCCGAATGAAGGAGCTAGGCTGACATTACATCCCGTTACCCTACGGCCTCCAATTCAACCGGATAGGTAAACTCTTCCTTTTCGAAAAGAGCGGGGGAGATTGGTTAGGCGAGTTTTCAATGACGAGAAATTTGCAGAAAAAGCCATTGTTTATGTTTGTCAGCTAGGCCCTACCGAAAAATCTTTTGTCGAACTACTGAAATTAAATATTATCAAACATGAAGCAGATCAAATAGTTGTGGATCTCTTGTGCTGCCATAGGAAAAGAGTGTTAGGTTAGCTGATCTACTTAGGTGCATTTTCAAAAATTCCAAAGCAATGTTTTACAGAGTGTCATGACGCGTCATATCAGTTTGCAAAAAGCTATCATCACTGTGTAGAATATCTAAAAGAATACGATACGAGCGATCTGATATGGTGTGTCGCCAAAAAATGCTATTGAAGTTTTCTAAATCATGTCAAAGTAAATTGAGCTTGCACTTATCTCGAAGCTACATTCGGCAGGCGAGTAAGTTTCAAACCCACATTTATAATAGAGGAAAAAATGACATCTGATTGTAGATTTTGCTGATAACAAACATATGCTGAGATAGCAAGGACAGTCTCACTTGATGCTAGGGCTGATAATGTATGCTGTTGTTGTTGTTACGAAGCCTTGGTTAGAGTCAATTTTTTCCCCAAGAATAATTTGCGGCTGCATTCCAGTTGAAAACTGGAATATGACACTCTCGACAATGGGGTTCTCTCCTGTTCTATACGGCAAACATAACGTCGTACATAGTGCGCTATATAGCGCATTATCAGATCATCAGATGACACTATACCCGACTTATATTACATAACGGAAGTTAAAAAAAAAGTTAGTAGGCGGTGTTTGTGGCAAATTTGACGTGCATTTTTTTTTTCGCTGTTGTTTCGTGATAATACAAAACAATTATCATCGGAGAAATTAAAGATTGAGGCTTAACCCTTAACAGGAACCGTATCAATACGTCCCTGCAGAGCTGAGTTCAGTGCTCCGGAGAGATCCACTCAAGTCCACTCCACAATTCGTTAATTCTAGGTTTTTTTTTCATTAGGGCGAATCTACAATTGAGAGATTCTCTCCGGGCTCGCTCTCTTTCATTCATATTCCAACCACCTTTACGTTTTTCATTCTTCTATTTGTAGAGTATGCTAGCCAGCACTGTTGTGTTTCGATCTGTACTAAAGAATGCCTCGAAAGTTTTATAATGGCGCTGTAATGAATGAAATAGAGCGAGCCCGGAGAGAATCTCTCAATTGTAGATTCGCCCTAATGAAAAAAAACCCTAGAATTCTGTTGGCTCATAACCAGTTCTCTGAGCGCTTTCATACCGAAGTTTCGCACACTCAGTGATATAAACTTTCGATATTCATAAGATTGCATTATGATGATTTGCCACAAGAAATCAGTATGAATTTCAGTAATTTTCCTTATGAAAAATAATGATGTTGAAAAAATCAAAACATGGAGCAACCTGGATTCGAACCTTGATCGTTGAGAATATGGGTCCAGTGACTTGATGAACACTTGTAAACAGGCTTATGACATTCCACAGCATCGGTCATAAGTTGAACCTTGTGAAATTTTTAAGTTTATATGCCTGAGTGCAGTACGCCGAAGAAAAATGTTTCCCATCCAGTTTGATTTTTCGCTCCAATTGTGATGACTTCTCCTCTATCTATTATGACCGTCTTTTTGGAACACTCGGAACAAATGTGGAGAAAAATAAACAAAGTAATTCAATAGTATCATGGCAAAATATGTTCTAAATTTGGAACATTGTTTAGACAATCATTGATAAGGTAAGTTTATCCTTGATAAAAGCTACTAAATAATATACAGTGACCATTCGTTCATTGCAACATGTTCACATTGTAATGAGCGAATGGCACTCGCTCATTGCAACATTTGACAGCGTCAAATCGGCTGTCAAAAACTCGTGAACCCCTTGAGTTAAATAACAGATTACTGCTTGACATTTGCATATGACAGTTAATTGCTTTTTAATTGCAACACGTTGCAATAAGTGAACTTGCAATTAAAAGACGTTGTGTAGCTTTATATGGACGTAAAATTGCTCCAGTTGGAAAGAGAATTTTGCAAGCATCCTGTGATAAAAAGCATATTTGAAGGTAAACTGTAAAACTGGGTGTTCTTCGATTGCGTCAGTTATCTTTTTACCGTGAATTTAAAGATAGCAAGCTGATTGATACCAAAAGATCGAAATTTACATTCAAATATTGTTATCCAACCGAACCACAGTGCCCTCTTTCAAGAAATATGTACACTGAGGGCGCATCTTATGCGGTACGTTTATCGATCACCGAAATGTTTTAAACAACTTGTTATCAATTGTCCGCAAATTCGTTCGTAGATATCCTAGTTTTTAATGCTGCCAATAATGAGACGTTTGCCGAATAACGAGCGCCCTACTTAGAGTTTTTATTACGCTTATCGGTATTACAATTGGATTATTTTCAGACTTTCAATTTTTTGGGCAAGCGCGTTTCTGTTAGCTGCATTTTTTTTTTTTTTATTCATTTTGTCAACCGATCGTAGAAATACATATTTACGCTTAGTTATGTTAGGTTACTACGTGACATTATTAAGTCGAATTGATTCACAATGCAGATTATAGAGAGACATCATTCGGTTTTTCTAAGATCATTTATTTGTACAGGCTCAATCGAATTAACTCTACAGAGCCAAGATTTCATTTTTGTATACATCAATTATCTTAAAACTAACGTCAAGGGGACAGAACCGATTACTCGTGACCCGTCTCGAGGTTAATAGGAATAACAATATAAAGGATGGGAAGATGGTGCGAGAATTTGAAGTATGTTTTTAACACAACACTTTTATTTTAAATTCTAAATTGTCAAAAACTTAAAACTATATTAAACTTTTGGCTTCTATTGACTTTGACTTGATCAATTTAAGAAAGAAAAAAAAACACAAAAACACATAAAAAAAACTTATAGTAAGCATACAGGTTAAACTAACTACAATCTAAGGCTAATGTTAGTCAAAAACACATAAATAAGTTTCATAAACACCAGGTCACGCAAAGCCAAAATATCTCGAATTAGCACATTGGGTTGTCTACCTCGAGCCTGAAGGGAATCATAAAGCTCAGATCTGACTCCACGATGCTCAGCACATGACCAAATAATGTGATCTGCGTCCTGATAACCTTGTCCACATTCACAGAGATTGCTGTCACTCAGCCCAACACGGTATAAATGAGCGTTCAAAGAATAATGATTGGACATGAGGCGAGACATCACACGAATGAAGTCTCGACCCACATCCATCCCCCCAAAACCAAGATTTCTTCGACATCTTTGGGATGATTGAATGTTGCCATCGCCCCATATCTCCTTTACTCTATTTATACTGCCAGCTGACGAGTGACTGTTGACGAAAAATAGTAAAAAATTCATTGAAGGCGATTTGTCGATCATAAATATCGCCTTCTATAGCGCCCACCTTTGCAAGCGAGTCCGCTTTCTCATTGCCCAGAATTGAACAATGAGAAGGGACCCATACAAAGGTGAAGGTAAAATAACGCGAAGATAAAGCACTTAGAAGCTCCTATATTTGCATGAGAATATACGAGGAGTGCTTTACCGGCCTCAATGAGCGAATAGCCTCTATAGAACTGAGACTATCCGTGAAAATGAAATACTGATCCGGTGTTAATGAGGCAACAATTTTTAGCGTAAAGTGTATTGCCGCTAATTCGGCGACATATACGGAACAAGGAGCTTGAACTTTACGATTGGCGCTATAAATTTCATTGTATATTCCATATGTATGTATGTATGATATGTACTACCACCCATTGTAGCACGGAAACTAAGTCCGACAGCAATGGGCTCTCCTCTCTGTTAGACTTGATCAAGCTTTAATAACCACTGATTATCCTAATCATGCCATTGTATGAAGGGCCAAAAAGGGGTTGGGTGGATCGATAGGCAACATCACCTATACGTATCCACAGGGATATAAAGAATCTCCTTCCAACAACAAGATTGAACAATTGGTCATAAGAGCAAGCTATCTAACATGAGGATGCCCCAATGGGCGGGGAGAAGAGCCCGCCCTCTATTCACAAACTGTTATCAATGGGGAGTTGGCATTCCCACTCTCCCCATCCAGAGTGCTTCAATCGGGTGCCCTGATGGTCCCTCCCGTTCCCATGAAATATTTATATAATAGTGTATATATTTATGTAAATGAAAATTACTACCAGCATTCGTATCTATTATATCTGATCTTCCTTCGGTTGATCCTGAAATGCAAGAAATGTTGTAGAGTGTCAAAGTGTAGAGTTCTGTGGTTCCGCGCTTAAGCACGTTTCCGTTCGTTTTCCGCGATAGCTGCAATTCACCAAAATCTTGATTTGAGGTATCCTGAAAAAGTTTGTTAAATCTATTGAAATTTTACAAGACTAACATTTATTAATTCAATTTATTGTTGGATGGAAATAATACGATGTTGTAAAGAAATACTACATAATGTACATATAACAATTAAATGCCGCTATTTGCCTCTTCCGCTGCGATCTTAGATGATTGAAACTCTAAAATAGCGAAAATTCCAACGCGATATAATGAAATAAAGTTGATCACCTGGCAGCCAAGCAAAATAGCAAAGAAAATTTAAGCAAACAATAATGCGAGATAAATTTCATATGAGTATTATTACTGCCCAAAAACGGAAACTCAATAAATCCAAAACGAGAATTTTTTTTTTAACTAAACGACAGGAAATTCCTCGATAACTCTTTTTTCCTACTGGGACCATAAATGATTCCTTTTGTCTGTAAAATAATGTTAGTTTTTGAATTAATTATTTTGGACGAAGAATTTTTTTGTAGAATTTGTCGTACATAATCCTCTCTCTAAAAAATATAAAAACCATCCCATCTTTTCAAATACATAACGTGAGTTAGATGGGCCAAAACTTACAACGATGCAAATGCGAAGCTGAAAATAACATAAAAAAAATATTGTGAGGGGATGTTATAATATAAAATGATAATAACAATCATATTTGTAATGCCTGCATGTCTGCTGATCCTGCTGCAATTGTAAACGGACTTGCATTATCCTAGCCACGGGGGAAGAGAACAATTCAAAATTATTATACAATACATGGGAATGCCATGGATTATCTGAAATTATATACGGTATAAAGAATACTTCCATTTTTCGTGGTAGGGTAAGATTTTAGCATGCTACTTTACCGAAGGCACGCTGCCTACATCGCTTTGTTGACGCGATACAGCGTTTCTTACTCAACCGCTGGATGCCAGGACAGACGCTGTTTGAGCCGCACCTCCTTGGTGGACAGACGCTCAGCACGCACCTCCTCAATCTTGCTGAAGTCAGAAGGACAACAGTGCCCAGGCTGCACTACCAGCTAAGTACGCAACCCTTAGCTGGCGGTCTTTGTCATCTCCTGACCCGTGGAAGCATGAGGTAGGAACTTGTGAGGACCATAGCAATGTTGCGTGGACGCACGCTCCATCCCAGTTGTCTACTCACCATTTTGCAGCCCAATTAAGCTTAGAATCTACAATAACACCTAAATATCTGACTCTCTCGCATTTTTCTACAATTTCAGTTCCTAAAGAAACAGTAGTTTGTGGTGTATTTCGTTTTCTACTGAGAGTAATTAAGTTACATTTCTTAACATTTATTTCTAGTAAGCTTTTTTTGCACCATATGTCAAATAATAATATTTCGTTTTAATAAGTTACATGATCTTGGTCATTCTTAATTTCCATAAATAGTTTCATGTCGTCTGCATAGATGAGAATTCTGACCTGCTTAAGAATGTAAGAAATATTATTGACAAACAAAATAAAAAGTAGAGGTCCTAGAAGCGAGCCTTGGACTCCAGATAATACATGGACAGGGTGTGACTTTTTCCTAATAAAACTGACAACCTGTTGTCGATTTATTAAATACGAATGTATCCATTTAAGAAATTGATCCTCAAATCCTATTTTTCCTAACTTGTAGAGTAACAAAGGAATGTCAATACGGTCAAAGGCCTTGCTAAAATCAGTGTACAGCGCTTCGACATGGCTACCGTTGTCCATTGCGTTTAATGAATAGTTCACGAATTCTAACAAGTTTGTGGCAGTTGAACGTCCTTTGGACAATCCATGCTGCGAATTTGTTATAATATTTTGTACTTGGCTAAACAGTTTTCTCTTGACGATAGCTTCAAAAAGCTTTGGGATGCTTGACATAATAGCAATTCCACGGTAATTGCGAATATCGGATTTTTTTTCCTGACTTATAAATAGGTATTAAGTATGAGTTTTTCCAAATTTTAGGGAACTGGCCTGAATCAAGTGACAAATTGAAGAGCCAAAATAAAGGCGAAGTTAGCTTAAATGCAAGATTTTTCATAAATGCTGGAGGGATTCCATCAGGTCCCGCACCTTTCGCAGTATCAAGATTATTCAAACCAGCAAGAATGTCTTGAACATGTACCTGACTAACTCTAATGTCATTTGAAGATGCAGGAAAGAATGAAAAATAATCTAGATCGCGATCATCATCCGAAAATGTCGTGTAAATTTCTTGGAAAAACTTTTCAAACAAGTCACAAATCTCACCAGGGCTGCCAGCGTTTTTGTCATCAAGATGCATTTTTGAAGGGAAGTTTTTCTGACATACTTGAAAAACTGTTTGGGACATGATTTGATTTCGCTCTCTGTTCTGAAATTATACTCTTCCAATTTGGAACTGATTGCTGAATTAAGTTGATCACAGATATTCAGATAATTTTACAGATTGAAACTAGAGTTGTATTTTTTGTAAATTTTGTGAGCCTTTTGCTTCCGATTTTTCAAATTAATGATATTCCTGTTGAACCATATTGGATATTTGGAGTTATTTCTGCGTCTTTTTCTTTTAAGAGGTACGTTCTCATTAATTATTTCAAATAAAAACATGTAGAAGACATCAACAGCGCTTTCGATGTGTACTTCATTTCGTATAATTGATTGCCAGTTGATTGAATTCAGCTTAATTTTTATGTTCTCGAAATTAGCTTTGTTGTAATCAAATATTTCCTCATATTCATAGTCGTTGGCCGTGGCTTGTAATGAACAAATAAAGAATATTCAATTGCAGTATGAAATTGTTCGTTTTTCCATAAGGGTGTCAGACATTCATTAACACAAAAATCCTCATGAATGTTTGTCAGCAAAAAATCTAGATAACAATTTTTTACATGATTAATTTGATTAAATCCAAGGCTGGCAATTTTGTCAAAAAATAACTGTAATGTCATATTGTCCCCAACGACTGGAAGCAGAATACCTTCATTGTCTACGTCAGAAATGAAGTCCGCAATGCGTTGATTGAAATCGCCATATACATGAACTTTGATCTCAGGGGCTAGGTCAGAGAGAATTTCTTCAGCATTTTGAAAAAATGCTTCGTATGTGTTCTTGTTAGCATGATCAGGTGGGGAATAAGCAGATACAAACACATGCATTTCACCAACTATTTGTGCTTTAACCCACACATTTTCAAACTCCTTAAATTTGGTACAGGGAATTATTTCAGAATTAAATTTAGATGAAATCGCAATGAGGACACCACCTCCAGACCTCCTTTGTGCCATTTGATGGTTCCGGTCGTCTCTGAATACACAAAAATCATTCCCATAGGAGTTGTTCGGGGAGAGGGAGAGAGAGGGGGGGGTGGGGGAGAGAGAGGGGGAGAGGGAGAGAGAGGGAGAGAGAGAGGGGGGGAGGGAGAGAGAGGGAAGGAGGGAGTGAGAGAGAGAGAGAGGGGGGAGGGAGAGGGGGGTAGGAGAGGGAGAGAGAGGGGGGAGGAGAGGGAGAGAGAGAAAGGGGTTAGAGGGAGAGAGAGAAAGGGGGTAGAGGGAGAGAGAGCAAGGGGGATAGAGGTAGAGAGAGGGGGGTGTGGGAGAGAGAGGGGGGGGGGAGAGAGAGAGATGTTGGAAAGAATGCTGAAGAAGAGAATATTTTAATTTATTGTTTTTTTTTTTTTTTTGGTTGGTGGTATTTTGTGGTAGGTGGATTTTTGTTTTTTTTTTAACGGAAAATCGAGAGGCAGCTATCCTTAGCAATGCGATTTTTTGTTCTTTGATTCGGTGGATTTTCATTGTGCTGAAGGGTTTAAGAGCGTCACACATTGAGAACTATAGTGCGCCATTTAAAATTGAAGTACACACTAAGCTGAGAATACCTAAATATCGTTAAAAAGTACCGATAATCGCTCAAAAGTTCACATACCCAAATAATGCGTTAACACAGATTACCTAATATTAGATAATAGTATTGAAGGCAGATAAACGTTAAAAATTACCGATTTTGTATCGTTACTTTTTACTGAAAAATAGTTAGTTTTTTGTAGTTTTATTTTACAAGATGCTTCAACAAAGACAATTTAACAATTTATTCATAAATTGTAACGATATAACGATACAAAAATCGGTAATTTTTAATGTTTATCTGCCTTCGAAATGTATTCCAAATTATGCACATAAGGAGAAACATGTGTTCAAATGTATAAAAATGTAAATATATTTTTCTGTATTAAAAAAAAAGTATCCATAAAGAATGGAAGAATCCAAGTAAAGCTAAAGTGAGCTTAAACATCGTAGTATCTAAAATTTCAATTGATAATAACTTTCTAGTTATTTTTTAAACTGTATGGAATTGGTCTGTATCCTCATTATCGACGATGTTCTGCTCTTTTTTTATCACCAACTACTTCGCTTAAACAGCTCAATATTTTTTTCAAGAGCGCCATCTACGACGTTTAACCTCACTTTAGCTTTACTTGGATCCTCCATTATAGAAATATTTGTTCTGCATCGACCCAACATTTTGACACGTTCATTTGTTTCAGTGACCATTAATTTATTCAATATGGGGTAAATAATAACGTCCTATATTGTAAAATGAACATTACCCAAATTTCAGTAAAAAATACTGTTTATTATCGTTTCATTTTACCGATATTTTGGGTATTGTCAACAATACTTAATTTTGGGTAAAATAAAAACCTAATTTTAGGTATTCTCATCTTAGCGTGCAGGCTGCCATTTTATTCACGTCTGGCTAGCTTTCGGATATTTTTCAGTTGCTGAAAGTTTCGGAATGTTTTTATAATTAAGGATTTTAAATTATTCAATCTTTTGTTGGTACTCTAAGTCTCGAGTGTGTTTATCCTTCTATATCTAGACAAAATAGTCAAAAGGTCGATCGTAACAGTTGTAAACAATGACTTCTAGCGTATTTTTCTGGGATCTGCTTGCTCCCACAAACAAAATAGCACCAGAAACAGATAACCTTCCCGTCGGTAGTGGATATAGATGTTAGCAACCTGGCATTTTCAGGAAATTTACGTTTTAAGTCATTGTTTACAATTGTTACTTTTGACCATTTGACGATTTTCTCTAGATATATTCTCTGTAAGAAGGGTAAACATATCCACCATTTAACAATTAGGAAAATTTACAACATATCGTCCGCATTATATTCATCAAGTGTGAATATAAGCTCCACAGCTTTGAAAATAACAGTCGATGTAAATACGTTCAATTGATAATTTGTTCTAGAATTCATTCGATTTGACAGAACCAGTGAGCCATGATTATCGGGGTACATTGAGTTTACTCTGGAGCTGTCAAGTTGTTACCGGGTTGCTTTAAACCAATTCTCTTGAAACGTTCGGAGTTTCAAATAACACATCTTTGAGAAGTTTTGCAATGCTCACTTTATTCAACTTGCACTCCCAATCTAAATGCCCGTACTTTTCTTTTAAGACCCTCCATGAGAGCTTGTACAACATTTAAACCTAAAAGTGGGTACATTGACACATGCTCTCTTCAATTCTTGATTAGTCTTAGTTAGGATGTTTGCGTATTTCCTACTTCATAATAGTCCAATATTGTTTGATTGATCTCAACTCTGGGATGTTAGGAGGGTTAATGTCCTTGGGTACGCAGTTGCCCTTTTACTATTCCAGTAGTGGCATGACGTCAAGTCAGGCCAAATGATTGGTGGGCTCTTATGCGAATTCAGCAACGGTAGGAGACGCATCCCGCACGTACAAATCGCTGGTGCTCTAGGACATCGAACTTCCCCACTTTCTTTTTTCCGAACAGTGGTCAAACGTTTTCGGGGCCTTTTGATGACACGATAAACAGTGGGTTTTGTTTTTTTTATTTTTTTGGGGTGGGGCGGGTTGTTTGGTTTTGGAAAGGGCGCTGAAAATTTTGTGGGGTTTTTTTTTTTTTTTCTTCTTTTTTTTAAACAATTTTGTGCCCTTTTTTTTAAAAAAAAGAGAAAAAAAAAAAATAAAAAAAACAAAAAAAAATAAAAGTAAAAAAAAAAAAAAAAAAAAAAAAATTTATATTTGGTGTTTCAATGAGGTCTATACAGGTGGAGAAGAAGTGGTTAAGTTGTATTAGTGTAATGCAAAATACTGTCATTGTGTTCGTGAGATCATGCACAGCCTGTTTTTTGTAAACATGCGTGACGTAGATCTCCAAAAACATCAATTTACAATAGCAGCAAATCATAAGGTGGAATGTTTATTTTCGGTAATTGGTGTAGTTTTTAAAAGGTTTCGGCTGAAAAATGCCTTCTTGTGCACTAAAAGGATGCGGACAAAAACTAAACTTGCTTTGTTATCATTCGTTTGTTTTTGGAGTTTTACGTCACTACCCGAAATCATGGATTGTTTACTCATTTTTCGTTACTAATACCGACAAACACCATGCTCTTCGTCACCTGTATAGACCTCATTGAACGTGAACAACTTTTATGCTCTGAGAAAAATTTCATCGTTGTACCGACAATTAAATCATGGTCAGGATGACTATCGCATATAATGGTTTCAAAAACCATAAAAATGGGGGAATTTACCCCGTTTATGGCTTTTTTGTGTATGATGGTGGGGAAAAAGATTATTCCCAAATTTTGGAAAATGTTGCAACAAATTTTTTTTATGGGTTTTTTGGCCATTGATTTAGGCGGTTTAAAATCACTATACTGCAATAGTCATCCTGACCCCCAATAATGGTAAAATTGACTATCAAATTTCTCTCTGTGTGTGCACTCCCGCTTCATTTTACTCAATTTTTGAGTACAATTATATACTATCTCTTTTTCTCTCACGGAAATGTTACTCAATTTTCGTAAAAAGTGGATCAACTCAATTTTATGAGTAGATCCACTTTTTACGAGAATTGAGTAACATTTCCGAGAGAGAAAAAGAGATAGTATACAATTGTACTCAAAAATTGAGTAAAATGAAGTGGGAGTGTGGTTCTCTGTGCTATTAAGCTTGTAGTACACTGTTTGTCCAATAGCCAAATATTTGGCATAGGCAGCTAGACAGCTGACAGATATCATAGATGTTTGTCAGATGCCTATCTGCCTATGACAAATATTTGGCTATTGGACAAACAGTGTACTACAAGCTTTACACTGGGTCGAAGCAGTATTTGAAAAGCAAATATATATGTGGATATATGTGTTAATTACAGCTGATTTGGCAATATCGGAGTACCAATCATGGGCGGTTAAAACTAAATATAAATTCAAAGTACAGCATCTTTATTATTATCATTCCCCAACTCTTCGTAAATCCAAACCAAATTATAAATAACCCAACCTAAACACATCCTTAAGGAACCCGTTCATCCGGGTGTGATATTTGACATCTGTCGATTCACTAATCCTCTTGCCATTCTCCTTATCCATCCCTTCTTCATGTCCAGCTTCTTCGGTAGCCTTCAACATTGTCATGGGAATATGAAGCATTGCCAGCGTAACCGCATACCTTCCCTGAGTCTTGAGCAATCTCATCAAGCTAGTCAGGGGGAACCGCTCCGTAGCATTTTCCCCTCCCAGACGCTCCAAGTGATCCATCACGGCATTATGATACGTTTGAAGCATGTTGTCGTAGTGATTGCGTCGGAACGATTCGTCCGTACTCAGGAACATAAAGTGTAGAAAGTCCAATGCTGGGGATCCATACTTCGCTAGCTGCCAGTCCAGCATAACCAGCCGGTTCGGGAAGCCACCCTACAATCAAAAAAGTTCATTACCTTTTCCTAATAACAAATCATATCAAATAAATTACATTATATCTGAACATCACATTACTCGAACTGTAGTCCCCGTGGCACACCACGCAGAACGGTTCCGTCAGCTCACTATCCGCCACCATGCTCAACTCCTCTACAAAGTTCAACTTCAGTCTGTTCAGCTTATCCTTCTTCGTCACTTCATGAACACTCAACGTGTCGATCGCCTGATCGAACGACAGCTCCATCGCCTCTTTGAATCCATCCATCGACATGACTCGATTCTTTGCTGCGTCCTCCAACTGTTGAAAACATTCAAACAGATCCGGATGTTGTTCCTTCATGGCCAACGAAACCGCGTGAAATCTCCCCAGCTGGATCATGGCTAACCGCCCGTGGTCATAATCGATCGGTTCGTATTTTTTCTTATTTGCGAACATTCGTCTTCCCACGTCTTCAAAAATAAGCAAACCTTCTTGTCGCTTCGCATCGAAATAGCCGTAGTGACAAATCGGAGCGTAGATGAACTCCTCCGTCCCTGGCAGTATGTCATGCTCCTGCTGAAACTGAACAAAAGTGGGCAGTAGGCGTTGATAGACGAACACCTCTCGTTCAAACAGCGCCAACAGTGTTTCGTCTGCGTCCGGCGGTGGAACCTTACAAAGGAGCGGTACCTCGCGTGGTTCTTCTCGCAAAGTGATCTGGTAGACTAAGGAAACACAACCGGAACTGTAGCTTCCGGTACGGAAGTCATAGTCCACGGTGTAATTGCTACTGAACTGAAGAATACTGGCGGCCTTCTTGATGCCATCCTGCACGTATCGGGGTACTTTTGACTCCGTAGTCATAACGTCACGTCAGTCGGATGGGCGTTTGTAGACTGAGCCGATAATTCGCTTGATAAACATGCGTTTCGTTTGCGATAAGATTATGGCTATCTTTGCGGCCGCGT
This sequence comes from Aedes koreicus, assembly GCA_024533555.2. Classification (NCBI taxonomy): domain Eukaryota; kingdom Metazoa; phylum Arthropoda; class Insecta; order Diptera; family Culicidae; genus Aedes; species Aedes koreicus. The sequence continues at coordinate 212,378 of JAHHFK020001386.1, forward strand.
TGCAAGTGTGTCATCGTTTAATCGAGGGGTTCTACAATGGCAGCCTTTTCTTATTTGCCTTTTTTTTTGTTTCTTTTTTCAGGTCCAAAGCTTGGATGAAGAAAATGCACGTGTGGTGGTACGCTTTTCAATCAGCGGGAACCAGGAGTCCCTCAATGAGTACCTGCTCCAGTTGGTGTCCAACGCAGAGTTCAAAAAATACTCAAAAGTTTTGAGTGAGTAACCTCTTTTCAACAATAATTTATGCCATACAAATTCCAAATCTTTATTGCTCTTTACAGATAATGCCAAATACGAAGAATTCAAAAATCGCACCCCTAGCTCTGGTGCATCGGTTGCAATCAAAGAGGAAAAACCCGATGATCGGAAGACCATCAAGCGAGAACCATCCGATTCGCCTCCGGCAGCCCGACCTACCTCATCGTCCAAATCTCAATCTTCACGATCGAATCGCGATCATGTTCAGCAGCGTGATAGACGGGAGCGTTCTCCGGATCGACACAAGAACAGAAGCCGCGAGGATCGTCTAGAGGAAGAAAACCGCCACCGTCGTCCTCGCGAGCGACGTAGTCGATCACGGGAAGATCGTCGACACGATCGGCGCCGAGATGCTAGCAGTAGTAGCGATGACGACGACGACACGGATTCAAACGAATCGGATGAGCGTGATCGCGGGCGCCAGCACCGCCATAAAAACTCGTCGTCGTCGTCGTACGCAAGAACCTCCTCCGGAACGAAAAAGAAATCCCACAAATACAAACAACGGCGGGATCATTCGCGGGAGCGGGTTCACTCGTCCGACGAGGACGATCGACACCACAAGAAAAAGACGAAGAAAAGCAAGAAACAACGAAGCCGCTCACGCAGTCGGCGGTAGATGTGGCTGAGCGTTTTGATGAATAGTGTAATAAATTGAATCCGATACCCAGAATAATAATGTGAAGGTAATGGAATCATCCGAAATTTCCCTTGATGGTTGATAGGTGAGTACGACGTAGATATGAATACCTCCATATAATGGAAGGGATATGAAAGCAAAGACGAACAGGAGTGATGTGTGGGAATGGCACCAGGTAGTAATTAAAAATCATTCAAAATTATTGGTCGGTGTCCAATTTTGTAAAATTGTAACAATGCAACTGGGAGTGCGGTGAGTGTAGTTCTATATTTGGTTTGATTGTTACGCGATAAGAAAACTGCGTTACGTTATGCATACATGAATACAGTTATTCCATGTCGGAAGATCTCTGCATCATCTTTGATCACGAAAATATGTGCGGCATCATGAGAGTCCTGGCAAAAATCGTTATCCTCATCATTCACGTGTAGTAATCCTGCATAAAGGATCCTTGTTCAACTATATTTTCACAATCGCCGGCGTGCGGTAATGTGGATGTGGATGTATACTATCACCAAGTCCCTCTTCGTAATCTACGAGATCATTGTAGGAGCAATTGATCGTTTAACGGGTTCTGGATCATGAAAAATAATTGTGATGACATCAAAGTGAAACCATAACTGAAAGAAGAAGCTGATAAGCTGATTGAAGCTTTTAAAGCGCGGACTACCACCGGTAAGAAGAGTCAGTACTATAATCAGAGGTCGGATAATCTAAGTGCGCTTAAAATGGTACAATTCCAGTAGCGAATAGGAATTTTGTTTGCTTATACTAAATCAATCACTGCGTTCCGTAATGTGAGTCTGAAAAACAGTGTGTACGATTATCAATTGATCAATTGGGTTCTGAAACCGATGGGTGTAAGTGACAAACAGCTCAGATTGTAGTTAAGCATGCCGAAAGGTTGCCAAAGCTTCAAACTATATGCTATGCAAATTTGCTGAAACTCTGACAACCCAAAGCCGTTTTACAGCGAACAGATAAACGGGCCGTCATTGATGCTCCATGCAATATTTGGATCAGAATATACGTCGGTTTCAGAACAGTCTTATTTCTTATTAAGGAACTTTCTAGAAGAGATGGAGAAACGTTAATTCACGACAACTTATTCAAAACGACGTATCTGATTTTGTTAACAAAGAGGTAAACAAAGATTCAAACGTTAATTTCTTAAAAGTCTCAGAAAAAGAGAAGTCTGATGAAAGAGAAGTATAAAGATAGAGAACTAGGTAAAAAACACAAGTAGAAAGAAAAAGTAGCAAGAAGAAAGAAAAGCAGGAAGAAAGAGAAGTAGGAAGAAAGAGAAGTAGAAAGAAAAAGAAGTCGGAGAGAGAAACAAAGCGAAAAAACGAAGCGAATGAGAGGCAAAGTGAAAAGGTAATGGAAAGAATGTAAAAAAAGGGACAGAACAAACAACTGAAAATTGGATACAAAAAGAAAAATTAAAGAAAAAGAAAGCGACGGAGGAAAAACGAGAAAAAAAGCAACAAAAAAGAAAGTATAAAGGAAGAGAAGCAGGACAAAAAATAGCAGGAAGATTGGGAAGTAGGGAAAAAGAGAAATAGGGAAAAAGAGAAATAGGAAAAAAAGTAAAGCAGGAAGAAAGAGAAGTAGGAAAAAAAGAAGTAGGAGGACGGACGAGTAGGAAGAACGATAAATTGGAAGAAAGAGATATAGAAAGAAAAATAAATCGAAAAAAATAACAGAGCGAAAAAAGAGAGTGAAAAATGAATGAGAGAGAAAGTGAAGGTAAAGGGGAAGAAAATTAAAAAAGAAAGAGATCAAGTATCTGAAATTGAAGAAGTAGGAAGAAAGGAAATAGTATCATAAGAAATATGAGTAGGAAGTATGAAGGACGAGAAATAGGATGAAAAAATTATAGGAAGATAGAGAAGTAGGAAGACAAAACGACCAAAAAATTGTCGGAAGAAAGAAACAATGAAAAAATGGGAAAAATCGACTGAGAAAGTGCAAAGCTTAAGAGGAAAAAAATTAAAAAAGATAGGGATAGGGCAGGCAACTAAGAATTTAAGAAAAAGAGAAAGTAAAATGAAAAGAGTAAAGAGAAGTAGAAAGGAAGACAAGTAGGAAGATAGGGAAGTAAGAAAAAAAAGAGGCATGAAGAAAACGATGTCGGGAAAAAGAAAGAGTGAAAAAAATGAAAAAAATAATGAAAGAGAAAATCAAAAAGTAAAGAAGAAGAGTGCTAGCAACTGAGTGGAACTGCAACTATGAGAGTGCAAGCAAATGGAAATTAAAGACAACGAGAAAGTAAAAACAAAAGTACAAAGGAAGTAGGAAGACAGGGAAGTAGGAAGAAAAAGATGTCTGAAGAAAGAAATAGAGTGAAAAAAAACGAAATAACAAATGAGATAGAAAGTGAAAAGGTAAAGAGGAAGAAAGTGAGCATGAGCATGAGCATGATTGACCGCCCACTGATGCTACCCCGTTATTGCCAGATCAGCTGTATTTACACAAAGAACCAATGTGTACAAACGGATGACCCATTATGAAGCAATACCGGCGCCAGCCGTGTCCGAATGCTGTTCAAGTAGGGAATGGGAAGGAACGTGTTGACGTGATACTCGCTTTGAAGGATGCCGAGAAATCCTCTGCACTTTCACGAGAAATCACTGGGATGTTGGATAGTTGGGAAAAGGTCAGCAGCAGGGTTCGCTTTGGTTAACGATACGACGATAACGAAAGTATATGTAACGAGTACTATCCGCCAATAGCATGGGACCGCTCCTTGAAGCAACAGAACATCGAACGCCAGTTGCTCCGCATCCGAATAGTCCGGCATGACCTAATCACCGTAAACTTGTAAATGATGGTTGATCGCTTTTTCTGCCTGTGTAGGTAATAGTTAGGCATGATCAGCGGCATGCCCTCTTTGCTGTGAATATCCTGCAAATAGAAATAAGGCAAGTTGAGCCGCCCCCTCGATTGGTGGCCCATCATAGCATTAGTAACTGATATTGATTATATTGATTCCTAAGCTCAATAATTTGGTACCAACCGGGGGAAACTTGGTCCTATACCCAATGCTTTCCTTATCTCCAATCCGTTCAACTACTCGTAATAATTTGTGATATAGCGGGCGGAATGTTACAATTTGAGATAATTCTAAGCAGTCGGTACACCAAAATTTGGCAGATCGACAGGTAATCGGTGGGTGTCTGACCACCAGGTACTTCATAGCAAGAAGCTAGGAAGCGGACCGGAATTGTAAATGAGCAAACTCCCCCGAGGTAAAGAGGAAGAAAGTGAAAAAAAAAACAAGATAAGCAGGATAGAGCAAGCAACTGAAAAATTGGCGACAAAGGAGAAGTAACAAATGGAGTTAGTGGAAAGATTTCAACTTTTAAGATCTATACGTTAATGATAAAAGCACTGTAAACATGATTATTGGAACACGGCATATGCTTCTTATTTAAATTGGCAATCATGGACAAATGTTAAGCAGACTTAAAGATTTAGAGCAGTTTCACATGACCCAACAAGATTGTGGCCGTGTTGTCAAAATCGGCGAAAGAGAATGAAAAATGGTAAGATAAACTGAATGAACAAGGCAGAGAGAGGAAGAGAAGTAGGAAGCAATTGAAGTGAAAAGAATAAGATAAGGGAAAACAGCGAAGTAGGAGGGGGAAAAAAAGAAGTAAAAAGATAGAGAGGTTGGAAGATAAAGAAGTACGATGAAATAAAAGTGTTTTTATAAGGTGAATTCGATAAAAAATGGCCCACACTAAATCACCGTCATCAAAATGATTATTTGTTCTGATTTAAATAGCTTATTACATTTTTTGCAACCTGGAAGCTCGTATACTGTTACTTGCCTGTTCTTAAACCACTTGCCTGTTGAGCATCTCAGACCCCCACCCCCCCTCTCGTAGACTTTTCTCCATGCATTTTTTTTTTTTGAAATTTCAACTCAATTTTCAACTAAACTATTTAGATTATATCCAGAAAATTAAGAATACGTATGGAGCAGAGACGCAAAACCTCACGATAGAATGAATTAAGGCGTCATTTAACGATATTGATTGTTACAGATTGCAATTCTGATGAAGAAAGCTTTCTCAAGGTCTTCAAAGTAGTTTCATCTCTTTTTACATGAAATTCACGTTGTTGGTATTGTACACCTACAATACATTGAAAGCATAAAGGTAGGGCAGCAGACATACAGTAGACTTCGATTCATTCACCAGTGCAAAAACATGGCTTTTCTATAGGAATCAAGCAGCAATAACCTAACAGATGACGCCATTAAGTTTAGTGACGTTTAACGCGCGCAAACTACCGTGTCTATCGTCGTGTAAAAATTGTTTGTTCTCCCACAGATAACCCAAAAATTGGTTTACTATTTTTAATCTTTTTGACAGCTGTTTGTTATGCTTTCGTCCAAAACGCACTACCACATTTCCAGAAGGCACACTACCACACCCAGACGTGATATGTAAGCTTAATTGAATCGTTTCGTTCGAACTTGAATGTCGCTCTGCGATAGAAGGTTGTGCAAGAGTCACTTTTGAAGGCACTCTACCATAAATATCTCATAGTTTGTAACTCTAGAAAGACTCTCGCTTATGTTATTATACCCGGCCCCTAGTGGCGAACCAGCATAAGGCTTAAAAGAATTGCTGCTCCATGTCTTTTTTCCCTATCTTTTATCTCTCTCTCGCAAACTTACCTCGCTATTTCAAATTGATAAATCTCCATTGTTAGTGAATGAACATCGAATCGAACTCCATCAGATTGCTCACAGCAAGTAAGCATACAAACTGATGTGATGAAATGTTCAATATCTAGTACAGATTCTGAGTTATATCAATTTCTAAATTTTTAGCTAATGGCTGCCGTCTAGATTGCTTCAGCGTAAGCCCCTAACAATATAATAAAGAAAATTAAATCACAAACTGCCTGCCACATATGAAATTGCTTGACAAATTCCGACAATTTCTGTTTCGTACGTGGACTGGAAGAAACTAGCTTGAAGCAAGTTTCGACATAAAGCATGATGCAACATGAATTAAAGGGCAGCTAAAGTTTCCAGATACTAGTTTTTTCGATGACATTTTGTTTCTCAAATAGTCCAGACAATTTGATTTTTAAAAAAAGACAATTGAACCCTCTTTGCCGTAACGGAATCTATCTTTCACATAAAGGATAAATGATACAAATGTACATAAACAAATCATGTAAATTAAGTGTTCCAAAACCCATCACTCACAGATAAGTGCATTAGACTGAAATTAATATTCTCTCTCTTATATCGCAAGTTTAATTCAAATTTGACGCTTGCATATGTCAGTCTCAGATCGATTTTGAACTAACATACATACACGATATGTAAATGTCAGCATGTCTCATGAATGATATCCTTCATTTAGGATGAGGCCTTATTGAAATCAACTGTATGGATTCTGATGGATCGAAATACTTGCGTGAGAGTTGCGTCATAGAAACATTCAAGTCTACAAACGGTTATACAAACTTCAATTGAATCACATAATGGATGGATCATCATTCAAACTACTAATGTCTCTCGTAAGCTTAGTGAGAACTTATGAAATTCATAATCATCATAACCGTGCTAGACGAGATGGAAGAGCTAAAGTGGTGGCGGCCTACGCGATCGACAAGGTTTAAACATTTATGCAGGGAGCGAAGCTGCATCGAGCCGTCAATCGAGTACATCATTGTAAAAAGTGGGAAAATGTAGGAATTGCCCAAATCTATTGTATTTTATTTAATCAGAATTAGAAAATTAATTGATTTTTTTTTTAATTTCCTCAGCGTGACGTTTCCGGCAACCCTCGGATTTAGCATACAACCAGTGAATCTCGCCAACCCAGAAACAGATCCCACCAGCTGATTCAGTCATCGTTTCTAGTACCTTCTAATTATACTTTTCATTCATTGAATCGCTTTTTTCGGGGATCAACAGCCGCCTCTAGGGCGGTCATGATCAAGTTCACTGTCCGTCACTGTATGAGCGCAGCGTGTGCGTGTGCAGTATCCTCGAATCCGTTACAATCTAGGTGCTAGAGCTCCTGGAGAATTGCATACAACATCTTGCTGTTCTAAACCAATCATCCAATCCCGTCACTGATTCAAGAACAAAGGGTAAATCATGTGTTTGGCGCAGATAAATCCTGCGTTCATGAAGTATGGCGGTGGCATCCGTTGTGACTGACAGACACTCATCATCTCGATCATCCTCACAATAATCCGCCGCATAAACATCGGAATCAAAGACGAAGCTGATTGGGGTGCATCGCGTCGCGTGTAACAAGAACCATCCGTAAGAGATTTGCATGAACACTCACGAATAAAAATCGTCACCGACCGGCACTAGATAGTCAATCACCCAGGCAAAGGTGGTGAGCACCGCTGCTGTTGGCAAGACCTAAATTGAATGTAATTCTCTAATTTAGTTTAAACTAATCTTGGACGGTTGATGGCGTTGACAACTACCACTAGTACGTACCTTCTTTTTTTTTTTTTTTGAATTAATACACGGATGATCGTGATCCCAATCGAGCAAAATCATCCCCGTCGATGTTAGTTTTAGTTTGACAGTGGACCGGATTGGACACGGATTATTCGGTCGCGGGTATTGCTCTCCCAGCCCGTTCTCCCTGGCCGATGTAGTAGTGCAGTTTGGACTCATCAGCAGAAGCAAAAATAGATCCTTAAAAAGGGAAAACGGCACGAGTCGTCGAAGGGCAGATCGGTGTGAGTGGCTTTGATCAGCACGTTTGTAGAGTGGATACATTCGAAACCGGATTTGAAAATGGGTGAATTGGAAGATATTGTGGAACACATGAGGAGATTTTCCTGGCCGGATTATCTGGTGTTTGTGATGATGCTGTTCCTGTGCATCATGATTGGAATATATTTCGGATTTATGCAACGCAAGCCCAGCACCGAGTCGGAGTATCTTATGGGTGGGCGTACAATGCTGGTATTTCCGATTGCATTGTCATTGATTGCTAGGTGAGTTTTTGAATATATTTGGTTCAGTTTGCATCTTCCTTTTCTTTCCTTTCTGTGACTCAAAGGCTCCAACTGGTATTTTGAACATGCCGTCGCTATTCTGATCTTTACAGATTTGTTTCTAGGGAGTTGCCAATGTAGCCTGTAATTATGGTTTTAAGCCTTAAAATATTTCCAGGAGACGGTAACTTTAGTTAGCTCAATACAATGTTTATATGCCGAGAATGAGGCTTCATGCCGAAGTAGTTCTCTGTCTACCATACTGCTGTTCTACGCATATGTACTTTTCACAAAACAGTATCTACACTTAAATGAAAAATCAGGCCAATTTGTCCCATGGTTATCAGAACTGCTTCGGTGGACCATATTGCTTATGTTTTTTTTTATGGAATTAATGTTTTGTGCGAAATCGTTGAAAATGTGCCTTTCGGGAATATGCTCTTTCGAAACCGAAATACAAATGGTATAAAGAGTTCAAAAGTAGTCGTTAAGTGGTCAAAGACTTGCCTCGTGCCTCGCCCCTCTACATCGTATACCGATTAGTCAATAATTAAGAAAACTGTGAAAATTGTCATGTGACTGTGAGAATAAAGGCCACAAGGTCGCAAAATGTAACCAGTACGGACATAAAGAAGGGTACTGTGACAGTGTTAAAAAGACCTCAAGGCAGAATGTGAAAATAAGAACAAGAAATGTGACGGTAGAGACAAAGACAGTTCAAGTGTCAGTGAATAATGCACGAGGAAGAAGAAAATTCGTTCCGGTTTTCCTGAACCGTGTCGTGGTTCGAATACAGTATGACTCAGCATGGGACATCACCGTGGTAGCCACTGCGATCTGGAAGCAACTCGGACAGCCACCAACCAGATCATCATCAGTGAACGCTGATCCAGGATCGGGCGATCCTCTTACACTACAAGTCGTTGCGCAGGATCTGCACATCCTGTTTGGTGGAAAAATCTAGCTCCATACCTTTCCGATAAAAGTGTTCTGTCGTCAGGTGAACAATTGCTCCCTTTTCATGGTTGAGTGGCTCAAGGCAAGTATTCAGCACCAGTCTGGATCGAAGCACCAAAGCGACGGTAAAGTTGGATCTCAAGCCAGGACAACGGCCAGTATTTCATGCGAAACACCCTGTGGCCTACGCCATGTATCAAGCCGTCGACGAAAAACTGGACCGTCTCGAGCGCTTTAAGATCATTCCTCCTAAAATTTGTACTCGAAAAAAATGGAACAGGCAAAAATGATCACCATCATTTCATGTCGGATGTATTTGAAACTCTCAGGGAATAAATAAACACATATTACATATTACAGGGTACGGCAGAAAATAATGCGAAAATGTTCAAACTTGAGTATTGGGTTAATTCGTGTAGCTAGTGACTAATTTCTGTCGAAAGTGTATTTGTTTATGTTTACTTTCAAGTGCTGCGTCCAAACATTCTATTTGTTTTATTGCAAATTCGTCAAAATGTTCGCGAAAGAAGTGATCACCAGTTTGTTGCTCGCCCAGAAGAAGCCGAAAGAGATTTCCAAGGTGGTAGGGTGCCATTTGGCAACAGTTTACCGCATAAAAAAGTCCCTGCAGGATGGTCCTAAGCAGCGAAAGCCGGGAAGCGGACGTCCGTACTTTGCACGCACGCTGAACGTGATCAAATCGGTCCGTGCAAAAATTGCTCGCAACCCGGTGCGTTACATAAGAAAACTTGCAAAGGAAGCCAATATTTCGGAGAAATCCATGCGGAGAATCATCAAAGAAGACCTGCAGGCAGTCCAGATCTTAATCCGTTGGATTATTCGATTTGGGCATATGTTGAAGCACGAGCCTGCAAAACATCACACCCTAGTGAAGTCAACCATAACACGCACATGGCAGTCAATGTCGGAGGACTACGTCCGAAAGGCATGCTCTGGCTCCCGGCGTCGGCTCAAGGATGTTATTAATAAATATGGAGGACACATTGAATAAATTTGTTTAAAAGGACTTGATTAAGATAACTGCACTCGATAATGTTGATATTATTGCTTGAATTAGGTGAAAATGGGATTTGAAAGAAATCGAACAAATTTTCGCATTATTTGCTGCCGCACCCTGTAGAATGCAAGCAGAATCGATTAGTGCGAGTTGCGTTTTCCGGTTTTGAACTGCAACGAATTATGTGCAATTATGTGCTCTCAGGTATAATTTTGGTCATATCTCCATGAAGGATTATCCAATCATAATGAAATGACCAGTTATTTGAAGATATTATAACTTTAATTTGGCGCTAACAAAACAAAAATCGGTATACAAATAGATCAGTATGTAATCGGAGATTAAACTGTTTGATTACTTTTGTAATAGGCCGTCAAGTACTTTTTCGTTCATATCTTCGTAACGAAATGTCCGAATGAAAAAAAAAATCAATAGCGTTCTATGGGAATGTTGTAGCTTTCATTTGCCGTCCACAGAACTGAAATCGGTTCACAAATGGTTGAGAAACCGATGTGACATTATTTGTAACGCACCCACACACACACACACACACACACACACACACACACACACACACACACACACACACGCGCGCGCGAAACACACACACACACACACACACACACACACACACACGAGTGGGACAACGTGGAGAATGGAAGGTGGACCCACCGGCTCATCCCCAATGTGTCGACGTGGGTGAACAGGGAGCATGGAGAGGTGAACTTTTACCTCACAGAGTTCCTGTCCGGGCACGGCTGTTTTCGCCAATACCTGCACCGGTGTGGTCATGTGTCGTCACCTTTCTGCCCGGCGTGTGCTAACGTAGAGGAGACTCCAGAGCACGTGGTGTTCGACTGTCCGAGGTTTACGGAATTGCGAAGGGGAATGCCTGCCCCAAGGCCGGATAATATCGCAGAGCGAATGTGCAACGAGGAAGACACGTGGAACGCGATAAGCAGAGTCGTGACGCAAATACTGTCGGAGCTACAGCGTAAATGGAGACGGGACCAGCAAACAAGCGCCGGTTCTGAGGAGTATCCAGCGCAGTGAGCAGTGTTCGGCTTCGGGTCGTCGGGTCGTCGGGGCGCCGGTGAACCGGAAGTCTTATGCCAACGGGAATCGTCGGGCCGACCTCGGCACTCAAACAGCCAGTCTGCTGAAGAAAGAAGAACGAAGAAGAAAGTGCTTCGGGTATGTAGGGCACCGCCAGTGCGGACGTCATCCACCACCGGAACTGTCGGACCACCTCTGCAACCTGAAGACGAAGTCGGCGCAATGCGCGTAAGCGTCCCCTGTGATAACCACCGGTAGTCGGGGCACCATCAGTGCGGAAGTTTCCTTCACCTGAACTGGTGGACCACCCTCGACGCCGGGGGGAAGCAGGAGGATTCGAGAGAAGGATACAACGTAGCAGCAGAGCAGTGGATCATCCAGCCAGTCGGCGAACTATCCTTAGCTAGGGGTCGAAATTTTAGAAGAAGTGCATGAGAAGTTGGAGGATTTTTTATACCGTTCGTTTAAGGTATTTTTTATCAGGGAAGTATCCAAATTTCAGAGGGTCCAAATTACGTTGGTTCCCCTTCTCGTTGCAGTTCAAACCAGGACAAAACCACTCGAGTCAATTGATTATACTCTCTTTCCACTGCACCACATACATTTTCAGGCTGCAAAGGAATCTTCAGAACATTCGGCTGGTCGGGGGGTTTTTTCTTATATGGGGGGATTTGTGGGGGATATCTCCGCGTGTTTGTGTGGGTGGGGGAAGAGGAGGGAAGGGGACGGGGGGAATATTTGTTGTATCTAATCTGCTGGGGGGGGGTGGTGTAGTTCTTCTCTGGGGAGGCGACGCGGGGGTGGGGGTTGCGCGGCGCCGCTTCTATTCTGTTAGTGCGTTGTATTATATAATATTTTCTGTTTTTTTCTGGCTTGTTGTTTTTTTATTTTGTAAGTTGCGAGTTGTTATTTTGTTTATTTTTTTTTTTTATTTACTATTTTGTGTTATGGGTTCTGAGAGGTGGATAGATAGGGTAGGGAACGGCTTAATCAGGGGTCACTATTTTAATCAGTTGTTAGGAAATAGGTCTATAACTCCTACATTTTCCAAATTATTTCCTTTTTAATGATACGATCATAAGCTTTATCTATTGGGCCAATGATTCGATGTATAGATCATGATTGATTACCAATTTATTACTGTCATTTTGAAGATTTAAAATACATCATCTAGAAACCATTAGTTTCTGACCTGCTGAAGAAGTTCGCTCAAATTTTGCCTTTGTGTATTTTCATTTGCATCGCGTGTACCGGAGAGCATGTCTTCATCAGCTCTCTTCCACAACTAGGCTTGTTGCCAGAATGTGATGTTGAACATTGAGTTAAATTTATTACATATTTAGACAATCTGAAATCGCTATTTATTTCATGTTCCTTCCAGTCATTGGCCGTTGATCTATGCTTATAATTATATTGTCCATCATCTGGCACTATCATTTGCAATAAAATATATGTTTTGGAGCTGTCCAATAGTACCCAACGATAAATAATGCTTCGCTGTTGAGCTGCAGCTATGGCATCACTGTTGCTTTTGAGAGAGCCCATGTTTCCTCTCTTCTTTGTTATCCATGGATATAGCGCACGTAATGTAACGTGAAGCCTGCTGTCTCTTGCATTAGTTTGTTTATAAACGAAGCATCCCGTTTGTCGTCACAGTCGCTTTGGCTAACATTTGCCTGAGAGTAAATGAAATAAGAAATACACATTGCCAATCTAAAGATCAATGACAAACTAAAAGTTTGGTCGTGTAGGTCTGTCTCATAACCTACTAGGAGACGAGTTTGTGCAATGAGGTCTATACAGGTGGAGAAGAAGTGGTTAAGTTGTATTAGTGTAATGCAAAATACTGTCACTGTGTTCGTGAGATGATGCACAGCCTTTTTTTTGTAAACATGAGTGACGTAGATCTCCAAAAACATCAATTTACAACAGCAGCAAATCACAAGGTGGAATGTTTATTTTCGGTAATTGGTGTAGTTTTTAAAAGGTTTCGGCTGAAAAATGCCTTCTTGTGCACTAAAAGGATGCGGACAAAAACTAAACTTGCTTTGTTATCATTCGCTTATTTTTGAAGTTTTACGTCACTACCAGAAATCATGGACTGTTTACTCATTTTTCGTTACTAATACCGACAAACACCATGCTCTTCGCCACCTGTATAGACCTCATTGGAGTTTGTGGTCGTAGCAATCGACATGTTTTGTTTGAATGTTTTCAAGAGCGGTAGGCTAAAACGAAGGAGGGGGGTGGGGAAAATGGGGTTTGGAGCAAATCGTCAACTGGTCTTTTTTTTTTCGCCGTCGTCGTACACAAAAACACACTCTTAATAAATTGTTGTTGTTTGTTTTGGTGGGGGGGGGGTGGAAAAAATTTTTTTTTGGGGGGGAGAAAGCGGGTGTTTTGGAGGAGGCTGCAGTAGGGGTGTTTTTTTTTTGTGTGTGTTGTATTTTTCGGGGTGTGGTGTTGGTTGGTGGGGGTATGTTCGAGGAGAGAGGTGGGAGGGGGGGGGGTTGTTTATTAATTATGGGTGGTTTTAATATTTAATATATTTTAATATTGGGCTGACTAAACTGCTTAAAACCCGTCCCGTACCCTAATTGAGAACAATAAACGCAAAACAAAGCGTAATCGAAAAGCTGTTCGGATGAACTTGCCTCAGCGGGCTTAAAATTTTACATGATATGTTTTTTATGTTTGGTTCACCAATATTTTTATGTTTATTGTATTGTTTTATGTTATGTAAAAAATATTATGTAGAAGGAGATGTCTCGCTCATCGCCATGAGGCACCAAGAGTGGACAGTAATGTTTTGCTAGAATGAAAGATATGAAGAGAAAGTTGAAAGTTCCGTCAGTGTACGGTAGGCTAGAAATAGAACAGAGGTATTGAAAATTGGGTGAAAGGGCATGGTAAAGTAGTATTCGAACCACAGACGTTTCATTTGCCTAACATCCCACTATGGGGTAGCTCGAGGAGCAGATCACCCTGCCACCTCGACGAGGCAAATGAAACGTGGCAGAACGCACTCTAATACTACCGATAGCTTGCGATAGTTTTCTAGCGGTAGATTGCACACACTCTGTTTTGATGCATACATGGGCGAGAGGAGACTGTCTCCCATTGGGTTTGTTTTTGATACACAACGTCTGATAAACACTCACATTTTATTTTCTCGTCATCTCTGACTTAGAGACCTCGGAGAGAAAAGACTGTAAAGCGTTGTGATACTGGTCCCCACCAGTATGAATTAATGGATACCACCATTTATGGGTATTTTAACATAACAATTAATGTATGTAAAACCCATAAATGGTGGTATCCATTAATTCATACTGGTGGGGACCAGTATCACAACGCTTTACAGTCTTTTCTCTCCGAGGTCTCTAAGTCAGAGATGACGAGAAAATAAAATGTGAGTGTTTATCAGACGTTGTGTATCAAAAACAAACCCAATGGGAGACAGTCTCCTCTCGCCCATGTATGCATCAAAACAGAGTGTGTGCAATCTACCGCTAGAAAACTATCGCAAGCTATCGGTAGTATTAGAGTGCGTTCTGCCACGTTTCATTTGCCTCGTCGAGGTGGCAGGGTGATCTGCTCCTCGAGCTACCCCATAGTGGGATGTTAGGCAAATGAAACGTCTGTGGTTCGAATACTACTTTACCATGCCCTTTCACCCAATTTTCAATACCTCTGTTCTATTTCTAGCCTACCGTACACTGACGGAACTTTCAACTTTCTCTTCATATCTTTCATTCTAGCAAAACATTACTGTCCACTCTTGGTGCCTCATGGCGATGAGCGAGACATCTCCTTCTACATCATAATCGTTACTCCACGCACGGAGAACACAAACATAACAATTAATGTATGTAAAAAATATTGCCAAAATTTTTAAACATTTTTTTGCAAAAAAAAAAATTTAGGGGGAAACCCCGCCCAAAAACAGGGGAGACACAAAAAAAACCAAACCACTCTCTGGGTTTTTTTTTTAAAAAAAAAAAAAACCAAAAAAAACCCGCCGCGGGTGGGGGTTAGTATAAACAAAACAAAAACTACTAAGAGCTAAATTTGATGTTTTCGATGGTTTTGGAATTATTCTCATTCTCTAATAGTATTTTTACTAGTATTGACAATTGGCTCTCCTTGTGAACTTAGCAAGCTTATTGTAAATAGTACATCAAGTCGAGGCAAAATACCTTTTTTACATATTAATGTGACTATAAAAATTAACATGTGAACATGTCATCGATTAAACAACAACAATTTATAAGTATAAAGCATAAATAAATAAACGAAAGTTTATTTAAAATCGTTTAGTATTGAGGAAATTTACTTTTTATTCATAAGCATCTAGGAGAAACTAAAATAGTTAAATATTTGATTTATTTAGTTTATAATTAATAATACATTGAATCATCATTGATTGAATTACATGATATCTTCTGCACATTTTCTTGTGGGTTCATATGTTGTTATTGAGAAAAGTGTCCAAGGCCGCCTAATGTTGCAAATAACTTAATATTTGAAAACGTCATAGAAGTTACTTTTTATCTGACTCTTTTATTTTAAACCGGTTTCTGTTTTCGGGAATCGTCTGTTATACTGACACATTGGTCCTTAAAAAAACTTGTTATATATTCTGAACTACTAAGGTAAGAGCAATTTAAACATACTAAATTATCTGTCAGAATTTTTTTTTTTGTCTTGATTATCGAGATTTTCAGCCTTGGGCTGGTTCATCTCCCGTCGTAGTTACTCAAATTCCCTTTTTAGGTATTTTCGTAACTTGTTCGGAGGTGAGATTCGAACTCGTGACTTTGGCGTGAGAGGTATGGACAACAATCAATATGCAACTAGCGATTTGAAATTGGTTCACTGTTGTAGAACCCCTTGGGCCGAAATACACCATGGAGCACACCACAAAATATAAATTATTTGGGCGTTGTTTTGTATTGGTGTGTTAATATTGAAAAATAATATGGGGGGGTGGGGGGGGGATTATAAGGGAAGGAGGAGCTTAACACGGCGGGGGAGAGCGTGGGATACTGACTGAGCCAAGAAAAAAATCGTATTTGTTCGGGACCTACTGGTCTTAGAGTTAGTCTATGGTATGGATGTTAACCACTACGCCGGGGTCGCCCCCAGTGTCAGAAAATATAAGGTGCAACTTTATTTGTATGAACACATAAGATGATACTAAATGTAATTTTATTTAATTATGTAATAAATAATAAGATGAAAAAATCCAAAAATCCATTTTCATGTTAAAAAAATATTAATTTTCTAGGCTGAATATGCTTAATACAATTGTAAATTTTGAACTTTTATGCAGTTTAATGCCGTTTAATAAAATTTTATTATTTTTTCCTGATTAACTGCAAACACCGAAAAATTTCATTGAAACATAAACAGTACTATAAAACTACGAACGAAAACTTACCCCGGTAACGACAATTCGATTAATTAAAAACTTAACAAAATGGTCAAACTAATACTGCTCGAAAATTCTTACTTCACGAATTATACCTTGATAAAGACTGCCGGGCAGGTTCTTTCCTGAGTACCTATCGCAAACAAATACACCAAACTACAGAGGATGCATTTTCAACCAGTTAGAAATGGAATTGTGTATTTATTTTATAGAAATCGGCAACGTTTATTTCAAAGGTATATCTATATCACGAACCACTCCGCAATTCGTCTTGATATGGTTTTTGCCGGTGTAACGACCAATGTTCAACGTTCAGAGCAGCTGGCATTTATCTGTAACAGTCGAACAGGCGGTATCCATCGACGGGCCATAAAATGGGCCCATTGAAACCTGTATTTGAATCGTTGGGACCCAGTGCGATCTCGATTTTTGAATACACATCGGCTCCAGCTAGGCAACAGCAATAAAGTTTACAAAGCTGACATTGGTAAAGGATGTCCGGAAAGTAATGGGAAAAAATTAAAATAATATTATTTATTTTGAAATAATGATAAGAATTCTTATTTATTGCTCAGATTCAAGATATATAAGTATACAGAGATGTGAGTATGTTTACTTAGCATTCTACTCCTGATTTGGATATTTTGGTAAGCATAGAGTAACCGTGGTCCATGAGGTGCTGTCCATGAGTTTCTGCTACATCAGCTGCAAGTTTTTTCAGATCCGCTTGAATCCAGTGAGGTTTTTTGGTGGCATATGTCTCTTAGAATACTCCTGTTTGCAAATTGACCAAAATTCTTCAATTGGTCTAGCTTGTGGCAAATTCGGCGGATTTTTGGATTTCGGGATAAATTCAATATTTTCTTGCCCAAGGAACTCAAGTACTCTTTTTGCGTAGTGTACCGATGCCAGGTCTGGCCAAAATAAAACACTGTTGGTAGAATGATGCTTACGAATGAACGGAATCAAACGCTTCTTCAAACATTCGTTGAGATAACTTTCTGCATTAATTGTTCCGGTTGTAATATATGGCTCAGACACGTTCCCAAATCGATCCATGGCCTGCCACACAAAGTATATCTTGAAAAATTTATATTTTTTCTCCGTACGAAACTTCTTTGGGATTAGAACTGTGGTAAAATTTTCGTCCTGGCACTTCTTGTGGGTCAAATGGAACATACGTCTCATCATCAATTATAAGAACTTTTTGACGTGACTTGTCGAGAACAAAACGAGCGCCTGATTTCGCACGAGCAGCTTGGTCCTTAACATACTTTGGCACGATCTTTTTTGTTCTCGCCATGATACGTAGTTTGTTAATTTTAATATCACTGAGTGTTGACTTTGAAATATTCATTTTCGATGATAATTGGCGAACTGAAATATCCGGTTGCTTCTTAAATGCCTTTTCTACAGCATTCACGACCTTTCGCGTTGATACGGACGCTGGACGACCTGATAGTCGATGAAAATCACCTGTACCAGTTTCGGAATACCTTTTAGAACATTGTAAATAGTGCTGGATGGAACTCCTTCTGCTTTGAAGTGACGATACGTGGTAGTTTTGCACCCATCAGCGATATTTTGAAAAAACTGGACAATGCGTTTCGCACGCGCTTCCTTTTCGCTACGCTTCATTGTTTTGGTACATGACGTTTATGCACACTTAACTAAATATGAGTACTGCAAAGAAAAACCTACTCAACGGTATGTTTCACGCTAAATTTAACCTAAGCATTTGTTACAAAACATAGTGCTAAAATTTTTCCAGTTACTTTCCGGACATGCTTTACTAGGCTAAAGGGTCCATGGTTGTATGTCTGTCATAAGTATAACATTCCGGATCTGTTTCTACACTGAACCCAAACATCATCCCAAGATCGGCTGAAAAATAATTCGATTGCGCCCTTTAACGAAAAGCATTCGGAAATCGGATGATTGTCTTATGGTTAGATCTGTATGACGATCATCCCTGTTTCGTATGACAATCAACCAAATTCAATATGATGTTTGTTTCAAAAGTATGTAGATTTATAAGCGATTTATGAATAATTTGAAACACTTCAACGACTTAAATTTATTTCATATTACACTTCCTCAACCGTTGAGCAAAAATTGCATCGGGAGCACTAAAATTGAAGAAGTCAGGAAATATTTTTCCGTGACTCCGAAGAAAGTGAGCGGGTTTCGATCCTTTATTCGTGACGGTACCAGTTCTGATAGCGATTTATAGATTTTTACCGAATAATGTAAAATGGAATGTTTGTCATCCTCATTTCAAATGATTTGCGTTATAGGGCTTTTCCAATGCAATACGCATTCCACTTTGGGATGACGATTTTTCATACAGCGTTCATCCAAATTTGAACGGAAGGTCAATTCACTTCGCGTATTATTAGTTGTTCAACAATAGAAGGATAATCATCTGGTTTCTAGAAAATCGTCCTCCGCCTGCATCTATCATTCGAAAATGCGATTTCAATGTTTCACACTGGAGTTGCTTTAACTGATTTGCAACTCATGTGCTGCCTGGGTGCTTGGACTATTGTTTTTACATCTGCTAATTATTAACTAATTAATATTTTCTTATCTTTTCAGCTTCATATCCGGTATCACGCTCCTCGGCTTACCGACGGAAGTCTACTCTTTTGGCATACAGTATGTGTACGTTTCCCTGGGGGTCATCTCAATGGGATTTGTCATGGCATTCATCTACCTCCCCGTGTTCCACAAATTAAACATCACATCAACCTATGAGGTGAGTGGAATATTCCTCGTTCAGCATATTCCGTTTTCAGGTAGCTCCCTATGTCACTAGTCCGACTGGGTATTTAGTGCTCGCTTCGCATATATCATCACGCGCCATGAAAGAGATTATCTAATTGAATAAATTCTACAGTTTTCGTGTTCCGTAATAAAATAACTATGCATATTACAAACACCAGTTACTGTTGGTAATGAAAGATTTGACCACCAGCAAATAAATCTAAACTGACCGTTAGCAACACATACTTCCCACACTTGCATTTGTTGTTGTTGTTGTTGTTGACGATGACGTCCGATGTGACGTATCAAGCGTGGTCAATCTGTGAGGAATAAGGCAGTCGAATTCATACGACATGCAATGAAAGAACAACGAGAATCATGATGTTGGGGAGGGGGTGGTGGTAGTGGTTTTCATTCATCACAACAGAATCACGATCGAGAGTGAAAGTCTCCCGTTTTTTTTTAGAAATAGCAGACCGTTTGCCGCACGTGCTTGAGTCACATAAATAGCAGGCGCCGCGACGCGTCGGTCGTTTGAATGTATTTGATGACGAAATGATCGTCGGTTCACGAATTCGGTTAGTGTGATGTTCTTGCAATGAATTTATCGGTTGTACTCGTTGTGGTAATTGACGTACTAATCATGGGTTCAATAAAACTTAGAATATTTGTTTGGTCAAGTTGATTGTATGAAAGTGCCTTTCAACAGATCTCTAAGTCGAATATATTATGATAATCTTAAAAAAAAAAATACGAAACGTTCGTAAACTCCAAAAAGAATATGACATCTTCGTTATCAAATCCATAACATTTTAACAGAAAAAATATCCTTTGTCCTAGTATCTGGAAACTCGCTTCGATCGTCGGTTACGGATGTTCGGATCGGTCATGTTCACGATCATGAATGTAAGTATGGATCGTGAAATCTTCCAACTTTCACTAATTTGTTCTTTCAAACCTAGATTGGGTACCTTCCGATCGTGATCTACGTGCCGGCACTAGCCTTCAATCAAGGTATGGACGGGGTTCACCGTATAGTGTAACCTACAATCTCACATAGAACCATGTGGTCGAAACTTACCATCCCTAACCTTTATCTCCCAAACAGTGACCGGCGTCAACATCCATGTGATTACTCCTATTGTTTGTATCGTGTGCGTTTTCTACACCTGTGTGGTAGGTGCCATCTTATCATTAGATACACGTGATTCTGATTGTCAGCTTTTTATTTCCTTAGGAAAAAAATGATCTGTTGCATGCGTCTTACAACTACTAATAGTGCATGATTTTAGAATGGTATGTTATTTCTCTTCCGTAAATTTGCAACTAATCATACTTTGAACCCATGCTTCCAGGGTGGTCTAAAAGCCGTTGTTTGGACTGATGTCGTGCAAACGTTTTCGATGTTTGGGGCTCTGATTTTGGTGGCAGTCAAAGGAACCATCGATCTAGGAGGGTCGGATGTCGTGTTTCGCAATGCTTGGGACACGGGACGGTTGGAGAGGCCCAAGTATGCGCTTGAAAAGTCGATTACTTACCTGAATAAGCAACTCCTAATTTGATTTCAGCTTCGATATCAATCCAACTACACGACATACTTTGTGGTCCCAGTTGATTGGAGGTTTCGTGTACTGGCTGCAGACCAACGCCGTTAGTCAGAACATGATCCAGCGATATTTGTCACTTCCATCGGTCAAAGCAGGACGAAGAGCCCTTTGGATCTTCGTAGTGGGAGTGTGTGTGCTGATGGCTCTGTGCAGCTACAATGGCCTGTTGATCTACGCTACCTATAAGAACTGTGATCCGCTAACTACCAAAGTAAGTTGTGAGACGTGCGTTTGACATCAACTATCAGTTAAACTAACCTTTTTTTCAGTTGGCCAAAGCGAAGGATCAATTACTGCCGCTGTTTGTGATGGACATCCTTGGAGAATTGCCCGGGCTTCCAGGTCTGTTTATAGCAGGCGTGTTCAGTGCAGCGCTAAGTTCGCTGTCAACTTGTCTGAACTCCATGTCAGCCGTTATACTGGAAGATTTTGTAAAGCCATTCGTAAAGAAACCACTAACGCCAAGGGCTATCAATTGGATCATGAGATCGGTGGTTGTCGGCGTGGGAGCTCTCTGTGCGGCATTAGTCTTTGTGGTGGAAAAAATGGGAACAGTGCTACAGTTGACCATGAGTTTGGAGGCCATCACCAACGGTCCACTACTAGGTACCTTCACTCTCGGTATTCTGGTTCCCTGGGTGGGAGCAAAGGTATGTTGGAGGTTCCGGAATCTTTATCAACGCCTCATTTGAATCGTCAAAATTCTAGAGTGCCCTTACTGGAGGAATTGTTGGTGTTTTCTTCATGTCGTGGTTAAGTTTGAAGGCCCAATATGCCGTCGCTACCGGAGCGATTGTGTTCCCACACAAGCAGATGTCCGTCGATGAGTGCTCCTACGAATTCGATCATTCCTTGGTGAATGCCACCGTTACAAGCTCCGTGACAGTCGAGTAAGACGCCATTATTGTTTCGAAAATGTTCATTTGGAAAGTAACAATTTTTGTTTCGCATTGCAGTGAAATCTTCCCCCTCTTCCGAATATCGTACATGTGGTACACTTTCCTGGGGGCAGCTGTTACGATTATCGTATCCGTTTGCTGTACATTCGTCTTTGGTCGCAATGATCCCAAGACCGTTGCGCCGGAATTGCTGGCCGGATTTGTTCGGCGGTTCGTGCATCGAAATGATGAAGTCAGTGGTCATGCCAATGGAAAAGCTCATTTGAATAACGTTGTTCAAAATCATGACCACGGAAAGATTGTGAAGGAATCTCAACTTTAAACGGGTGTTAAGGCGATTTTTATGAAATAAGCGTTCCTATGTATTGGTTATGACCGGTAAGAGGTATGTATATATACAGAAACTGTTTTTGAATCGTGGTAAAACTGAATTTATATTAAAGATATTGTCGATGTCTTTGTTGTGTTAGTGGAATATCACATCATCTGTCAAGTATATTCTCTTCTATTGAAACAAGGGATCTGACCAAGAGTCAATCCAAACCGAGCTGAGAATCTTCAACGGAATGCTTCATTTCTTCTCTTAGTGCTTGCTATCTATTTACTGTCTTAAATGCACTGCCACGGTTATTAATTGAGTTGAGTTGAATTACGAAAAATCCTAAGGGAAGACCCAATGCTAGCCACCATATAAAAATCGTCGTAAAAAAATTTTTTTGTGGGGGTGTAGTTTATGACCACCGCTAAGGCAAGGTGTCCACTGGAAGTGGCAGAGATGTGACATAGGTAAATACTGGCGCGACTATCATAAGGACTAACGATCGACACTTTCGAGACAAGCGAGTAAAAACACCCGATTCCTACTAACGGGTGAACATGAAATTATTGCAACACAGTTATTAACTACGTACCATCGGGCACGGTCAAAGATCCAAGTGATACAAATTCGAACTTAGTGTTTTTTTGCTTGCTGTATGCTATCTGTAAAATCAATATCGTCATCGATACATCCAAGTGATAATAACAGTTTCCTGGCATCTTTTTCGACTTTGTTAATAGCCGAAACTATTTCCACGTCAATTGGCAAATCCTTAGGATGAACTCTGGCTGCTTTCGCATCCTGTTTCCGTTGTGTGGGAAAATTTAATGATTTGTTGCGATAAATGTTGAGCAACTTCATGTTAACTTTGTGTATCCTTTTTTCAACTTCTTTAATGGTGAAGTTAACTGCCGTTTGGTTAATTGAGGTCATGGATCGAATCTCTGAATGCACTCTCACATGGTTGACTGGATAGGTGGCTCACGATAAATTGCTCAGGACTTTCACCATATCGACTATATGTCGTATAAGCCCATGTGCATTTAACTCCAGGGACATATAGGCGTTGTATGTGAGACACTGCTGGAACGTTGCTATTTTTTTTTGTAACTCAGCCAACGCCACGCTCGAAGCAGTAGTAACGATGTACTGAAATTGGTTACTACTTTAGAATGTATCCATCCGTTTTTCTGCCAACTATTTTTACCGGGCCTCGTTAATTTCTAAAGATAGTAAGAGACTGGAAGTATACGACTTCATGCCCTGTAGCCTTTTATCTATACGTGTATGACCCAGAATTTGAAGGGAAGCGGGGTTGAAAAACAGGAGGAAAATACGCATGGAGAGAAATATGCTGCTCATGGATGAAATCACATAATTTTGCTCGTGGTTTTTGTAAAGTTACGGTTTATAGTTTTTGAATATGTTAAATCTTTAAAAAAAAAAACAGAACCTGTAAACCCACACATTATTGACAAGTTTTCAAGAGATTCGTGAAAAACAGAAAGAATGGCGGTACTTACCACACCAGAAAAACCCGGTCAACGGGTTTCGTATGCGCGTCGGTAAAAGCAATGTATATATTTCTCATTATATCTAAATATATTGCTCTATATCCTCTACTTCCAGGGACAGTTTCATTCAAATGTTGAATCAAATCGGTTGCCATCAGCTTTAGAGATGGATCGAATTTCATTTTATCGTTGGGGTTTAAGTCCGAGCGATTAAATTTATGGATGCCTTTGCAGCCTGGCTGGACCATTTCATTTATAATAGCGACCGATACGGCTAATTGTCCTATACACGTGTCCTATGAACAAAATAATACTTTTATTCATTACTTGACTAATCATAGAAGTAAAATGTCTTACCTAAACGCATATGTCGCTTCGGGTCTAACAAAGCATGACGAAATTTATTAACTAGGTGCACTGTATCTTGAATATACACGGGTTCAGTGGTGAGGTCTGTGGCAAAAAATATGGCCCGAACACGGCACTAGCAATTGGACTCGGTAACCCTGACTTTTCTTTCATCGCTTTCAACAGTCGCGAATCTCCATCTGACGAGATACTGACCACTGATATTCCTGTGGCCGGACAGACACAATAGTGGGAATACAGTTTTATTTTGGGAGCAAAAAACGCGGTGTTATTACTAACACAAAGGCAAAAAAACAAAAGTACAGTTTTATTAAGTTCACTGTTATAGAGTAGAATACAGAATGAACAGTTCTCTTCGATGAAGGTGGCGACAAGCGCGAAAACTTATGCGCATGTGTGAGTAACGAGCCGAAAAGTGGTGCCTGCTGGTATATGACACTCGCTCGCTGTATAGGGTGGTTCATACAAAAAGTTGATGGTTGATACTCTTCGACAATCCTCCTCAATCTCCAACTCACAGTCTTCTAAGGCCAAGCGACTCCACAAAACGATTATGTCTGGTAGTGGCAAGAGGCTTGGTCAAAATATCAGCGATCATCGAATCCGTAGGGCATTAGGTCAATCCTATTTCTCCGCGGTCGCACATGTCCCGGACAAAGTGTTGGCGCGTATCTACAGTACTGGAAAAAATAACCTCCTCACCAAAACGAATAATCTTGAAGAGTGACACCCTTTACACATTCAGAGAAAACCTTGAGCTGTATTCGACATAATTCATCTTATTCTTCCGTTTTATCGTTTCGTGCAAAGAAAATAATAAAAATCTAGGACTGGAAATTTATATCTTAATTTTTATTGAACCTTTTCTGTTATCGACTGGAAAAAATAAAGTGCTCACAAGAGAAATTGTAAAGAAAACACAGTATATAAAGCTTTTAGTACTTAGTATGTCCACCTTTTGCCTGGATCACTGCTTGTAGACGTCGTGGCATGCTTTCGACGAGGTTGTGCAGATATGTTTCATCGATGTTCTGCCACGCTTCATTTAAAGCTTTGAAAAGCTTGGTTTTGTTCGTCACTTCGCCTTTATCCACCTGTCTATCCAAAATCGACCACAAATTTTCAATCGGGTTGAGGTCAGGTGATTGTGGTGGCCATTCCAACAGTTTAATGCGATTTGCTTTGAAGAATGCAGTTGACTTTCGTGCTGTGTGCTTTGGGTCATTGTCCTGCTGGAAAATGAAGCTTTCCTCAAGCCCCATTTTAAGAAGCGATTCCTCCAGATTTTCATTGATTATATCAATGTAACGATCAGCAGTCATGATACCTTCGATTTCTACGAGATTTCCAACGCTGGACCACGAGAAGCACCCCCAAACCATAATACTTCCGCCATTATGTTTTACAGTTTTCTGCACGTTCTGATCCAATAAGCGTTCTCCCGACTTTATCCAAACACGAGGGCGCTGTTTCTTGCCAAACAGTTCAAATTTGCTCTCATCAGACCATACCACTCGTTTCCAGAATTCTACGGGCTGTCCCGCATACTTTTGAGCAAATTTCAATCGTTTGATTCTATTCACTTTTCTGATTAGAGGGCCTCGACTTGCATACTTGCTCTTCAATCCAGCTTCTTGCAGCCTGTAGCGAATAATTCTTTCGGATACCTTCAGATTCAAGTTCTCACGTATAGCACGGCTGGTTATTGATGAGCATCTTCTTGCTTCTCGTATGATTCTCGAATCTTCGCGTGGTGACGTAAGCCGCTTTCTCCCACGACCTGATTTGTCTGCCACACTTCCACATTGTTCGAATTTCTTCCATACCTTCCTTACACCAGAGTAGCTTAAAGCATACTTAGCAGCAATCTTCCGGAACGATTCATGGTTCTGGTGGTCTCGAACGATGAGTTTACGGATTTTTAGGGGGATTTGCTTACTTTCCATCTTAAAACACGAATAACGAACAAGTAAAACGGGGAAAAATTGTTCTTGAATATACCGCGCATAAACAACAATAAGAGGATATGTCAATATCAGCGACTGGGAACGAACAAAACACCGTCAAATATTATAAGGTAAAAGTGAGCACTTTTTTTCTTCCAGTTCAAAAACAACTTAATTTAAGTAAAAAAAGTTTTTTTTGATTTCAAGAGAATAGCAATTTTTTTCTACAAAAACTGAAAGATAACGCAAATTAAGTCAACTTTGCAGAAGAAAGCTAAATAATATAATCAAATTTGATGAAGTTATGAAGCAATGATATAATTATTTCCGGGTGAGCACTTTATTTCTTCCAGTACTGTATATGCTTAGAGTGTTTGCTCAAGCAGGCCGAGCTTACAAAGCTCAAACAGCTCTGGTTATCCTCATACACCGTTGCTGGCCGATCTTGTCTCTCGTGCAAATCATTCAGCAGTCTTCGTATCCAAACCAATTCTCGGCAGGTGTCACTCAGCGCATAGTATTCTACTTCCATGGGGGAAAGAGTCGCGAAACTCTGCTTTCTGCTGATCGGGTTGGGGGCCCCCCCGTTGAAGAAAATCACAAATCCTGTTGTTTCCGGGGAGGGGGGGCCCCGGGGGGGGGGGGGGGGGAAACAACACAGACATCAACTTCTTTCGACTGTATCGGCCCCAAAACAAGTTTCCAATCGGATGTTCCGTTGAAATAACGTAAGATTCTTTTTACCGTTGTCCAGTCGGAGTCAGCAGGACAACTCACTCTCCTGCCTAGGATTCCGACAGTGTTGGATGAGCTGTTACAGCGACATACAGGAGCGCACCGACCAAGCTTCGGAAGCATTCTCCATCCGAAAGCGGATCTCTGGTCTCCGAATTTTGGGGGTATCCTACATTCATCGGCGTGCGACTTGGCTTTGCGTCAGCCATCCCGAATTTTACAATTGTTCTTTCGATGTAGCTTCGTAGACTTATTGAGTAAATTCCACAGTCCTCACCAATTTCCATACGTAGGAAATAACGAGCCTTTCCAAGGTCAGAAATGTCAAAGCACCGCTGTAATCCACGGTACGCCGCATCAATCAACGACTGATCCGATGCTGCAACCAACATATCGTCTACATAAACGAAAATGTAGATCTTTCGTGCATCCGGCATCGTCTTGAAGTAGAGACATCGATCGGTCGAACTTCGTTGAAACCCAAGCTTTTTTAGAACCTCCGAAAACTTCTTGCTCCAGCATCGACCCGTAAATGCTTCTTTTGAGCCTACAGACGAGCTTCTTTTGTCCAGGCATCTCGAAACCCGGCGGCTGTTTCATATAAGCTTCTTCCTCAATGCTGCCATAAAAGTATGCGGTCTTGATAACAAAATGTCTTAAGACTAGATTGTTCTTACCAGCCACCGCAAGTAACGTTCGCATTGTAGTATTGCTAACGACAGGAGCATAGACCTCGTCGTAGTCTATACCGAGCTTCTGTGTATAACCCTGGGCCACTAGGCGTGCTTTATACTTTACAATGTCACCTCGCTCGTTCTGTTTAACCTTGAATACCCAACGACTCCCGATGATCTTCCGGTTCGGTGGGGCTTCCACAAGATTCCACGTTCCGTTATTTTGGGAACGCACCGGTGAAAATGTAAAATTTCGTTTGGTCTATTTTATTGTCAAAGTTAAGAATAGACCACGACCGCTAAAAACGGCCTTGTTCCATAATCAATCTAATAAAATATGTACACATGCATTTAAGTGATGCCAGAAATGATGGAAATTTATCTTCAATGTGGTGGAAGGTGTTTGAATTGTGTCAGAGTGTGTTTTTAGGGTGGTAACACAAGGTAGCAGTGTGATCCCCTGGTTCGGTGTTATGTTCTAAGTGTGTAGATATCGGGCAAAAACCAAGGGGTGAGTCGCCTAGCACAATATCTCTTGTGCCCATTTTTTTAGTGTGCTTCTAAGCGTTACGATGAGCCCTGATGTTCCGATCGTGGTGCCAAGAGGTGCCCATGTGTGCCAAGGTGATTTGACAGTTGAAACGTTATGTTTTGGCTTGCCTGGCAACCAGGCGAATGTTTTGTTTTTCTTTGCTTTGTTTTCCATAAAATGCTATAAGCTCCGAAATTAGTAGAATAAAAACAAGAGGAATAAAGTGAGCACCAAAATATTTCAATTTAAACTACATAATTTAATAGGAACCTTTGATAAGAAATAAAATAAAACATATGAGACTAAACACACATTAAATCTTTTCTTTCACTTATTGATATGCCTGGTTAGGCTATGAATGTACCAGTTTCTTCTCTCGTCCTTCGAAAATGTAGCTCCATAAAATTATTTCAACGGAGTTCCACCAGCTGCAACTTCTCCACTAAGGCTCTTAGCCGTGATACGCATGTCCTCTTCAATCTCATGGATCCTCTCGATGAGCAGCTGGTCCAGCAACTGGTTACAGAGGTTTTGCCTTTTCAACGACTTTCGGATATGGAAGTTGATGGTTGCGTATTCCGCCTCCAATTTGCTCCAAAAATGTTCCTTTAATTTAAGATGCGAAGTGATATCATTTCACTACTTATTCATTTAATCACCAACCTTATCCATTGTTCTACTCCAGATTTCACCTCAACAAAAAGGTAGCTCAAGTTTACTTTTGATCATTTTTTCTAAAACTTATGTTTGCTGCGTGACGAAACAAACAAATCAAAACAACACCGACAAAATTACAACGTAAATTTACCAGGGCTACTAAGTTATATCTAAGGGGTAAGACAGCTCCTTACTGCGAACAATTTCAGAGTTGCTTTTGAGGTACCTCGAGTAACTCACGTTGCTCAGCAAGCGAGCATTGTACCTTGTTTTCTCTCTGTTTTTGCACAGCAGCTGTCAAACAAACCGCTGGCTAGTACACGAGCTTTCGTGTGTACACAATTGTATACAAGCAATTCCTCTATGTAACTCTGATTTTGATAATAACCTATATTCGCTCAAACTACATAGCTGCTCGTACAATTTTATATCTTATTTACTATTATTAGCGTTAGCCTTTGTCTTTTTCGAAAAGTTATTTTCATGTCTCCAATTAAGTCATACTTTGAATAAACCCACCACCGGCTTGACCTGCTATTTGCTATTGCAGCATCATTCCGCCGACGGTCAGACTATGAACTCGTGCTGTGGAACAAGGGCAAGAGAAGAGACAAACGAGCCCAGCCCGCTGCAATCTGACTCAAGCTTCAAGTTTCTTAAGCTTGTAGTACACTGTTTGTCCAATAGCCAAATATTTGGCATAGGCAGCTAGATAGCTGACAGATATCATAGATGTTGGTCAGGTGCCTATCTGCCTATGACAAATATTTGGCTATTGGACAAACAGTGTAATACAAGCTTTAGAATTCATGTTTAGCAAATTACCAATCTAAACATACCGTTATCACACCTGATAATTGGACTTCAGTAAAGCCGTCCGTACCACGTATCATATATCAAATATTCCTAAAACACTAAAAGTCGTGAAGTAGGGCTCGCCGTTGTTCCATCTTCTGTTGCCACTAGCGGAATGTCCATTATATTTT
Organism: Aedes koreicus; assembly: GCA_024533555.2. Lineage (NCBI taxonomy): Eukaryota > Metazoa > Arthropoda > Insecta > Diptera > Culicidae > Aedes > Aedes koreicus. Next base: position 241,744 of record JAHHFK020001386.1, read on the forward strand.
CCAAACAAATTGGAAGTCAAACTTTTTGAAGCCCTGGCAACCGATAATAATCGATTAAGATTGATTAAATTTTAAGCTATATTGAGTTACTTGCGAGTTACTCGGTGTATCAAAGCAACTCAGAGTAGAGCTGTCTCACCCCTAGGTTATATCATCGAAAAGTACAAATCGGCGCCAACATTTCAAAGGGGCGAAACTGACAAATATAAACAAATTGAGTTATTCATTAGAGTGGACAGCCAGCGCCCTACTTTACAACAAATTTTCTCCAAATCTTATATGAACTATTTTTTATCATCATACTATTAACAATAACAAAAAGGCGTAATTGATTTTATGTTGATAACTGTTATGAGCTTTGTTACGCCCTTCATTCTGTGGGTAAGCGGAAGGGCGAAACTGACTGACGGATTTGCGTTGAGGCAAAAAAAAACTTTTTCATATTTTCATTAATTTGTGCTATAAAATTGCTGTTTTCTTTACTTTAGAGAATAAATTGTATCCAGAATTATTTGAAAAGAGATCAATCCATCTTATTTTTTTATTTTCAACAGCTTCAGGGTACTAAGATTATAGCACCGTACGTAATACTCATCTATAATTGCTTGCGAGTGATTTTTATTATTGAATTTTAGATGTTCGTAGAGAAGAACATGTTGTCTGAAGAGAGATTCGGAATATCCGGAAAATAAAATCATTGATCAACTTCTTTTCAACATGACGTTAAATAAAAACTTAATCATGTTTCTTACTGTTGTTATTCACTGGCTAATACATGTTTATTTCAGCTTTTTGTGTTGCTATTGATTTTTCGATTCGGCGATGAGATATCACCACTCGTGGAAATATTTTCGATTATTTGGCCTGGATGGCATCCAGGGAATGGTCCTGAAAAAAATTTCTTGCTGCCAGCGTGAAACGAATACATCCTTCGAATACAGTTTTCCTTCCACTTTTAATGTTTTTGACCAACTTGGATGAATTAAAGTAATCCTAGCCAATACGGCTACACTTACCAACTTAAGCTGATTGAATCCTTGATTACAGGCTTGACCTGTTCTGCTATCGCACAATGATGATGAGTCATTTGAATTTTAATTCACAGACACTAGAAAGGCATAATTTTGTTAGTTGTAGAATGTGGAAAGAGGACGTAACAAACAAAAACTTACCTTATCATTTAGGCTTAGGTGTCCTATGCTGTAAACAGAAGTCATATCCATTTAACTCGATTAACTGCGCTGCAAATAAAACAAGACAATTTTAGCTATAATCAAACAGTTGGTAAGAGGATTATTATTTACTTTTCTGTTCCAGATGAGATGTACTAATACCGGTGCAGAAGGGCGAAATTAGAAATCAAACGACAATAAGGCGACATCAGTGGGGCCAATTTGACAGTTTGTCAAACAAAAGGTATCAAACCGAAAGGGCTTAATCGAAATTTGAGAAAATAAAAGGCGGAATTCGTTTTTTATGTTTTATTATTTATAAAAATGGATAGATAAATGCTTAATTACTATTTATTGACGAGAAAGGCTCCTCACAAGTGGCATAGTACAATAATAAGACCGTAATTGCTTTCTAATTTGAAATAATTTTATATTTTCGTTTCAGAATCTTCGATTGAGTTTTTCTCGGGATGACATCAATGTTAGTTTCGCCCTTTTCAAATGTTAGCGCCGAAATGTCAAAAGTGTGCCATAGAGTGCCACACATGTTCCGTTATGGTATACGATTTTCTACTACGTCGTGCCTGGCACACTGTTCTAAACGACTCACCCCTTGGCAAAAACACTCATATCGAAATTCTTGAAGGAAATTTCCACAAAACCTGCTTTAATTGCTCATTATCGGTAACATAAATCGATACTTTGGAGTCCATTTCTAACACCAATCAAAACTCCACCACCACGATGATAACGACTGATGGTTTCTGAAATTCCAAATGATAACTTGATTTTTATGACATTCTGCCATATAGAAACAGGATGACAACTTATCTCTGTAAACTTTTGACAAGCATATGTGCACATAGTAAACCCATGGTTAAAAATTCTTATTTTATCATTATCGACTAATCTTCCATGACCGTGTAGGCATGTCAATTTGGCAGATTTTATTTGTTTACATTTCCATTTACTCCATTTCCCCACGCAGTTATCTAAAATTTCAAAATTTTGTGTAATTAAATGGTACATTACCGTAAGTTCCAGCTATTCCGTTGATTTTTAGTGCATTTAAAAGTCCCACATCGAATATGTCGCTCACGGAACGTGAGAAAACGATCGCTACGACGGCAATCATCGCTGCCGTCGGAGCTGGCGCTCTATACGTGGTATTCAATAGACGCAAGATATTCCGTCGCTTTTACGATCCGCTTTACAACCAATCGGTCCGGATTGTGACCAATCCGGATGATTGTCAGAAGGTTATCGGCCTGCTGCGGGAGCACTGCCGTGAGTTTCGAGTGCTAGGTTTCGACTGTGAATGGGTTAACGAACAGGGAAATCGTCACCCAGTGGCACTGCTCCAGTTGGCGTCACATCGGGGCCTGTGTGCATTGATAAGGTTGTGTGAAATGAAACGAATTCCACAGGAATTGAGTGATCTGTTGAATGATCCTGCTATCGTTAAGGTTGGCGTTGGGCCACTTGAGGACGCCAAGCTTTTGAGGCATGATTACAACCTGAAAGTGGAAAGTACACTGGACTTGCGTCATCTGGCGGAACGATGCGGCGTCCCAGGGCCGTACGGTATGGCAAAGCTTGCGGAAAGGACTTTGGGTGTGAAGTTGGACAAACATTGGCGTATACGGGCTTCTAATTGGGAGAATGATCAATTGACAGAAAGGCAGGTGGCGTACGCTGCCAGCGACGCGCATGTCGCCGTGGAATTGTTCCGAAAATTTGCCAAACTTGCGGTACCGCGGTGAGTTCGAGATTCATTGCATTTCAAGGATGATTGTTATCTGACAATTTTATTTCTAGGGCTTTCTATACCACACAGAAAAAATGGCTAACCAATGCCATAAACGAACTAGAATGCTTTTTTGATCAGAGATTCCACGACAAACAAAGCAGTGCGAATCCGAATAGAAGCAAGAAAAGGTTACTTGGTGCATCAAGTAAGACCTCAATCGAAATCAAACGCTCAATGGCAACTAGAGCAAAGCCACTGTATGATAACTGCCTGATGCAGGCTCCGGATGGAGAACTCCTGTGCACTTGTGATCGCAAGAAAGCTGAATGGTACGTCATCAAGGAACTAGCCGAAATCGTGACCGATCAGCCTACCTATACGATCCGGTTGAAATTTGAGCCGAAAGGACGAGCCGTTGGCGATGTGGGCAAATACTATCAGATTGCCAAGGAGAACAAATGCGTCGTTTGTGGGGCGAAGGATTCCTACATTCGGAAGAACGTTGTACCCAGAGACTATCGGAGGCACTTTCCCTGTGAGTGTTTCTTTACAATTTGCTATGGTTTTCTCTTTGCTGGCTTGTACTTTTTGATACTGTAGTGACAATAAACCGACTAGTAGCATTTAATAATTACTCCTCTTTTCTTGCTATCACTCTTTTATCTTTAAATTGTGCGTTTTTGTTTTTCAGTGGTTATGAAGGAGCATATCTCGCACGATGTCCTGTTGCTGTGTGCTCCCTGCCACCGAACCAGCAATATGCACGACGAAAACATGCGTCTTAATTTGGTGTCCATGTGTACGGCTCCCTACAGTACCCAGGAAAATCCCAAGGAAATTCTCGTGCAAAATATGTCCGACTTAAGGAAGGCCGCCCGAGCCTTGGTGCACAGCTCCGCGAAGATTCCGGAGGAGCGCCTGAAGGGTTTACGGAAGAAAATTCAAAAACTGCTTCCCAAGGGTACCGAACTGACTGCCGAATTGTTGGACCACTACGCCAACATCAACGTGGCCATTCCGAACGAAGATTACTGTGCGCACGGTGAAAAGGTAGTCGAGTATTTCAAGCAGGCTCCCGGTGGGCTGAGCGAACTGGAGAAAATGTGGCGAGAGCATTTCCTGCGAACGATGAAACCCAAGTGCCTTCCGGAACTGTGGTCGGTTGAGCACAACTACAAAAGGTACGAGTTTCGGTTGTCAGATTTGTTATTTTCAATTTTCCCTGTTTTCCCTTAAAGTTTTTCCAAATCTTGAAGTTTTTCAAAACTTTGTTTAGGTTTCTATATCATTTTTGAAGTTTTCTGAAACTTCCAAAGTATTTAAAAACTTCCTTGAAGTTTTTCAAAACTTCCTTGTAGTTTTCCAAAACTTCCTTGACAATTTCCAAAACTTCCTATACAATTTCTAAAACTTCTTTGAAAAGTTTTATAACTTCCTTGAAAATTTCGCCAATTTACTTCAAGTTTACCAAAACATCCTAGAAGTTTTCCAACCATTCCTTGGAATTTTCTAAACCTTCGTTGATGTTTTCCAAAACTTTCTTGAAGTTTTCCAAACTTCCTTGAAGATTTCCAAGACGTCCTTGAATAATTTTGAAAATTCCTGGAAGTTTTCGAAAATTTGCTTGAAGTTTTCCAAAACATCCTTGAAGTTTTCCAAACTTTCCTTGGAGTTTTCCAAAACTTTCTTGAAGATTTCCAAAACTTCCTTGAAGTTTTCCAAAACTGCCTTTAAGTTCAACAAAACTTCCTGGAAGATTTTGAAACATTCACACTATAAAAATTTTACAGTGTTCGGTAATTTTTTACCGAACTTTCAACAGCTGAACGTTCGGTAATCCAATTTACCGGATTTCGGTGAAATTTTACAGTGTCCCGGTAAAAAAATTACCGGAACTTGACAAATTTTACCGAAATCTGTCAAATCCGTTCGACAACTTGCTTGCATCCTTGAAGTTTTCCAAAGCTTCCTTGCATCCTTGAAGTTTTCCAAAACTTCCTTGAAGTATTCCAAAACTTTCTTGATTATTTCCAAAACTTTCTTGAAGTTTTCCAAAACTTCCTTGAAGATTTCCAAAACTTACTTGAAGATTTCCAAAACTTCCTTGAAGATTTCCAAAACTTCCTTGAAATTTTTTGACACTTCCTGGAGGTTTTGGAAAATTTTCTGGAAATTTTCCAAAACTTCCTTGAAGTTTCCATAACTATCTTGAAGTTTTTCAAAACTTCTTTAACGATTTCCAACACTTTCTTCTTGAAATTATTTAAAAATTCATAGAAAATTTCGACAACTTTCCAAAGCTTCCTTGCATCCTTGAAGTTTTCCAAAACTTCCTTGTAGTTTTCCAAAACTTCCTTGGAGTTTTCCAAAACTTTCTTGAAGATTTTCAAAACTTCCTTGAAGTTTTTCAAAACTTCCTTGAAGTTTTCCAAAACTTGATTGAAGTTTCCAAAACTTCCTTGATGTTTTCCAAACTTTTCTTGAAGTTTTACAAAACTTTCTAACACATTTTTGAAACTTCCTGGAAGTTTTCGAAAATTTGCTTGAAGTTTTCCAAAACATCCTTGAAGTTTCCCAAACTTGCCTTGGAGTTTTCCAAAACTTTCTTGAAGATTTCCAAAACTTCCTTGAAGATTTCCAAATCTACCTTGAAGATTTCCAAAACTTCCTTGAAAATTTCGACAATTTTCCAAAGCTTCGTTGCATCCTTGAAGTTTTCCAAAACTTCCTTGTAGTTTTCCAAACTTTCCTTGGAGTTTTCCAAAACTTTCTTGAAGATTTCCAAAATTTCCTTGAAGATTTCCAAATCTACCTTGAAGTTTTACAAAACTTCCTTGAAGTTTTAAAACTGCCTTGAAGATTTCTAAAACTAACTTGAACATTTCCAAAACTTCCTTGAAAATGTTTGAAACTTCCTGGAGGTTTTGGAAAATTTGCTGGAAATTTTTCAAAAATTCCTTGAAGTTTACATAACTATCTTGAAGGTTTTCAAAACTTCTTTAGTAATTTCCAACACTTTCTTCTTGAATTTTTTTAAAAATTCCTTGAAAATTTCGACAACTTTCCAAAGCTTCCTTGCATCCTTGAAGTTTTCCAAAACTTCCTTGTAGTTTTCCAAAACTTCCTTGAAGTTTGAAAACTGCCTTGAAAACTTTTGAAACTTCCTGTAAGTTTTCGAAAATTTGCTTGAAGTTTTCCAAAACATTCTTGAAGTTTTCCAAACTTTCGTTGAAGTTTCTCAAAACTTTCTTGAAGATTTCCAAAACTTTCTTGAAGATTTCCAAAACATCCTTGAAGTTTTCCAAAACTTTCTTGAAGTTTTCCAAAACTCCCTTGAAGTTTTCCAAAATTTCCTTAAAGTTTTCCAAAACTTCAAATCTTCAAGGAAGTTTTGGAAAACTTGAAACAAGTTTTGGAAAACATTAAGGAAGTTTTGAAAAACTTCAAGGAAATTTTGGAAAACGTCAAGTTTTCCAAAACTTTCTTGAAGTTTTCCAAAACTTCCTTGGAGTTTTACTTATAATTGTAACTAGAAAATTAGAAGAAAGATTAGCAATTTCCATTTAATTCCAACTAAGCTTATTGCTTATCTTGACAGATACGCGTATTTCATCTACAATTCTTCATTGTCGTGTACTTGAAGGTGTTCAACATTTCATTGACGTTTTATAAAATTCACTTGAAATTTTCTTAAACTTCCTGAATGTTATTAAAATTCCAAGCTTCCAGTTGAATTTCACCTAAATTTCACTCCATTTTCAGGCTGGAAATCCGTGCTGACGAGGGTCGTGTCGACGAGCATGATCTTCTGATAGCTGGCGTTCCGAACCCTATCAACAGGAATTCATCATCGACAAACAGCAGTAGCAGCAATACCAGAAGCAATGGATCTAGCGATTCGTACAATTACTCTTACAGTCAGGAAATCTCCATCTCCTCTTCCATCATAATCGAGCAAGTAGGGCGCGAAAGCGAGGACTTTGAAAATGAAAACGACAGCACCACTAGGGACGTGTCATCTTATCGGGACGAAGAAGTGACTGGCAATAATGGAAGCCAATCCAACGAAGAAACTGCATTTTACTCCGACCGCGATGATTCGGAAACATTGTTCGGCTCAATGGGGGAATCGTCCGAAACAAGTTCCACCATTGGAAAGACGTTCCGGACGATTCAAACCAATGGTCAGCCACCGTCGCCGAAAATGTCGTCGGATGACGGAGACGATGAAAGCGAAATGGCCACGACCAATGATTTCGCTTCGATCGACACCCACAGCTATGACTCGGACGATTCGGACTCGACCTTATCGCAGCCTTCGATGACGCTCCTCAACTCGACTGACGACTGGGAAGCCGAAGCCAACGAGCCAAGCGTAAATGGAACCGTGCTGATCGCGAATCCGGGCTCATCTACCAAAGGTAAATTTTAACCAGAACATAATGGAGTGCATTTTATCTTGACCGACTTGGAAGCGTTCTTAAAGAGTTAAATATTATTCGAGTTATTACACAGGTAAAGTTTTATTCAATACACTTCTTTGAACGAGTCGACCGATTGAAGAAGCCCCCTCCGCGGATTAGTCGATTTACCATAAGACCGTTAGGCAAAACCCAAGAAAATTTGGCAACCTTGCCAAGCAGAAGATTGCCGGTGGACGCATTATTGCCCCATGTTACAAATCATCAATTTCGGAAAAATGCCTAGTCGATTTGTCCCACTTGAAAATTGCACGTATATTTGTCACACTAGAACACATATTGTTCCCAGCGGGACAATTATGCGTCCATATTTAAGGTGAGAAAAATTCACACATCGGATTTACAATTTTTCTAGAATTAACAACACTTGTTTGAAGTGGGAGGTAGCTCATCAAATCTTCCGGTCCGCCTCTAAGCATCTTGCTATGAGGTAACAGGTTGGTCTCCTGCCAATTTTGGAGGCCGTCTGCATTGAGTTATCTCAAATTATGGATGGAATATTCACTATTTCACAAAACATTACGATTGGTTGAGCGGATTGGAGATAATGAAATCAGCGGGTATTGTACCAAGTCTCCAAATTGCCGATTTTGCCTAGGATTACCTTCACCCGAACTGACGAAACTACACATGCAGTATCAATCATAGTAACCCATGAGTCAGCAGACACTATTTGACAGCTCTATCAGTCGAACTCTAACCGTGATGGCAAAAACAGTGAAGCAACTCCGTTCAGAAGTGTACGCATTCAAAGAACGGCACCGCGCCGCGTCGAAAACGGACATCGTGCAGCACTTTGTGGACGCCGGATACGCCCGTTCCGGCATCTACAACGTCTTGGCAATATAAGACAACAATCAGAGCATCGAAAGAATGCCCGGTTCCGGACGGCCGACGACCCTGAGCGACAAGAAGCTCCAAAGCATGTTGAAGAGGAAGACCGAGGGAAAAGTGGCTAGATCGTTATGTGCGCTTGGCCGGGAGGTCGGTTCAACCGGCCAAACAGTGAAAAAGTACCTGGCGAACATGAACATACATGTCAGGAATCGGAAGTCGCGTCCACTGGTTTCGGCGCTGCAGGCAATGACGCAGCGGCAGCGGCTGAATAAGATGGTCATCTCGATTTTCCCGGCGAATCGTGACGTGGCGGTGGGGATGGACGACGAAACCTATCTCACCCTGGATGGCAACGACTGGCAGAGCACTTCGTATTTTACTTCACTTCACTACTAAGTTCACTTCAAACACCAAGTTCCCCAAGAAAGTGCTGCTGTGGCTGACAATCAGCGAGAAGGGGATGTCAAAGCCGCTCTTCTTTCGCTCCGGACTGGCCGTGAACGGGGAAATTTATAGTACGAAATGCCTGCCGGAAGTTGCGTCGTTAAAATACCATAAGGGCGAATACGTGGTATTCTGGCCGGATCTGGCGTCGGCCCACTACTCGAAACGATCGTTGGAGGAGATGGAGCGGCTGAATATCGATGATACCCAAGTCGACGAACCCACCCAACGTCACCCATCGAGAATTTCTGGGCCAACCTGAAGCGTAAGATCTACTCCAACAATTTTGTCGCGAAAACTGAGGAAGAATTGATAAATAAAACGAAGAAAGAACTCAAAAACATGCCTACACGCATGTTTTCGTCCGCCATGGCGAATGTTTCGGTTAACTGCCGGAATGCCGCTCGCAAGGGCGTAGAATGTTTTCCAAGTAAGCTTAAATAATTACTTTCCATGGGAAATTTATCAAAAGCAATTATCTATCTTAGCTTTTTTTTATCACCATCCGAAAAAAGTCCATTTTTTTAATGCAAACGTTACTTTGGCAGTTTTGATATGCTTTCTGGGGAAACCGATGATATTTTGGATATAGTTTCAAGTCATAGTTTTTGTGCTCTAAAATGTTTGCGATTGAAAATAAATTGCCCAAAAACATACACCAATGCCTATTTTTACATCATTTTCTTAATCGAATAGTATGAAATCCGCAAAAAGGGAATGGAAAATTTCGTCTCTTCGGCTTAAACTCTTGCAAAGAAGCTCCCTGAGATATAAATTATGGAGAGGTGAGGTGGGACGAAAAAATTCGTCTACAATGTGCAGACTTCTTCAGTGTCGTGTTCCAGTCGAGTATTAGTACACGACACTGAAGAAGTCTGCACATTGTAGACGAAATACGCGTATCTGTCAAGATAAGCAATAAAGGTATTTGGAATTAAATGGAAATTACTAATCATTCTTCTTATTTTCTAGCTCCCTGAGATGTCAAAAAAAAGTGAGGTTAACACATTTGTGCCACGATTTTTAACATGATTGTTCGGTTCTACGCTAGAGGACCAATGGCCAACAAGAAAAACCCGTGCCGACGAAGCCAAATATGCGCCGCCAAGCGGACGAAATTGAAAGCTGCCGCCAAGAGCAAGATTGGTGAGGGCGGCCATTTCGACCGCTGACATATCCCATCTTTACGTACAGACGAGTAAGGGTATGTCGGTCAATACGGAAGTGAGTCTACACGAAGAACTGTTTGCCAAAAATAGATGCTTTTGTAAAAAAGCACCATATAAATGAAGATATTGTGTTCTGGCCGGACCTAGCTTCGTGCCAATAGGCAAAAGCCACCCTCGATTGGTTGATCGCCCATAACAAACCGTTTGTACGTAAGGAAGACAATCCCCAAACGTACCCCAACATTGCTCTTGAAAGTGTTCAGAGACGAGCGGTATCAACATGCAGGGCACGATTCTCAACAGATCCAGTCAATTTATCTGCTTTGCCGATGACGTGACAAAGTAGATCTGTCTGCGCGGTTCCACATGCCAGCATGTACTTCGTTTTGAACGTATTTATCTTCAACTCAATCTTCACTGCTTTGCGCTTAAGTCAGATGTACTGCTCTGCTACTGCCTCAAATGTTCTGCCAATAATGTTATCAGCAGAACATTTGAGGCAGTTGCAGAGCAGTACATCAGACTTAAGTGCAAAGCAGTGAAGATTGAGTTGAAGATAAATACGTCCAAAACGAAGTACGTGCTGGCATGTGGAACCGAGCAGACAGAGCTAGGCTAGGCAGCAGTGTAACGATTGACGTAGTCGACGAATTTGTCTATCTCGGCTCACTGGTCACTGCGGACAATGATAATAGCCGTGAGATCCGGAGGCGTATTATCAGTAGATGCCTGTGGTTAAACACAGACTTACCTCCCGTACGAAGGGTATTCTGTATAAAACTCTAATAATATCGGTTGTTCTCTACGGGCAGCAGACGTGAACAATGCTTGAGGCGGACTTGCGAGCACTCTGAGTTTTTGAGCGAAGGATGTTATGAACCATCGTTGGCGGAGTGCAGGAGAACGGAGTCTGGAGGCGAAGGATTGACTATTTTGCTCGCGCAACTCGCTAATGAACCCAGAATTCGTAAGGTGATCAAATCTGGAAGAATACGCTGGGCAGGACATGTTGCGAGAATGCCGGACGACTATTCTGCGAAAATGGTGTTCGAATGGAATGCGGTTTGCACAAGACGGCAAGGGGCGCAACGAGAAAGATTTATAGACCAGGTGGAGTAAGATCTAGGAAGTACAAGGTGTCCACGGGATTGGAGGGGACCAAGAACGTTGGAGGGATATTGTGTATTAGGTAATGTTATAATGACTTTGTGCTATGAAAAAAATAAATAATGCGTCTCTGGGATATAGTTCAGCGTAGTCCATATCCAGAGTTGAAAAAAAAAATCAAATTCACTTTACTGACGCAACACGAACTGAACCAATAATAAATTCATTGTCCATCATTCCACAACTTCAATCTACAGAACAACTATTTCGGCAATGATTTTTGCTTTATCTTCTTCTGCACTTGCCATTTCACGCAATCGTTCCACACTCATTCGTTTTGCGATTCATTGACAATGAACAAGAAAAATAAGTCAAGTTCATCTTGCAGGGAATGAAAAGTTCATGCATTTCACTGAATATTTAGGCAATGAATTTTCGAAACGTTTCCATAGCCGCTAATGGTTCTGGCTTCTTTGCCGTTTGATCGTTGGATTCAACAGGCCATTTGCGTGCGTCAGCTCGTCCTGTCGAAGTCGAAAATGACGGGTAAAATTCCCAACGTCGAACCTGACTTAAACGTAGTTGCAGCTGCCTTCGGGACCGATGTTGCAGAAAGATTTTGCTCCATCCCCCACGAAAAAAGTGGACGTTATATCGATGGCGTTTCTTGCTGTTTTGTCCACTTGTCGAGGCCATTGTAAGGTGATGCACAGTGGGAAAAATGGGACCCAAAATCACAACTAATTAAAGGCCGCTGGATAAGTGCCCTGTAAAACAGCTTATCTCATGTAAAAAAATGCGAGAAATCGAATGGTGATGGTTTCATCTTGGGCAGACTCCGAGAAGTGGTTCATTTTGCCCGATTTTCCCCTAATTTCGGAAGAAAAATTGAATAATCAAACATTTATCATATTAGCTCTGATAATATTGCATCCATTTGTGCTATACTATTGTGGAAATGTCTGGAGAATCCAATGGAGGTAATATTGTCTTGTAAAAACGTCAGGAACAGTCCATTTTGCCTGATATTCCCCACATGCTGAAAGGACTAGATATGCCTTGGAAATTTGGGTGCATTAGAATCTATAAAAATGCAATACACTATTGTGGAACTGTCCGGGGAACTGAATGAAGAGTATGTCGTCTTGTGTAAACATCAGTTATTGTCCATTTTGCCCGCTTTTCCCTACATACTGGAAGAATCAATAGATAAAATGCGATTTTTGGAATAGCTGCACATTAGAATCAAATCAAATGCACTACAATATTATGAAAATGTCTGGAAAATCGAATTAAGTGGATGTAGACTTATGGATACTTCGGGAAGTGGCTCGTTTTGCCCGATTTCCCCTTAATTTTGAAAAAATAATGGGATAATCCTACATTTATCATATTTTCACTAATAATATTGAACCCATTTGGGATCTACATTATTGTGAAAATGTCTGGAGAATCCAATGAAAGCAATATCGTCTTGTAAAAACCTCATGAACTGTCCATTTTGCCCGATATTCCCACATATTGAAAATACTAGATATGTCATGTGGTTTTCGAAATTTCCGCGAATTAGAATGTATAAAAATGTAATGCACTATTGTGAAACTGTCTGAAATTGAATTGAGGGGATTTCGACTTGTGTAGACGTCAGTTATTGTCCATTTTACCCGCTTTTCCCTGCATATTGGAAGAATCAATATATATATATGATAAATGAATGTAGGATTATCCAATTATTTTTTCAAAATTAAGGGAAAATCGGGCAAAAAGAGCCATTTCCCGAAGTCTGCATAAGTCTACATCCACTTAATTCGATTTTCCAGACATTTTCATAATATTGTAGTGCATTTGATTTGATTCTAATGTGCAGCTATTCAAAAAATCGCATTTTATCTATTGATTCTTGCAGTATGTAGGGAAAAGCGGGCAAAATGGACAATAACTGATGTTTACACAAGACGACATACTCTTCATTCAGTTCCCCGGACAGTTCCACAATAGTGTATTGCATTTTTATAGATTCTAATTCGCCCAAATTTCCAAAACCACATGGCATATCTTTTTTTTTTTTTTTATGTCATGATTATCGAGATTTTCAGCCTCGGGCTGGTTCATCTCCTGTCGTAGTCACTCAAATACCTCTTTTGGGTATTTTCGTAACTTGTCCGGGGGTGAGATTCGAACTCGTGACTTTAGCGTGAGAGGTATGGATGTTAACCACAGCGCCGGGGTCGCCCCCACATGGCATATCTAGTACTTTCAACATGTGGGGAATATCAGGCAAAATGGACTGTTCCTGACGTTTTTACAAGACAATATTACCTCCATTGGATTCTCCAGACATTTCCACAATAGTACAGCACAAATAGATGCAATATTATTAGAGCTAATATGATAAATGTTTGATTATTCAATTTGTCTTCGGAAATTAGGGGAAAATCGGGGCACTTATCCAGCGGCCTTTAATTAGTTGTGATTTTGGGTCCCATTTTTCCCACTGTGCAACGGTTGCCACCTCCAGCTGCCAAATCCAACGTTGACGCCTTGCCGCTCCGCACTATCGGATGAGACTAGTGCACCCTCCAGGGTATTTGCCATCGCCAGCTGCCAAATCCAATGTTGACGCCTTGCCGCTCCGCACTGTCGGATGAGACTAGTGCACCCTCCAGGGTATTTGCCATCGCCAGCTGCCAATCCATACTGGCTCGATGCTCCGCACAGCTCCAGTACTGCAACACATTTGAAATCTGTGATAGGAAAGTACTGTGTATTTAGTAAATTTAGCATGACAAAAAAAATTTAAAGACAACGCATTTCATTTTCGTTATTTTCAATAGTTAAAAATTGTAACGGATAATTTTTGATAGTTGAATTGATACGCGGGAAAATTTCCAACCGATTGATGTAAACATCTTGTAAATCTATCGAGCATTTATGAAGTAATACGCGTTAAATTTGTAACAATACTTCGTGACGGTCGCTTAGTTTTAGATTTTCAATTGATACCCTACCCTTGCCGTAAGACGTAGTCTACGTCAAAAGGTTCAAATTGCTAACCAAAAGATGCTCCAAAGGAGCAAGCCTTTGCTATAAAATCATACATGAAGTCTTAATACTATTTGAGATTTGTCCTCAGCAAAACGCGAAGTGAGAGGGACTCGGTCGTGTTTGCCCTTAATTGAACAGGAGTTCAATCGAAAGTTTTGACGTGAAGGTGAAATTTAAATGTTTGAGAGCGGAGATGTTAAGGAATGTATTTGAGGAAAATAAATGTGTTGGTATTAATTTAGGGCTCATAATGTTCATCTTACGATAGAAAATTTAAATCCAAACAAGCTATAACTGTTGAAAATTTGTTTTGATTTTGAGTCGATTTTTTGTGGATCTTCTGTTATATAATACCAATAAAAATGCATTTAAGCTTTAAACTTATCTATTTTAAAATCCACAATAATAATCATCCATACCGTACAGGAAATATAAAATTCTGGTGTATATTTTGCAAAAAAAAGTAATCAAAATCTCTTGCAAAGTAGCAAAGTTATACTTGAATGTTAGTATTTATTGTGAATGAATCTTTTTTTTTTTTTTGCTGGTCACTGTAAATCAGTAGGTGCGCAATAGTCATCCGGTTTCCCTGGATTAAAAATTATAGCGAAATCATGCAGTCCCAATACATTTTCAGATTGAATACTACGAAGTCCATGCATTTTGTCGTCGGTCGCCTCCTACATGTGACTGCAGGCAGCAGCGAATGAGCTTAAAACTTCAAGCCACCTATTCCCCGAAAACTGGTTACCCTGCCGAGCCTCATCGAAAAGTCATCATCCCATCAGCAGGGTCGAAAAAGTGAGAGTGGTAGTAGAGAGAGAAATAGAGAGAGAGAGAGTATGTGTTTGCGCTCGGTTCATGCATATTCCAACTGCATTTGACACTAATTTGCATATGTGCGTGTGTCATCATGGCATAGTAATATCTCCGAATACCGATACCGCTGCATAATGTCGTGGTGCACTTTCTCTGCGTGTATCTTCCACAACCAAGCAGGCAGGCGCTTAGGGCTTAACATAAAATACTAAAACGTCCACTTTGTATAGTATATGGTTAAGTTAAGCGTGTAACAAACGTACAATGTACGGGGACCGCTGTGTGCGTTTTATTTTTATTACTACACTTTACTACTAAGTTGATAGTACGGTCATATTAGTGGCATGGGGAATTCGAGAGACAGAAGGAAAAATTGGATTAGTATAAGCGTATTTTCTTGACTAAATTCACCATAGATCGAACTTTTTCTCTGCTCCCTTTTGCTTTTCAGTCTACTTTATTTATTTATTTCGTACACTCCACGATTGTTAGTTTCTTATGTGCTTAATCTACCATCCATATCGGTTTGCGCAGGGAGAAGAAGTAAAAAGAGTGTAGTGTAATTAAGCGTAGCGAAAAAAAAATCAGGGGCTTTGAAAGCCTTACGCGAGTTATGAGTGACTTATCATCGAATATTTGTTTTGATGCATTATCAGTGCTAAATAGTAATGTGCAGTTGGTGGAAAAAGGTAAGCCCCGAGTTCACAGTGGACCGTCGAGTGCTGACATTTCGGGGTCGATTAGGGCACCCTCGGAATTGACCAATATCAGCGACTGTTTAGCAGCACCAGTAAGTGGGAAGGTGGAAAATGGTACCACTTTTTCCGGATTAACATTCGTCGTAGTAGACCATGCTAGGGTAGCGCTTTGTGTGTGTTCCAACCTACTCCGATCGAGGGCATCATGTTTCCAGTGGGTGGATAGTGCTCTGGAAGAAGATTCGAACGCAGTGATCGCATAGTGGATCCTATTTGGTTCAACCCTTGGGAAAGTGGGCAGGGAAAAGTGGTATCCATTTTCTGACTTATTTTTCCGCACAACTTGGATTTTCTCACACACATTAGTTCGCATGCCTACATGTCATGTCACTGTCGTTCGCTCGCCAACCAACCAACCAGCCAATATTCCGTGAGTAAGTTTGGGTGGTGGACACGGCTGTGTGTTGGTTCCGAACCGTCAGTGCTGCTGCCTGCTGGTGCTGGTACACTGCTCTGGCAAACACTCTCGCTCTCGCTGTCCTCAGCGAAAAGACGAAAATCTGGAACGAGCACTAGAATAATACAATACAACATCCCTGGATCTTCTCTCTTTCCATCTCTCTGTGGTCTGCGAATCTCGTCGATTTCCTGTGCACTGGTTGATCGTGATCGTGGCTGCCCCGGAACGGAACATATCTTTTAACGGACCTGCAACCTGCAAAACACAACACGTCGTCATCCCGAAAACATCCCCTCACGATTGCTGCTGGGTTGACTCATCATGATCCTAGTATGCAGCATATGTGGAGCATCACATTACACCCAAAATTGTCCAGAATATGCCAAGGGAGATCATGTAAGTACAGAGCCGAGTGTGCGCCTGGGCACATTTAATACCTTTTATGGAAGTATTGTCGATTTCGGCCGTTTGCTAAGTGAAAATTTGCCCGATCGGGGCGCCCACCTCTGGGGACCATTGAGCCGCAATGATCCATCGCGCAGGAAGTGCAACTCGACCTGATTAAATTATATAATTTACGCATTTTAATGTCCATGACAACATGTGCGCAGTCCGTTTGCCATTTTGGTAGTCTGTGCGCAGCTCGGCGAAAAAAAAGTCAATATTTTTATCCCCATGTTGCAGCCACTTTGCAAATGGACGGATCGAACACTGTTTTTTTTTCTCGCCGTGCCACTTAGTCAAAACAACAGTCCCAAACCTATAATCCTCATACACACACATATACTTATCTTGATTTCTATTTCTTTTTCGCAATCCCACCTCGTCGCCCACTGAACGACCAAACGTGTTTTGGCTGGTCCGTGTCAACCCTAACCATAGATCGAAGATAAGCCCTCGCTTAACCTCTCAAGGTCATCGGTGCCCAACGGGCTGCTGATTATGGATGCGGCCGACGGCAGTAACTGCGTCGTGACGTCACAGAAGTTTGCCAAAGGGACACGCTTCGGGCCACTGTTGGCACAAAAGTCGTACGCACCGATCAAGAACATCCCGTTTCCGCTGGTGCTTTTCGCCACCCCGTACTACTACGGGGGCGAGCTGGACTTTGACTTGCAGACGCTGTGCAACGGTCGGAATGTATATCTGGACACGCGGAATACGAGCAAGTGCAACTGGATGATTCACGTCAGCTTGGCGAGGTTTTCCAACGAGCAGAATTTGATTTGCTATCAGGTGAGTTTAGTTTAGAAGTCGTGAAACCGAGTTGAACCGAGCTTGGCATAAGACATGGGAAAACATATAAAAAAGAGTTGAACTTATGACTGGACCTTACCTGTTTACTTACTTGCATTAGTGTCTTCTTAAACTGTTCGTCTGTTGTAGACGATTTAAGTTCACTCAAGGCGGCATGGACCTTAGGGCATCTCCAGGAGTGTATGGTAGTTACAAAATAGAACTGGATTTATAACAAAGGCAACTTCAGCAAGGCGTTCTAGTTGGATAATTTCGAACAGTTTCATGTTGAAATTTAAAACTAGAATACTAAGTTATTCTATTTTTGTTCAAAAAAAAAAATGTTTCATCCAAGTTATATTTTTTTTTTTGTCATTGTGGTAGTGTCTATGGAATCAAGTCAAACGTCAAACTTTGAATCAACGTCGTGCATCTGTTTGAATCTTGTATTCGTTCTACTTTTTCGTTAATACTTTCAAGTTGCAGCAACAAGTCTGAACTCGCTGACCATCATATCCCGATTTCTTTGTTATTACCATAATTTCCCAATTTCTTTGTTTTTAAATTTTTTTCGAGAATTTCTCCATATTGTGGAATATTTTAATTAGGTATAGAACCGAAAATGATTTAGACGAATATTAAAGGGAATTCCAGAGGAATACTGGAGAAATTCCAGCGGAATTTTGAGAGGAATTCCAGAGGAATTCTGATGAGAAGTTAAGAAGAATCCTGAGGAGAATACTAGAGAAATTCTAGTAAGAATTCCTGAGAAATTCTGAGAAGAATTCCAGTGGACTTCCGAGAGTTCCGCCGGACTTCTGAAGACAGTTTGAGTGGAATTTTGAGAATTTTAGTGTAATTCCAAGATTAATTCCACAGGAATTCTGATGAGAATTGCAGAAGAACACTGAGGAGAACTCCAGAGGAATTCTTAGAAAAACTGCAAATGAATTAAAGGGAGAATTCCAGAAAAAATCCTATGAAGAATTGCAACTGAATTCTGAGGAGAGTTCTAGGGAAATTCTAAAAAAAATTCTAAGGGGATTCTGAGGAAAATTCCAGACGATTTCAGAGATTTCTAGAGAAATTCGAAGGGGATAGTAATTCTGAAGGAAATTCCAAAGGAGTTCTGAGAGGAATTACAGTGGAGCATTTGAGGAGAATTCCTAAGGAATTCTGAGAATATGCCCACAGAAGTTTTGAGAATCAATTATACACACATTCAAGTCTTTAGGTTTAGAACAACATTTGGAACTGCTGCTGAAGAGAGGGTTTGTTTGTTATATATTTTCCCGAGAGAACAATTTATAACTGACATATAAAATGAATCTAGAACTACAAGACTTCTGGAGATGCTCTTAGGGTAGCTCTCTGTTTGTATCAAGCGAGAACAGCTCTTATTTTTTTGGATCCAAACAACTGTGTAAAATTTGGAGACGATTGGTTTTAGCTCGACTTTCCTCATGGCGTTTGAATTGGTATGGAAAATGCACTTTTTTGCCTTTTCATTCCTTAAGGTGAATTGCTGCTCATTTCTTAAGGTGAATTTGCTGTTCACAGCAAGTAAGCATACAAACTGATGTGATGAAATATTCAATATCTAGTACAGATTCTGAGGTATATCAATACTAAATTTTGAAGTAATGGCTGTCGTCGAGAATGCTTCAGCGTGTGAGCCCTTAAGGGCATACACGTCCGAGTCCTTTCCCAATACAACTTCTAGGTTAGAATAATTTTTACTTCAAGTGTTTGAAACTAAAAATCACAGCTATATCGAAACGAAAAAGGGTTCAAATTGTAAAAAGGATGCAAATTTGAAAAAGGATGGAGGATGGGGGGAAAAAAATTTTGACCTCAAATTTTTTGTTGGGGGGCCCCGGAGGGGGGGGGGGTGGGGGAGTCGAGGCGCCCACTGATGTGGCGGAAGTGTGGCATCACATAACATGTCAAAATATCGAGTCAAAGTCTTGTGGCGTGAGGCGAACGTCGACAAGATATTTTGGCATGCTAGCAGATGTCACACCTCCTGCACATCAGTGGGCGCCTGGCCTGCACGGTAATGAGGTAGTCATTTTTTGACGTAGGACTACGTCTGTGTTTTCAATACTGGGGTACACGTTCGAATTGAGAAAATTTGGAGCGTCGCGAAAAATATATAGGTTTTGAACGTTAATAACTAAGTCATTCCACGATTGATTTCCAAAATGTTTGCACCAATCGATCGGAACATTTTCTACGCTTCGATTTAAATATTTCAAACTATTGATTTTTAACATGCAACTAATAAAATTAACGCAAATATGAAGTGATGTCTTATAATATCGATTTTTCAGAGTAAATTTACCAAATGCACAGTACTTTCCGCGCACAGACTTCATATTTAAGTAAGGAACGTCTCCTAGGCAACCATGAATGTTTTCCGGCGGTCGTGGAGCTGTGCAGAGTAGGATCTGCAGTTGGACGAGCAGTCGCTGCCCAGAGAGGCGTAGGTGCAGTCAACCTCGCTGCGAGAAACATGGCTGCTGAAGCCTACAAGTTGGCGGGAAAAAGCCGCCCGTGACAACGAGACAAGAATCAATCATCCCGCGAGATGAACCAAGAGAGAAAGCCCAAGTTCAATCGCGAACTGATTCTCCCCCGTCAACTAAATCCGTCCTTTTCAGGACGAACAAATTAGTTTGCCAGCTGAAGAGTTCGTTTGGATGAATTTTTCTCTTGTGCTGTTTGAAATTTCCATTACCGCGCCCCGGCTGAACATGGCATTGCTTCAAACGCCGCGTCCCGGAGTAAATGGCAAAGCGCGTTGAACAACTAATGAACCAACAGATCCATAAATATCTTCTACGCGTTAGAGATAGTGGCCCTCTCAACCATCGTAGAAAATACAACCGGGTGTATTCAAGGTCCGCAAGGCACCGAACCGGCGTGATCAACAAAACACGGCGACCAAATCCCGCGCAAGGAAGCTGTTAACGATGACGTGAGGTTATGGATGACGAAACCTACATCAAGGCAGACGCAAAGCAGATACCGGGGCTGGAGTTCTAGGTTGCCAAATCACGGTTGGATGTTCCGGAAGACATAAGGAAGAAGAAATTGGACAAATTCGCCAAAAAAATACTTGCACTGGCAGGCCATATACCAATTCGGTAAACTGAGTAAACCGTACATCACAAAGGGTACCATCAACAGCGAAATTTACCGCACTGAGTGCCTCCAGAAGCGTATGTTGTCCTTCCTGCGGTCCCAGGGAGGCGAGACATTATTTTGGCCGGACCTGGCATTATGCCATTACGCGCGATCGACGTTGGATTGGTACAGAGACCAGTGTCTGTTTTTATCACTTACTATCATATGTAATGAAAACCATTTCGAGTCAGTGTAGATGAATTTTATTTGTTTTGAAAATCTCAGATGTCCAAATCAAGGGCGATGAACAAATCAACTAATTATGCTTCTATGACTACTCGTTGCTTGATACTCATTAGAGTTTGAGTTTCCAGGGCAGCTTTGTTAAAATCGCAAGCGATCATCAATCATCTAAAATTCATTTTCAATTCAACCAAAATGATTATTTTGAATAGCGTCAATCGCAGAATCTTACTGCCCTCATAATTACAACTTGTAGTAATTGTAACCTATCGATCTGAGCCTAAAAAATTACACATAATGTTGTATATAAAAATAAAAACAAATATTGTTTCTTCATTTGGTACTCAAAATCAACCCCACCTAGATGAAATTGAATATTGACATTGACAACATCACAGGCGATAATGAATATCAATCGACGAATGAATAAAATCAAAGAACGACTTCGAAACTCAGCGGTTGCTCTAGTCGAGAGAATACTGTCATTTATAAATTCAAATTCACGAAGATAATTGGTCTGTCCGTTAAGGTTATCTTCATTTTCAGCTCATTTGAGAGCAGATGAATTGATTTTTACCGGCACTGACAGAGACAATAACGTTGTTTTTGTGTGTGTGTGTGTGTGTGTGTGTGTGTGTGTGTGTGTGTGTGTGTGTGTGTGTGTGTGTGTGTGTGTGTGTGTGTGTGTATTCACACCCCCCGGGGGGGGGGGGTGTTGTGGGGAAAATTTTTTTAAAAAAATTCATTTAAGTGGAAGCAGCTTTAATCCGGGAGCTAGAAAGTGATAGCTCTACTGCAGATCCAGCAACCCATTTCAGAATGTCTGGAGAGTCACGCCCATTCCGAGGTTACTTTCACATACAATAAGCCCCGCATGTAAACATTACCGATATCATTTGGATAAGGGCACTGCAACACACTTCCAGATTTGGAAATTTAAAATTTCCAAACCAGGCACGTATTTAGTATATTTTGAAAATAAGATTTTTGTTATATAGTTAGATACATCTCACCCATGTCCGCCTCCTCAATCACACTATCTTGTTTATTCGTTAAAATAAAAATTTTCGACGTTGATTCGTGATTAATTTCATGCACTCGCGATTAAATATGCGCAAAAATTAAGGTTACTAAACCGCCCGCTAGATATGCAACCTGCATAACAAACTTTTCCCAATAAAACTGACTACCTGTTGTCGATTTATTAAATTCGAATGTATGCATTTAAGAAATTGATCCTTAAATCCTATTTTTCCTAACTTGTAGAGTAACAAGGAATGTCAATACGGTCAAAAGCCTTGCAAAAATCAATGTACAGCGCGTCGACATGGCTGCCGTTGTCCATTGCGTTTAATGAATAGTTCACGAATTCTAACAAGTTTGTGGCAGTTGAGCGTTTTGAAAAATCCCATGCTGTAAATTCGTTATTACATTTTGTACTTGGCTAAACAGTTTTCTTGACGGTAGCTTCAAAATGGTTTGGGATACTAGATATAATAGCAAATCCACGATAATTGTGAATATCGTTTTTTTTTCTGATTTAAAAATAGGTATTAGATACGATTTTTTCCAAATTTTACGGAACTGACCTGAATCAAGTGACAAATTGAAGAGCCAAAATAAAGGCGAAGTTAGTTCAAATGCAAGATTTTTCATAAATGCTGGAGGGATTCCATCAGGTCCCGCACCTTTCGCAGCATCAAGATTATTCAAACCAGCAAGAATGTCTTGAACATGTACCTGACTAACTCTAATGTCATTTGAAGATGCAGGAAAGAATGAAAAATAATCTAGATCGCGATCATCATCCGAAAATGTCGTGTAAATTTCTTGGAAAAACTTTTCAAACAAGTCACAAATCTCACCAGGGCTGCCAGCGTTTTTGTCATCAAGATGCATTTTTGAAGGGAAGTTGTTTGATTTTATTTTTTCTGACATACTTGAAAAACTGTTTGGGACATGATTTGATTTCGCTCTCTGTTCTGAAATTATACTCTTCCAATTTGGAACTGATTGCTGAATTAATCTGATCACAGATATTCAGATAATTTTACAGATTGAAACTAGAGTTATATTTTTTGTAAATTTTGTGAGCCTTTTGCTTCCGATTTTTCAAATTAATGATATTCCTGTTGAACCATATTGGATATTTGGAGTTATTTCTGCGTCTTTTTTCTTTTAAGAGGTACGTTCTCATTAATTATTTCAAATAAAAACCTGTAGAAGACATCAACAGCGCTTTCGATGTGTACTTCATTTCGTATAATTGATTGCCAGTTGATTGAATTCAGCTTAATTTTTATGTTCTCGTAATTAGCTTTGTTGTAATCAAATATTTCCTCATATTCATAGTCGTTGGCCGTGGCTTGTAATGAACAAATAAAGAATATTCAATTGCAGTATGAAATTGTTCGTTTTTCCATAAGGGTGTCAGACATTCATTAACACAAAAATCCTCATGAATGTTTGTCAGCAAAAAATCTAGATAACAATTTTTTACATGATTAATTTGATTAAATCCAAGGCTGGCAATTTTGTCAAAAAATAACTGTAATGTCATATTGTCCCCAACGACTGGAAGCAGAATACCTTCATTGTCTACGTCAGAAATGAAGTCCGCAATGCGTTGATTGAAATCGCCATATACATGAACTTTTTGATCTCAGGGGCTAGGTCAGAGAATTTCTTCAGCATTTTGGAAAAAAATGCTTCGTATGTGTTCTTGTTAGCATGATCAGGTGGGGAATAAGCAGATACAAACACATGCATTCACCAACAATTTGTGCTTTAACCCACACATTTTCAAACTCCTTAAATTTGGTACAGGGAATTATTTCAGAATTAAATTTAGATAAATCGCAATGAGGACACCACCTCCAGACCTCCTTTGTGCCATTTGATGGTTCCGTCGTCGTCTCTGAATACACAAAATCATTCCCATAGGAGTTGTTCGGGGGAGGGAGAGAGAGTGGGGGGGGGGAGAAGGGAGGGGCAGAGGGAGAGAGAGAGAGAGAGAGAAAGAGAGAGAGAGAAAGATAGAGAGAGAAAGATAGAGAGAGAGAGAGAGAGAGAGAGAGAGAATGAGAGAGAGAGAGAGAGAGAGAGAGAGAGAGAGAGAGAGAGAGAGAAGATAAAAAGAGAGAAACGGGAGATAAATAATGCTGAAGAAGAGATCATTTTTTTATTTGATGTATGAGTTTTTCTTTTATTTTGTGCATGAGTTACACGTCTCTCAGCACCAAGCATAAAATTTGATGAAGTTTATTGAGTTTATTTCTGTTTCAAAAACACAGCGAAGATAAAAAATCCAATCCATCATGTGTGCTTGTAAGAGAAACGAGAACAAGCTCTAATGCTACCATTGCCACCATTGCTACCCTTAGCAAAGCGATTTTTTTTCTTTGCTTCAGTGGCTTTCCATTGTGCTGAAGGTTTCAGAGCGTCACACATTGAGAAGTATAGTGCACCATTTCAAAGTGAAGTACACGCTAAGATGAGAATACCTTAAGATCAATAAAAAGTACCTATAATTGCTCAAAATTTGCATACCCAAATGCGTTGACACAGATTACCTAATATTGGGTAATAGTATTGAAAGCAGATTTACGTTAAAAACTACCGATTTTGTATCGTTACTTATTACTGAAAATAAGTTTTTTTTTTGTAGTTTTATTTGAGAATGCTACAACAAAGATATAACAATGTAATAGTAAAAATTAGTATTCCAAATTATGCACATAAGGAGAAACAAATGTTCAAAAATATAAACATGTAAATATACTTTTCTGTATTAAAAAACAAGTATCAGTAAAGTATGGAGGAATCCAAGTAAAGCTAAAGTGAGGTAAAACATCGTTGTATCTTAAACTGCAATTGATAATAACTTGCTGGCTATTTTTTAAACTGCATGGTTTGGTCAGTATCGCTATTTTTCTTTATCACCAATTACTTTGCTTAAACAGCTCAATAATTTCTTC